>JACTVC010000059.1:0-56884 GCA_018417955.1 Laccaria trichodermophora
AAGTTATAAATAAGTATTCTAGATTGGAGTACGATGAGAGATAACTTGTCGGAATAAAGGGGAACCATCCTCTAAGGCTAAGTATTATAAATTTAGCGATAGTGAATAAGTACTGTAAAGGAAAAGTTTGAAAAGCATGTAGTATACAAATATTCGATTATTAAAACAAAATTAATTAATTAATAAATATTATGTTTCTTAATTAAAATACTTTGTTTTAATAATTAAATGCGGTGAAATAGACCTTGAATTAGTAACTCTATAAGCAGTCGAAATTCTATTATGAATATAAAATATTTAAGAATAACGGCGTACCTTTTGCATAATGGGTCAGCAAGTTAATAGGAGTAGCAAGGTTAAAAGCCCTAGCGAAAGCGACTGGACTATAAATTATTTCTTTATTTTATAAATAAATATAATAAAAATTATAATAATATACATAGTGATGGATAAGTTACTTCTATTAGACCCGAAGCCAGGTGATCTTACCAAGACCAGATTATAATGGATCGAACGGTTGAATGTTGCATTATTCTCCGATGAGTTTTGGTAAGCGGTAGCATTTTGCCGCATTGAAAAGTGATTTTCATTAAAAATCTAGCTCATAACGGTGAAACCTAAGGATTATTTTGCGTAGCTTTTAATCTATGGCAATACCGTGGGAAGTTGTATCATTCTAGAAACATAAATATTTATCCTTAAAGATAAATAGCTTGATATTAACCCCGTAACGACTTTAATTGAAAAATTAAGGCCTTATTTATATATCATTATCACTAGATAAAGTAAAATAAAAAGGCAACACGCTAGCACTCTAAGTTTCAAGTAGTCATGGTTAATTCTTAAAAAAGAAAGAATATATTTAATTTTAACTAAAATTTACAATAAATAAAATATTTAGTTATAAGTCTATACTCTATGTATAATAAGTAATAATCTATCGAAATCTAATATATTTGTAAGTCTGCTGCAAAAAGACATAAAAATAAAAATTAAACTAAAATAGAATATGAAAAAAAATTATAAATTTACAGGAGATTGGATCTCTGGATTTACTCAATCGGATGGAAGTTTTATAGTATCTTTTTTAAATCAACAAAAAGGAGTAAGACCTCAGCCTGTATTCAATATAACTCAATCTATTGTTGAATTAGAATTGTTTACGGCTTTACAACAGTATTTAGGAGTAGGAAAAATATATAAAAATAGACAAAATGTCGTTTTGTAGTAAAATCTATTGATGAAATAGTAAATGTAATATTACCTTTATTTGATAAACATCCTGTTAGAGGTGGAAAATTGTTAGTTTATAATATCTTTAAAGAAGTATCTTTAATGATTAAGGATAAAAAACATTTAACTGTAGAAGGAACTCTTAAAATTTTAAAGTTAGCTTATTTTATGAATAAAGAAACATCTTTACGAAACGAAGATACTAAAAAAATTCTATTAGAAAAGCTAAGTTCTTTATCTCCATTACTATTGTGCCCAGAAAATTTAGAATTAGAAATAGCTTCTAAAAGCTTCACAGACACAAGTGATGCTTCGCGCTACGCAGGCACAATAAATCTATTCAATGCACCATTAACAATTGAATTTGTTAGAGGTTTAGTGGATGGCGATGGTAGCTTTAATGTATCATTCGCTACTACAAGAAGAAGAATAGGAGTTAATTTCACAGTTGTTAATGAGCTTTCTTCAGTTTCTGTCTTAAATGAACTAGTTGGTTTTTTAATTGCGGGGTTGTGTATAATTTACCATCTGCAGCTGCACGATTTCAGGTGCAATCCGTAGATGAAATGGTAAATAAAATAATACCTTTTTTTAAAAACAATATGTTAAATACTTACAAACAAGAACGATTTGAAACAATAGTGAAAGTTTGTGAAATAATTAATGATAGAGGTTATTCTGAAGATACAAACTTAAAACAAATTGTAGACTTAGCTTGGGATATGAACAAAGGAAAAAGAAAAATCAGTAAAGAGGAATATTTAATCAAGTTTTTAAATAATAAATAATAGTTAAAATTTAATAAAAATTAACCTACAATTACCGTAGAGTTGAAGGTATAGTCTGAACTGTATCGAAAGATACAGAATAACAAAAAAAAATTGGAAATGCCAATCTGACCTGGTGCTAGCTGGTTTTCTACCGAAACATATTTAAGTATGATGTCTACAAATAATATAAAAACAGAAATTTATGGAGGTACAGCAAGGCAATTCCCAACAAATTTAAGGTAAAACAAAAATTCTTTTCTTGTTTTATATTTTTATTATTATTTTTATAATAATAAAAATTCTATTTATAAGATAAAATAATTTATATTAAATTAACAGACACAATAAGTAGCCTTATCTGCGTTCAGGTTGCGGGGATCTAGAAAATCTTACCTTTGGAAGCGAATCTCGGAATTACATAAATTGATGGTAGATATTCAGACTGCTCATGCTAAGTTGGGCAGTCAAGACGGAAACAGCCGAGAACACTGATCAAGGTCCCAAATGATTGTTAAGTGAAATTAAGGACGTAGCAATATCGAATACAGCTGTGAAGTGAGCCTGGCAGTCGCTACTTATAATGATCGTATGTAACAACGCATCAGCAGTCTAGATAGTAGCGCCGAAAATTTAACGGGTCTTAAACAATCAACCGATATCGTGTTGGTTAATAATAATAAATTTGTTATTAATCTAGGTAGTAGAACATTCAGTAAAACTTTAAATCAAATAGTGTTTCATTATTTTGTAGGATACTGAAGAGAGAATGCTGACATGAGTAACGTAAAAAGAAGTTATAATACTTCTCGCCGAATACGAAAGGGTTGCAAATAGGAAAGGTTAATCCGTTTTGTTTTAATGCGGCCTCTAAGGGATGTAGCTAAAGCTACTACTGATGAGTCTATAATAGAAAGTCTAATATTTAAAAAATAGACCAGGAAATTAATATTATATTACTACCGTACCCTAAACCGACACAGGTTCGTAGGTAGAGAATACTAAGGCGTAGAGCTAAAAGTTGTTAAGGAACTCGGCAAGATCTCCTCCTAAGTTTGACGACAAGAGGGACCGTTATAAGCTAGTTTATTTATATTCTTTGCGTAGCTTTTTAAATTAATTTAAATTAATATTGACTTGCTATGCTACCATAAAAAAATAACTTATAATGGTGACACAAAATCGGAGGCCACGACTGTTTACTAAAAACACAACACAGTGCAATCATTAATATGATAGTATACTGTGTGAAATTTGCCCGATGCCATTAATATAAGAGCGATCATGGTTTTCTGTGATTAATCGAAAATCTGGTTAATAGCGGTCTTAACTATGAGGATCCTAAGGTAGCAAAATAAATTGGCCTTTAAATGAGGTCCGGTATCAATAATGTAACGATGGTCTCACTGTCTCTACAACTTGCTCAGTGAAATTGAATTACGCGTGCAGATGCGCGTTGCCTTCAGGGGGACGGGAAGACCCTATGCAGCTTTACTGTAGTTAGTTATCATATAAATCTAGAACAATCAAAATTAATAGTGAATAGGTAAGTCGATAGACAAATAGTGGAAACCTTAAAATTCTGATTGGGTTTATGTTTACCTTAAATTTAATAAAAAAAGGGATAGTTTACTAATTGGCAGTTTGACTGGGGCGGTCGTCTTTAATAGAGTAGCAAAGTACATCCAAATATTTCATTTAAAACTAAAAATTTATTGTTTTATAAATTTTATTACAAAAAACTTTATTTTAGTATAATTTAAAGTAATAATTAATTTTAATTAATTAACATTCTAAATTTTTCTTTCTAATCATTAATTTTATAAGGTATAGCTAGAAATTGAATGGAGATCAATCAACCAGTGAAGGGTTGCGCAGAGTTCAATGGCGATAAGCATGCTTAACTGAAAGACCTAAAAGTCGCACAGATACGTAAGTAGGGCATAGTGACCCCTCGCTATAATATGGGATAGACGGGGATCAATTGATAAAAGTTACGCTAGGGATAATGTTTGTTGTCCTCTACTGTTGTAAAGCAGTAGTAATAAACTGGGTGAATTGCAAAGACCACTTATTTAATTAAGTAAATTTGCAGCGAAGCTTATTTCTACATAATTTAATTTCGAAATAAGAACGTTCAACGACTAGAAAGTGAGTAATGTAAACAATAATCTTTCCACGAGCGCCCGGCATCTTTAATATAAAATATAAAATAGTTAATGGATTAAAAAGTTGTGTTATCTCCGATTAAACCTGAACATGTTAATCTAATCCTATGTATTTGTCAGTCTGCTGCTAAGATAATGATAGAATATTATAATAGAATTAAAAAAACATGAACAAAAAAATTTTAAAAAACGAAATTATAGGACTAGGTCCTAATAGTAACAAAGTTAAAGAATATAAAAATAGTCTGATAGAGTGGACTAAAAATCAAAAGGAAGCAGCTATAGGATTATTACTTGGTGATGTAAGTCTACAATCTCAAAACGAAGGTAAGACTTATAGAATTAAATTTGAATGGGGTGATAGAAACAAAGCATATGCTATGCATGTCTTTCAATTGTTTGATGAGTGGATATTATCTCAGCCGCATAAAAATTCTCGAATTAGCCCTAATGGTAATATTGTAATTAATTGGGGTTTTCAGACTATTAGCCATAAGGCTTTTAATTATTTAGCTGATTTATTTCTAAAACAAAAACATAAAGGCATAGTAGAAAATCTTATACTCGATCATTTAACTCCTAGAAGTTTAGCTTACTGGTTCATGGACGACGGTGGAAAATTGGATTATAATAAAAATTCCAAGAATTATAGCGTTGTTTTAAACACCCAAAGTTTTACTAATTTAGAAGTTGAGTTAATGTCTGAACAATTAAGTAGCAAGTTTAACTTGCTATGTGAAGTACGTTCAAATAAAAACAAAAAAATTATCGTTATAAAAAATTCAAGCTATTAAGCTTTTTATAATTTAATTGACCCTTATTTAGTAAATGAAATGAGATACAAACTACCCTATGATTATAATATACGTACAGAATAATAACTATTTAATATTAATTTTAATATTAGCAATAATATTTAAAGATGATGACATAGTCTGAACTTACCTGTGAAGGTAAGAAGTAATAATTAAAAAAAAATTACAATAACAGAATTGAACAGGCTGATCGCGGACGAGAGTACACATTGTCTCCGCGGTTTGGCACCTCGATGTCGACTCATCCTATCCTCCGGGGGAAGAAGCTTGGAAGGGTTCGGCTGTTCGCCGATTAAAAGGGTACGTGAGTTGGGTTTAATACGACGTGAGTCAGTATGGTCCCTATCTTCTGGAGGAATAATAGTAAAAAGGGGCAGACCTTCTAGTACGAAAGGATCAATAGGCTGTGTTTCTCTAGTGTACCAATTGTTTGTAATTTTTTTTTAATTAAAAAAATATGAATGCATAGTTGGGTAGCCACAAACATAATAGATAAGTGCTGAATGTCTATAAAGCAAGAATCTAACCCCTAGATACTAATATGGCTAATAATATTAATTATTGTTATGATGGGGCGGCTTATTATTAATAAATAAGCAACTCCAACAAAATAAGTAACATTTAATTTATTTTTGTTTATTTATATTTATATTTATATTTATATTTATATTTATAAAGGATACTAGTTAAATTAATAATTAAAATGAAAGCCGGTAATTAAGAAATAGAACATTTCTAGATAGGTTGCAAATGTACGTACTGTAAAGTATTCAGTTTAGCAATACTAATTTATAAAAATACTTGATGTTTTTGATTGTTTATATATAAAATAGTAATTTACTTTTCTTTAATTTAATTTTACTTTACTAGTGATAATGATAATGATAATGATAATGATAATGATAATGATAATGATAATGATAATTATTTATGTTAAATAATAAAACAAGGTATGTAATACTAAAAGATAGTATAATTATTATATTATAAAATGATTATTCACAAGAGCGAAATAGTGTAAAATGGATAGCACTATAGCCTCATGAGCTGTCAACTCAGGTTCGAGCCCTGATTTCGCTATAATATTTTTATTCTTAAAATTTACTATTCCTGCGTAGCGATGACTCAGCAGTAGTTGCTAGCGAAGCAGCCACAACCAGAAGCAAAGGCAAAAATTGCTAGTAGCGATTCTAATAAGTAGCAGAAGAAATTTTCTGCGTAGCTATTTGAAAAATCTCACTTTTTTGTACTTAGACTAGCTAGTTTTTATTTGTAGTTGTAGTAGTAAATACCACAACTACAACCATAACAAGCAAGTATACGCAAGTAGTATCGCTACTTAAGTATCGCTACGCAGGCACAAGTGCTAGAATTATAATAACCAATAAAAGCTACGCAAAAAAACAATTGCATTTATTCTGTATTTAGCATTGCTTACTATGATTGCAAGCTAACCAATCAAAGCTTTAAAAAACTACTTGCTTTATGAATCGCTAGGCACAATAAAAAACTACGTGCTACTTCTTGTGTAGCAAAGCAACCGTAGCCTTCTTGCTACTTATGGATCCGTTCAAACTTGCTACTTCAAACTTGCTACTTATGGTAGCGAAGCAAGGCACAATAAAATTATTATTAAAAAAGCTACTTATGATTCAAAAAATAAATTAAAAGAACAAGTAAAAGTAAAACTTATTAATAAAAAAAACTACTTTTATCTACTTTTTCGATTAATAAGGAGCAGAATCGCTAGGCACAATAAAAATACTTATAATCAAGAAACAAACTTACTATTGCGTTTATTATAATATAATTGTAGCAAGACTGAATTAATAAAGAAGCTAGCCCTACGTAGTACGTAGTACGTAGTACGTAGTACGTAGTTCGTAGTTCGTAGATTTTCTTTGCTAAGCAGCATAGCTTTGATTAAAAAAATATAAATAATTAGTATTTACAGGGAAAGTTATGATTTTTATCTCTATCTTAACATTAATAGTGGCTAAGGCCCTACCTTTAATACACATATCAACAATACATTTTACTAGAGTATCGGCTATAATATTCATTTTTTCTGGAGTATTAACTTTTAATACTTTTTATATTCAGTCAATTGGATCGGGACTTGGTATATATAGCGGATTATTTCAAATTAATATCATTAACCAAACAATGGAAATATTTATATATTTTATTGGTTCATTAATATTAATTGCTTGGCCTTTAATATTAAACAATAATACAAATATTGTACCTACTTTTGCCCCAGTAAATAATCACACAATTATAAATACAAATATTTTACCGACACTTGTGTCTATGTCTTCTGTGTCTCCTGTGTCTTCTGTGTCTTCTGTGGCAGCTGTGCTGCAACAGCAGCCACAAAACAATTATATCAGTGTAAATATCAGTAATAAAGAAAATACACAATATTCCACAGATTATTCTTTAATAGTCTTATTTAGTACATTAGGATCTTCCTTATTAATCTCTAGTTATGATTTAATCTCCATGTATTTAAGTATAGAATTACAATCTTTTGGATTATATGTCTTATCAACTTTATATAGAGATTCAGAATCATCTACCAATGCCGGATTAAAGTATTTTTTATTAGGTGGTTTATCTTCCTGTTTAATCTTATTAGGAAGTGGTTTAATCTACTCTTATACCGGAATAACAAATTTTGAATCTTTATATCATTTAATATCAGTATCAGAATTAAATTATATTATTCAAGGATTAAGTTTAGGTTTAATTATTATTTTAATTGGATTTTTATTTAAAATATCTGCTGCACCTTTACATAATTGGTCTCCAGATGTATATGATGAAACACCGACAATAGTAACAATTTGGTTAACAATTATGCCAAAAATAGCTATAATTTTATTATTATTAGAAATTCAAAGCCAAATAATGAGTATAGATGGATTAACTCCATTATTAAATAGCGGCACAACAAATGGTTATCAAGATTATTCTAATCTTGGTGACACATTTACCCGAATTACACTATATGAAAAAGAAATTAGTCAAAGTTTAATGAGTCCTTTAAATATTATAGTTGTGCCTAGTGCAAATATTATTTCAATATTAAAAAACTTATTTTTAATAAGTTCTATTTTATCTTTAATAATAGGAACAGTCGTAGGATTAGCTCAAACAAGAATAAAAAGATTATTTGCTTATAGTACAATATCTCATATTGGTTTTATATTATTAGCTTTAGCTATTAATACAGAACAATCTATAGACTCTTTATTATTTTATATTATACAATATACCATTACAAATTTAAATGTTTTTTTAATACTCTTAGCTTTAAGTTACCATTTAACCTCTCTGGTGCCAGAATCAGTAAAAGATATAAGATATATTACTGAATTAAAAGGTCAATTTTTTATTAATCCTATATTAAGTTTAAGTTTCTCAATTTGTTTATTTTCTATGGCTGGTATCCCTCCCTTAATTGGATTTTTTTCTAAACAATTTGTTTTATATTCAGCATTAGAAAGCGGATATTATTTTATCAGTATAATAGCTATAATAGTAAGTGTTATAAGTGCTTCTTATTATTTAAAAATTATTAAAGTTCTTCATCTTGTGCCTACAATGCAAGCGCAAGCAGAAAACAGCACAATCGTAGACCATACAACTAGTGAATACAAAGCAACTGAAAACTTGGTTGTAAATACCACTGCCGATATTATTGTGCCTATTAATTTAAGTAATAATTTAAATTATAAACAAAGCATTGCAGACACAAGTTATGCTTCGCAAGGAACAATAAATTTAACAAATTTTCACAGTTTTTTAATATCAAGTTTAACTTTATCTATTGTATTTTTTATTTTTAAACCTTCTATTATCTTAAATAGTACACAATTACTATCTTTATCTTTATTTAATAGTTAATGAATAATTTATTTTTTCTTTTTATTTTTGTTCCAATTTTATCCTTTATATTACTAGCTTTAAATGTTTTATTAGCTCCTCATAAACCGGATGAAGCTAAAGTTTCTGCCTATGAATGTGGATTTACGCCAATATATGGACAAACTAGATCGACATTTCAAATTCACTTTATGATTGTAGCATTATTATTCTTAATTTTCGATCTTGAAATTTTATTATTATTCCCGCTTGCTGTTTCATTATATCAAGTGTCTACTTTTGGATTTACAATTGGAATCGTATTCTTTATTGTTTTAACTATTGGTTTTGTATTAGAAATTGGATCTGGTGCTATATCTCTTGCTAATTTTGAAGTGAAAATTAATTCTAATAAATAACTAAAATAAAATAAAAATTAGCTACGCAGAATAACTAATATTTATTCCCCCTAAAGCTAAAGACTAAATAATAAAGACTAAATAATAAAGACTAAAGACTAAAGACTAAAGACTAAAGACTAAAGACTAAAGAGATATTAAAAATCATGTACTACATCTTTTTATTAATATTAAAAAAACTACGTAGGGTGGCTATGCAAGCTAGCAAAAATATGGTGGGTGTTAAAACAATAATATGTTTTAGGTTAATTGTTAGCGACTTAGAAATAAGCAGGTAAATTTTTTTAGAATAGAATTCTAGTTACTCTCCGCGCTTCTGGCGGAGCAAGAGTTAGTTATAATAATAGTAAGCTTATTAAGCCATAGATTTCATAAAATAAGTGAATAAATAGTTAAAATAAAATAAAAAAATAAAATAAAATTATTTTACTTTATTTTAAAGCTACTTTTTTGTTTGCTTCTTATCAATCGCTACTTTTTAGAATCAGAAAAAAAAAATCAATGTATAGAAAAATGGACGATTTAAAAAATTACTTAAACACTATGGATAATACTATTGATAAATAAGAAATATTTTATTCTGTTAATGTTAGAAAAGGGTGAGGTTAATACTAAACCTAAAGATTCATTAAATATAATCAATAATTATCAAACGGATCCATCAACAACAAATATTGTGCCTAGAAACATTTGCTAAGGTAAATAAAACAGCTGATACTATTTTGGACTTATTAAATAATTAAAAAAAAAATAAATTTAATAGTGATAATACTATTATAAATGCTATAAATGAAAATTAAACAGTATCTGGATACTTTATCTGTGAAGACACAAGGAAATTTGTTTAGTCATAAATATTGCTTCTAGTTTGTTTATTCTTACTTGTATTATAAGTATTTTATTTGCCATTTCAGGTAATTACTTAATAGAAAAATTTTCATTAGAACAAAAATTAATTATAATTATCCCTAAAAAAAGAAAGAATAAAAAAGCAAGCCTTACCAGTAGCAAAGCAATAACTAGTAATTGTATCCAACAATTGCTAACACTCCTTGCACTAACAAAAAAAAAATTCCCTTAAATACTAAAAGAAAAGCTAATATTGCCAGATAAAATAAATATCAAATCAATAAATAATAAGAAACTGCTACGCTAAGCTATTTATTTTGTTAATAATCAATCAACAAAAACCAGCCTTATTTAATTAATTTATATTTTATCTTATTATTTTTATACTATCTCTAGCTTTTGTGTCTGCGGTAGCAAGTGCTACTTATATCTAAGACACCACTGCTAATTAAATTAATAAGCGGCTCTGCTCATTCATAAGCGGCTCAGAAGTAGCGAATCATAAAAAGAAGATAAAAGTAGTTTTTTTTAGAATCACAAAGCAAGTACACCTTATCATAAAAAGCATTTTGTATGATTAATAAGTTTGATTTCAATGCATATCTGCGTTTTATTTATTAGTTTTTATTTTTTTAATTAGCTGTTTTTGCTAGCAAATCTTTCTAGCGAAGCAAGCAGTTGGTTATCATTAGCTAGCTTCTGACACAAAAGAATCGCTACGCGCTACGCGCTACGCGCTACGCGCTACGCGCTACGCGCTACGCGCTACGCGCTACGCGCTACGCAGACATTTTTGTTATTAGTGTAAGCCACCTTTTTTATTGTGTCTAGCGATTATTAATTATTATTCATAAAGAAAGATAAAAGTAGTTTTTAATTAAATTCTTTAGCTACTTTGTTTATGAATTAGCGAATCAAAGTAGTTGTGTTGCAAAACAAGCGTAGTTTTTTTTTTTTATTACTAATTAGTCCTAGCATCCTTCGGTATGATTAATAATAGAGATAAAATAATAATAGAGATAAAATAATAATAATAAGCTACCAAACTTCAACAGCTACTAATATAATAACTAGCTAATCTAGTTTAAATTAAAAATTTATTTTCGACTTACTGTAAAAAAAGGGGTTTAAATAAAAAAATACGCTACTTTGTTTTATTAGAATCGCTACTTCTTGTAGTTGTAGTTGTAGTTGTAAATACCACAACTACAACCAGTAGCGTTATGAATTAGCAGCTGTGTCATCGCTATGCAGACACACTAAATGTATAATAAAAAGCAACTGTAATTATATTAATGTAATTCGATAGCATCTCTTAAGTATGAACATACTAATAAAGTAAATACGAATGCTTGAATTAAAGATACTGCTATTTCTAAACCTATTAATGCTAAGAAGATAGCAAAAGGTATTAAAGTTAATATAGCGATAATTATAGAACCTGAAAATAATTGGAATAAGTAAGTAGATAAGATTTTTAATAATGTATGTCCGGCCGTAATATTAGCAAATAATCGAACTCCTAATGAGACAGCTCTAGCTAAATAAGATATTAATTCAATTAAAACTAATAAAGGTACTAAAGCTAAAGGAGTTCCAGCTGGTATAAAGAAAGCAAAGAATTTAATACCATGGATAGATAAAGCTAAAAGAGTAACCCCAATAAAGATTGTAAAACTTAATCCTAATGAAACTACACCACTGGCTGTAACTGCAAAAGAATAAGGTACATTAGAAATTAAATTTCCAATTAAAATAAAAAAGAATAATGAATAAATAAATGGTAAATAGATTTCACTTTGAGATCCTACTTGTTCTCTTACCATTGAACTTAAACTTTGAAATGATGATTCTAATGATATTGACCATTTACTTGGTATTAAATTTGATTCATTATTACCGTAAAAATGTAATCCTATTACTACTAATAAAATAAAACAAGAATATAAAGCTAAATTAGTTAAACTTAGATTGATATAAGATAAAACAGGTGCATTTAAACCTATTAAACTTACGACTTCAAATGGACTTAAAGGAGATAAAATAAAAAATTGTGACATTTTAAAATTTTAATTATTAATGACTGTTTATATTTTTATTACTGTTTCTAGGCAACATTAAACATTAAACATTAAACATTAAACATTAAACATTAAACATTAAACATTTAAGATTAAACATTAAACATTAAACATTAAACATTTAAAAAGATTTTGCTAGCTTAGTGACCAGCGACTAAATTTGTTGGATAATTAAAATGAGTGGGTAGCTTTATTTTATTTTAATTTCCCAATTGGATGCTAAAACTGCATCCAACTATTATAAGAGGCTGGAATATCCTTCCTTAATCGAAGCTACTGTGTCTGCTAAATAATAGCTTTAGCGAATCTAGTATAGCCAAGTAAAAGCTTTTTATTTATAAAAACTTCGATTCATAAGGAGCTGAATCAGATAAATTAAAAGATCTATAATTTATACGAGTAAAGAGACTTGAACTCTTACGATTATGAATCATGAGTTCCTAAGACTCATCTGGCTACCAATTTCAGCACACTCGCTATTATTTTTTTTTTTAATTGATGGGTAATAATTCATAAGTAGTATAGCTTTAGCAACCAACAAAATAAGTAGCTTTTATTGTGCATTTCAATTTATTTATCATAAGTAGCAGCTTATTATTAATAAATAAGCAGCTCAAACTCAAAAAAAGGCATCTTATTATTAATCAGCTCAAACCAAATAACAAAAAGTGATTTTATTTAAATAATTACTCTTACTTGTAGTGGGTGTATCTAGAAAAATACTAGCTTACTTGTGATTCGTAAGTAGCACTACTTGCTTCGCTAGAGACACAAAATCTAGTTTTGATTTGTAGCGAAGCAACCATCACTTGTGTTGCAGGTAGCTTTATTTTTATAATTACAAGGTCAGGTTGGTTCTGCTTGCTGCTGCAGCTAAAGCGCTGCTGCTACCAACCAACAAAATATAATCCTAGCAACCCTTGAAGTATTAATATTTTATATGTAATATAATTTTAGTTGGAGTTTGGTTTGAGCTGATTAATAATAAGCTGTCTTAGTTTTTATTGTTTAAGGGTAAAATCAGAGACTTGAACTCTGAACATCGTCGCCACAAGACGTCATTTTTCCAATTAAACTAATTTTACCTCTGCGTAGCGATTCATAAGTAGCTTTTTTTAATATTAATAAAAGCAGTGCTTGATATGAAAGTATATTTTTTTGTGTTACACAAATTCAAATAGTAGTAGTTTTATATTATAATGTATGATGATACTTATTTCTATTTTTTTATTCTAATAATAATTTTATCTCTATTATTAACTTTATTATTAATTGGTGAGTTGTATTATTAATAAGTTTGAGCTTCTTATACTTATTAGGATTATCATTATCATTTAAATTATCATTATCATTAAACTTGCTTATTTTTAAACCGAAGGATGCTAGCTACTTATGAGAATTAATAAGTAGCACAACAATTCTGCGTAGCGTTTTATATTCCTGCAATGCAGATAGCAATAACTAGAAAAAGGGGGAACACTATCTTTGAAACAAAGATTTACGAATAAAGAGACTCGAACTCTTAAGGGATCACTCCCACTTTTGCTTAAGAAAAGATTGTCTACCAATTTCAACATATTCGTTTTTTTTAAAGTATATTCCACTTCTTATTAATCGGGTATAATATTTGTATTAATTAATTTTAATTTGTATTATATAGATTAAAATTTTAATCGTAGCTTTTATTAGTAATTTACTAATTACTTAATACTTTGCAAATAAATAAATTGCTAGCTTAGCGTAGCTTTTGTTTATTATAATTATTATTTTTTGTTGTTTGCTCCTTGCGGAGTAAAGAAGCGAAGAAGCAAACAACAAAAAGTAGCTTTTATTAAAATAATTTAATCATTATTTAATTTCTATTATATATAGCCTATTAATATATTGGATAAAAATTCTTATCTGATTATTAATGTAAAAAATATAATACACATTAGTAAAGATAATTAATAACATTTACTGTTTTATTAACTCTCTTTTATTATTAATTATTAACTCTCTTTTATTAATTATTAATTATTAATGATTATTTATAAATTAAACAAACTAGTATACCTATTAAAAGCTTAAAAAGCTAGGTATACACAAGCAATTGCCTTTATATTTAATTAAATTCAAATTAGAGAAGGATAATTATTTTACCTCTGTTGTGCTACGCGCTACTTATGAATCGCTACTAGCAAAGCAAGGTTTGCTTCTGGTTTTTACAACTACTTGCTACCGAAGCAGCCAGCCACAATTGCTATTAGCGCTACTGGTTGTAGTTGTGGTATTTACAACTACAAGAGCCATAGCTACTTATGATTCGCTACTTCTGCTAGCAAGTGTGCCTTGCTTCGCAAGCAGTGTCTGATTCATAAGTAGCTTAATAAGAAGCAGGATCGCTACTTATGGTAGCGAAGCAAGGAATATAAAACAATAATATTTTTGGCATTAGCTAATACCATACCTCATTTATTTTTATAATTACAAGCAGGTAGCACTAGCTAGTAGCACAAGCTACTGTTAATGGTTTGTGTTTTATTAATAATTAGCTAAATAATGCTTTAATTTGTAGCGAAGCAACCATAAAATTTTAATTAATTATAATAACAAAATAAGTAGTTATTGATTATTAATAAAAACGTAAGATCCTTATTAAGCCTAGCAAACTTATAATTTATTTTATATTATAAGTTTACTAGGCTACTAATTAGTAATAAAACTACGTAAAGATTAGTATCCTTCGGTATAATTTAGAGTAATAAGCTAGAAATTAATAATTAACATACAAAAATAAAGGGGTTTAAATATTTAAATTTATTTATTTTTAAAATTTTTATTTTCGCTAGTACTTGTAAATACAGGTAGATACAAGCAATTTAAAATAATTATTTTATACTAATGGACGGCTGCTTGATTCTTGTGCCTGATTCTGCTACGCTAAGTGGCGATTCATAAGAAAATAACTGGTTTTGGTCTTAGGAGGTTGATGGTCTATGGTAGCAAGTGCTACCACCAAATTTTATTAATTATTAAATTGGTAGCAACTGCTAAAGCTAGCCAGCCTCTACAGCCAAATATTTATAAAGGCTGTTTATGATCTAATTAATCCCAGAGTTACCTGCTTGTGTAATAAATGGGTAGCAAAGCAAGTGCTACTAGCCATAAGAAGCTAGCAAGTGTGTCGCGATAATAATAAATAATAAATAAAAGCTACTTATTAATCATAGAATAAGAAGAAAAGTAAAAAAGTTTGGTTGCAAACATTGCATTATGCTTTGTTATTATAATGACTTATTTTAATTGCTACTTATTGTGTAGCAAAGCAAGCTTGCTTTGCTAGCAGGATCAAGAATATAAAACAACAAGGCTTGCATTAATTAAGGTAAAATATATAATAAAGAAGAAGTAGTAATATGTAATGAATCTAAAATAACATTAGGGAAAATACCTAATAAAAAAGTAGGAACTAATAAAGATATTAATAAACAATATTCTCTTCTATTAATATCTTTAACAGGTTGCAGATGTGGGGAATAAGTACCATAAGATAATCTATTATAAAGGAAAATAGAATAAGCAGCAGAAAGAACTATAGAAGTAGCTCCTAAAGCTGCAATAATAGGATTTTGTTGCCATATTCCTAATAAAGATAATTGTTCTCCTAAGAAATTAAGAGTTAAAGGTATACCTGCATTAGCTAAAGTGAAAACAAAGAATAAAATAGTAAATACTGGCATATAAGTAACTAAACCTCTAATATAATTAATAATTCTAGTACCCGTTCTATCATATATAATTCCACCCACACAAATAAATAAAGCAGGACTAACGAAACCGTGTGCAATTGCTAATAAAATAGCACCTTCAATACCTTGAATTGTATTAGAAAATAAACCTAGTACCACTACAGCCATATGACATACACTACTATAAGCTATCAATCTTTTGGTATCTTGTTGTATAATAGTAGAAAAACTAGCATAAATTAAAGAAATAATAGCTATAACTTGTATTAAAGGACTAAAATAATTAGTAGCATCTGGTAAAAAATTAATTAATACTCTTAGATAACCATAAGTAGCTAATTTTAAGATTGTTGCTGCTAGTAATATGGATCCAGCTAAAGGAGAATCACTATGTGCTTTAGGTAACCAAATAATAAAAGGATACATAGGTGTTTTAACAGCAAAAGCTACAAAAAAACCTAACCATAATATTTTTTGACTATCTAAACTTATTTCATATAAAGAAATTAACTGAAAATCTGTTGAACCAATGTAACTTAATAGTATTAAGATACACAATAACATCGGTAAACTTCCTGCTAAAGTATATAAAAAAAATAAAAAGGCAGATCTAAATCTATCTTTACCATGACCAAATATAACTATAACTATAAATAATATTGGTAAAACCACGGTGGTCAGCTTTATCTTGCAAATTTTTATATTCAAGCTTCTTAGCAAGTAATAGCAAATAAAAAAAAGCTACTTTGCTTTGCTTAAAGGAAAATCAAACTTTTTAATAGAACAATTAACTTGTAATTATATTCTATTTCTATTCATGCCTTGTTTTATTAATCTGATTTTATTAAGTCCTAAATCAGTAAGATGAGTTTTTTTATTCATTAAATTAGCTACATTATAAAAATCTTGGTAATCTAATAATTTTGCTGCGCCTTCCTTGAATAGGATATTTAAGAAATAAAGATATAATTTTTTCATTAACATCTTTAAATCTTGACACACTGAATTCAAAAAACTCAGTATTATTTTTACTGTTTATTTTTTTTATTACTTTTCCACAATCTAAATATTTAGCTAAACTTTTCAATAATAATTCATCTCTACTGTGTTGACCTATACTAAATGTTAATAATACTTGATATTTATTATCTAGTTTTTTAATTTTTCTAATATTCACTTGAAAACTACCTTCTCCTGAAGCAAATCCTGAGATCCAATTAGGATCAAAAATTGAAATATTAGCCTTAATATTACCATCCTTTGTATTATGATTATAAGGTTCTTTAATTAAAGAAGTATTAATATTTGGAAAAGCTAATTTTAATTCAGGAGATAAGCCTAGATTCATTGAACTTTTAATTGAAACTAATTTATCTAAACCTTGTTTTGTTAAATGCTCTTTATTTTTAATAATATAGTATGCTGTGCCTTTTTTTGAAAGATGTGTAATCTTTTAATTTATTAGTTTTCAATGGAAATTTATCAAAATGATTTATAACCATTTGTATATCTTTAATTGATTTTATACTATAATTGCAAAGATTTTCTCCATGTTTAGATATTACTCCGACACCAAAATATTTTTGAATTTGCTCTAAAATATTTCTATCTTTAACATGTAAAGTAATTTTAAAATCTAAAAAAGTATACCAACCGATTTTTAAAGCAGCATTTTTGTAAGTATAAAGACCAAAACATCCTTCACCGTCAGTAAAACCAGTAATAAACCAAGGATTTAATAATTGTGAAGGTTTTGTAAAATTAATTTTATTAGTAGAAATTTGTTTATTAAAATCAGAATAATTAATAAGATTATTAGTTTGAGTATAAAAACTTCTATTTAAGCTAGGCTGCGTAGCTTTTGTAAGTAATTTTAACTTTTTTATAAAAATTTGGTTAGAAGGGTTGCTGATTTGATAATTTCTTTCGAAACCCATTAGAGTATACCTTAATTGCATTAATTTAGAATTAGCAATGCAATAACTACCGTCTACTCGTTGCTCTTTTACAGAATTTGTAAGTGAAACAAATTCTGATTTAGATCCGCGATAATCCATTTCATTTTCAATCATCTTATGACTTATTACCTTACATGAGTAATTACTTCATCCACTTATACTCTTTCGAATATAGTTTGGTATCATAAGCTTTAGGACGTCCCCGGAGTTTGATAGTTGTAAGCATAAAAGTATTGACCCAGAACACTTAACACTTTCAAAAAAGATATAAAACAATAATAAATCTAAAGAAACAAAAGCACATATTTGTAAGGTTTCTAATAATAAAAAAGATATTAAAAATAATTTTAAATTTTTGGTAATATTCGTATAATTTGATAATAAGGCTATTGGTGTTACAAAGGTTGTTAATAAAACAAAATATAAAGAGATACCATCTATACCAAAATGTAAATGACAGTAATTTAATTGATTAAATTCAGATACAAATTGATATTGTGTAGTATTTGAATCAAATTGATACCAGATAAATAAAGATATAAAGAAATTTATTAAAGAGGTCGTTAAAGCTATTTGTTTCATTTTTATCTGATTGTTTAATTTATCTGAATCAGATATAGGTAATATTATTAAAGAACCTATTATGGGTATTAGTAGTAATAAGGTGATCATTTTTGTGATTATTATTGGTTGTTGTATCAAACAATTGTTTTCATTCTAATCATTAATTAATTGTTTTTTCGGGAACAGGTGTTTGATTATTAAAAAATATTGTGTCTGCGTAGCGATGGCACAGCTGCTACGCTAAGTAGCGATGGCTCTGATTATTTTGTGTCAGTAACGCTGCTACGCTAAGGAGCGATTATTCACAAATAAGGAGCGCGTAGCGCTGCTTTAGCCGCAGCTAGTTATTATCAAAGCAACTGTGCGTAGCTTTTATTTTGCATTATTAAATAATTAAATAGCGCTTATATTCTTAGCATTAATAAGTAGTTTTTATTGATTATGTTTTTTATTGTTTGCTTCTGCGTAGCATTATTAATTTTTGAATGCTAATAGCAATTGTGGCTGGCTGCTTCACTAGCAAGTAGTTGTAAAAACCAGAAGCAAAGAGCTGCTTATTAATTAGCAGCTGCTGTAAATACCGCAGCAGATACAATAAGTAGCTTTTATAATTATTATAATTATTATTATTATTTATAATTCTTGCTAGCTACTTATGATAAATAAATTTAAATGCACAAATATTTATTTGCACTTTTTTAACTTTTGTTAGTAATTAGAATCGTAAAACTTTTTTATATATTTATTCTAAATGTTTATTTATTTTTAACCTTTATTTTTTATTATTTTATTTCCATTATTTTATCTCTATTATTTTATCTCTATTATTATTATTTATATTATTATTATTTTTATTATTAGTTATATTATTTTTTTAATTTATACTTAGAAGAGCCGTACAATAATAGGATAGCTGAAATAATAAATAATAAGTTTGATTATTGTTTTATGTTTGCAAAGTTTATTCTAATGAATAATGATTGGATTATTGTTTTAAGACACTTGTGTATGCACTAATAATAAATAGTAGTAGCAAAGCAATGCTTTGTATGCAACCCTTTGTTTTTTTAAATATAAAAAGCTACTTATATTATTTATAAACTGGCTCTTGTAGTTGCTAGCGAAGCAGCCACAACCAGTAGCGCTTCTTATTTGTACCTGCGGCTTGTGTAACTAGCAGCAGGAACTAAGAAGAAGCAATTAGTAGAGTGCTAGCTATCATTAATCATTAATAATTATTCATTAATCATTATTCATTAATCATTAATCATTATTTGTGTACAGGTTCAAAAAACAAAAAACAAAAAAGCTACGCAAAAACAAAAAACAAAAAACAAACAAAAAGCATTGCATAGCTAGCTTTTATTATCCTACAATAAGAATAAAAATAATAATATAAATAATCAAACTTATATTAAAAACTACTTTTATCTTTCTTTAAGTTTCATAATCGCTTGCTGTGCCTCCTGCTACGCAGGAGAAGCCTCGCTACGCAGGAGTAGTTTTTTTTAACAATAGTAGCCTGGAATTGACGGTTATTGTGCCTAGTAGCAGCATATAGAATATATAATAAAAAGTTAATAAATATAAATAAATACTAATTATTTATAAATTAAATATAATAGGAGATTACAAATAAATGATCAAACGCTACGCAAACATGATTTTATTCTCTTCCGGATTCGAACCAAAATATGCACTTTAGAAGAATGCCGTTCTAACCATTGAACTAAGAGAACTTATATTACAATTAATCCTATATTTTTTTAATTAATTTAATATTATAACTAGAATAAGAAGAAGCTACTATTTGTTAATAATCGCTATAGGCAAAAAAAGAATCGCTACTAGCAAAGCAAGGTTTGCTTCTGATTGTAGTTTTTACAACTACTTGCTAGCGAAGCAGCCAGGCACAATTGCTAGCAGGATCAAGCACAATAATGAAGTAAATATTAATTAATATTTATTATTAAAGTATGGATTATAATTGGACTATAAATTAAGTACATTAGGTATACAAACATATATTCTGGTTATTAAGCTGCTTGCTTCGCTTTTTTTTTAGAGATTAAGGCTCTCCTTATATTAAAAAAGAAGTTTTTTTTTGAGATTCAATGCTTTTTACCTGCAATAGTCTTGTTTTGCATTTGTTTTTATTAAATAGTCACTGTTTCATTTTATATACCTATTTTTAAAATATAATAAATTTTACTAGTATTATAATATATAAGGTATAAAAAGAATAAAAATAATAATAATAAAAGCTACGCATAGAAATATAAATAGAGAATCAAACTATAAGAATAAAAACTACTGGCGTAGCAAGAAAAGCACAATATATTCTAGCTACTTAGCGTAGCAGCGCTACTGACACAAAATAATCAGAGCCATCAAAGAAGTTTTTATTATTGCTGCTGTTTACTTAGTACTAGACTAGCGAAGCAAGGCACACTTGCTAGTATTAAGTATTACTTGCAGCACCAGTGATGGATGTAGTTGTAGTATTTACAACTACAAATAAAAACTAACTATTGTTAGTTGTAAATACTACAACCATATGGTAGTTGTGTCTACCAACGCCTAGAAAAGCAAAGCAAGTCTATTTAATACTAATAATTATTTTGTGGATGGTTGTGCCTCCTATAA
The DNA here is from genome assembly GCA_018417955.1 of Laccaria trichodermophora. Taxonomy (NCBI): domain Eukaryota; kingdom Fungi; phylum Basidiomycota; class Agaricomycetes; order Agaricales; family Hydnangiaceae; genus Laccaria; species Laccaria trichodermophora. The sequence continues at coordinate 21,102 of JACTVC010000059.1, forward strand.
ATGACTGAGTTGACCAGACTCGAACTGATATAAGCCATTACCAAAAAATGGTGTTTTTCCAAATTAAACTACAACTCATAATAATATAATTTATATATTGTTAAAGGTAAATTTTTTTATTGTGCCTAGCTAACGCAAGTAGTTTTTTATAATTTTTAAAACTTATTAAGGGTTATCTAAATTATTAATACTATTAGAAATTGACAAATTTTAGCTAAGCTAATAATTATTTGTATAAGAATAGGCAAAATAAAAAGATAAACATTTCTATAATGCACAAATAATTCTTTTTTGTTGGACGGCACAATTGCTAGCTAAAAAGCAGCACTTTCTTTTTTTATAGGATGCTAAAGCTGCTTTTAATAAAAATAAGCCCTCCAGGGCTGCTGTATTAATTAAATATTATTGGTATGGTAGCTAGATGTAACTACTATTAGAAATAAAAAATAATTTTTATTCCTTTTTGGTTTGATTAGCAACCAACAATAATAAAGACTACTTTGATTCGCTACTTCTTTGTAGTTGTAGTTGTAAATACTACAACTACAACCAGTAGCGTTATGAATTAGCAGTTGTGTCTAATAAGTAGCGATTCGCTACTTCTGATTCTGCTCCGCTTGCTTTGCTAGTATCAGTGTCATTCAGCTTCGCTTGCTTTGCTAGTATCAGCTGCTGCGGCTTGTGTAACTAGCAGCCGCTGCGTAGCTCGCTTCTTATGATTCGCTACTTATGATTCGCTACGCAGACACAAAAGAAGCTCGCTACTAGCAATTGTGGCTGGCTGATTCGCTAGCAAATAGTTGTAGTTGTAAAAACTACAACCAGAAGTAAAGAACCGCTTATTAATTATCAGTTGTGTGGCAAAGCAAGCGTAGCCTTCGGAGTAGCCTTCTGGCGAAGCAAAGTAGCACTTGCTTTGATACACAAAAGTAGCTAGAAATAGCCTTACTTTGTTTAATTTATTCTTTGAATTAGCTTATCATTTTACTTAATCTATAATAAATAATGCCGAAAACTGGAATTGAACCAATATCAAAATCTTACAAGGAATCCGTTTTACCAATTAAACTATATCGGCTGATTAGTATAGAATTTCTTCTGTTGGGTAGCAGCCACTTAGCAGCTTTTATTAATTATAATAATAAATTTAAAATTATAATTAATTAAAAAAAAAAACTACTTTGATTCGCTATTTCTTGTAGTTGTAGTTGTAAATACTACAACTACAACCAGTAGCGTTATGAATTAGCAGTTGTGTTTGCGTAGCACTTGCAACACAAAAGTTGCTAGAAATAGAATAAGTTTGTTTATAAAAATAAAAAACTACTTATGATAAAGAAAAGTTTTACTATTCTTATGACTATTTTTACAAATAGAACTTTTATTATTCTTAGTGCCCCGTGAGAGAATCGAACTCCCATCACTATCTCTTCAGGATAGTACTTTTACCACTAAGCAAACGAGGCTTACTTGTTTGGCAAAGCTACTTATTTTATAAATTTAATTTATTTGTTTTTTATTTATGATTTTATTTTTGTATTTGCTGCTAGCTATGCGTAGCGTTTAATTTTTCCCACACAAGAAATATAATATTCAACAAATAAGTAGCTTAATCTTAATACCTGAATTTTTATCCCTATAAAAGGCTGGTGGTTGCTTCGCTAGGGTGCTATCTTATTATATTTTTTGTTTTGGCTATGCGATTTTACCGGGTACAGGTTAAATAAACCATAGTGTGGCATTAGCAACCAACAAGAACAGCTAAAAATACTTATCTTTGTTGGATGCAACACAGCAGCTGCTTTTTAAGAAAAACATAAGTAACCAGCTGCAGTTAGCATAGCATAATTAGCACTGTGTCTTTTTTATTAATTAATAATAATCAACCTTACCTTATTAAAAATATAAAGCTACCTGTGGACTATTTATTAGGGGTATGTTGCTAAAGCTAAAGCGCAGCTAGAATTATTGTTTTATATACCTTATAACCATAAGTAGCGTAACCAACAATAAAATAGCTAGCCATATAGAAACAAATTGCTACTTAGTTTTGCTACTTAGTATTGCTACTTCAAACTTAAAACTAAAAATGGACTAATTCAAATTTAAAACGCAGCGTAGCTTTTTTAATCAATAACTACTTGTGGCGTAGCCAGACACACTCGCTAGAAAAAGCAATACTTTAGCTTTTTTGTTTTTTGCAAGTAGTTTTCTCCTTCTTATATATTTTATTATATTTTATTATATTTTATTTGTATTTTTGTATTTTTTTGTGAGTAGCAAAGGAATCGAACCTTTTACGGCGTTAACCAATTCTTTTACAGAGAATCACCATTACCAATCGGATCACCTACCCTATAAATATTCTTTATTAATTTTATTATTAATATATGTTTTGTATAGTATGATTTATCATACTTCTTTTAATATAATTAATAATAAAACGATTAAAAAAATTATAATTATCCAACTACTTTTATATTTTTATAAACAGAAAATAATATTTAACTAAAATTTATATAAATGTAATAACTAGAAAAAACTACTTGCAAAAAACAAAAAGCTACGCAAAAAAAAAAAAAACAAAAAAGCTAAAGGTGGCACTAAAAAAAATAGTAATTATACATTATACCTACTATTTGAATTAATATTATTAAAATAAAAGATGCTGTGCTGCATCCAAAGATATTAGGATAGCAATATTAATTAGTAATTAAACTTAAAATTTAATTTATGTGTACAATGCATTTATTTTATATCACTAATACAAATCTTTAACAAGAAGAAAAAAGGCTTACTTATTATTGTAATAACTCTTGATGAACACAATAATAGAGATAAAATAATAAAAATAATAATAACATAAATAATAATAATAGAGATAAAATAATAATAATGCATTATTACTTGTAAAAAGTGTGACAATTTGCTGCAGCAAAAAACTAAATAAGCTTTGTGATGGTGTATTTTCTGTTTCTATTTATTATAATAATTATTATCATTAATCATAAATAAATAAATAAGCAGGTGGCGCTACTTCTTGTGTGGCAAAGCACAATTGCTGCTCCTTATGAAGCTACTTCTTGTAGTTATAAAAACTACAACCAGTAGCGTTATGAATAAGCAGCGCTACTGACACAAAATAATCAGAGCCGTCGCTCCTTAGCGTAGCAGCGCTACTGACACAAAATAATCAGAGCCATCGCTACTAGCAAAGCAAGCGAAGCAGATTCGCTACGCAGACAAAAAATAATCGCTTATTCGAAGGCTACGCTTGCTTTGCCACACAATTGCTAGTAATAATATAAAAAGCTTTGAAGCACAAGCTAATGCTAGCATAACTAACGCTACTTTTCGCATTATAAGTATTAAGTATTAAGTATTAAGTATTAAATATTAACAAGAATAAATAATGTTCTTATTTAATAAATTAAATACTAGCTTTGCTGCAATGATGCTTTTCTGATTTATTCTTAAAATAATTACAAGTGCTGTCTTAAATTAAATAGAGTTCTCGGTATAATTAGAATAATAGCGAAACTTGCTGTGCGTAGCTTCTTATTGTGCGCTACTGACACAAAAGAATCAGAGACTTAAAAGAATAAACCATTGGCGGCTTTAGCAGGAGTGGCTACTTATTAATAAACCCACACAATTAAAGATAGTAGCTTTTTTAAAATTTTAAAGTTGCTTGTTGCCTCAGCATGCACAAGCATTCACCAACCACCAACCAATCAAGCTAAAAAACTACTTTTATCTTCTTTGCTATACACAATAAAAGTTTTGAATTAAAAGAAACAGTGCTTTGTTTATTCCTCATTGCAATACTAAAAAACACTACTTTGCTTCTTTGCTCCTTTGCTTCTTTGCTTCTTTGTAGTTGTAGTTGTAGTTGCTTCGCTACAACTACAAATAAGCAAGAGTTCAGATTAATAAATAAAATAAAAAAATGTATTGAATTAAAAAGAAGAAAATCACAATAAAAGAGGCTCAGTTTATAATTTATAAACTATTTTAGTATATTTATTTTTTGAATGCTACGCTTGCTTTGCTACACAATAAGTAGCACGTAGCGATGGCTTTGATTCTTTTGTGTCAGTAGCGCTGCTTCTTATTAATGACACTGCTTTGCTTCTGGTTGTAGTTTTTACAACTACTTGCTAGCGAATCAGCCAGCCACAATTGCTAGCAGAAGTAGCGATTCTTCAGTAGCGAAGCTTGCTCAAACTGAATTTATAGTACTGGGGCTGCTTGATTCTAACAAAAAATCTTTGATGCATAATCAACCATCAAGCACAACTAAGCTCTATTATTATTATTATTGGACACTAAAAATTAAAGTGCTACTTTGCTTCTTTGCTTCTGGCGAAGCAAAGAAGCAAATAAGCAAATAAGCAAAGAAGCAAAGAAGCAAAGAAGCAAATAAGCAAATAAGCAAATAAGCAAAGAAGCAAAGAAGCAATTCGCTAATGTAACTAGCATTGCATTAATTTTAGTTATAATTAACAATAGTTATAAAAATTAATTTAAAATAAGTAGCTTTTTTAATTGCATAATTATTAAAACAATAAAATCTTTATTTAGCGAGTATAGTTAAGTGGTATAGCTTCTACCTTCCAAGTAGACATCATCAGTTCGAATCTGATTACTCGTAAACATTGAACATTTAAATAATTATTTTATATTTTTATTATAATTATTTGTATTATTTATCTTAATTTGTTTATATTTATTTTTATCCCATTAAATAAAGAACTACTTGCTTATTCTATCTCTTAGATATAAGTAGCGTGGTTTTTACAACCAGGAGCGATATAAGTAGCGCTTTGCTTCTAATTAAGGCACAATTGCTTGCTACTTAGCGTAGCAGCTGTGCCAGCAGACAAAAAATAATCGCTACTGCTACTTATATCTAAGGCACAGCTACGCTAAGCTAGAGAAGAAAAAAAGACTACTACTTGCTTATGAATGCACAATTGCTGGGTTTTAGCATCCAATGTAATATCTAATAATTTAAAAATGTATAAAATAATTTAATAGAATAAACAGCTTCATTAAATGTTAAATATTGTCTTTATTATTAATACCTTACATTTTATAATTATTTATTATTATAAGTTATTTGTATTGGAAGAAAGTATTATTGTTGGTAGTTGTAGTTGTGGTATTTACATCTACAACTACAACTACAACTACAACTACGACTACAAGCACTCTTTAGATTCCACACAAGACACACTAATTTAATTATACGTTTAATTAAGACACCCTCCATATCTCATTAATATTATATTAAAAAAAATAATTTCATTAATATAAAGGCTTTTATTTTCTTATTATTATAATCATGACTATGATAATATATAGAATATAATAATAAATAATAATAAATAAAGGCAGAGATAGTTCTTTTTTGTTCATTATATTAATTTTTAATTAAATTAATAATCCATTTAAATTATTTTTGCATTTATATTTATAGCTGCAATTATTTATTCTAAAAAAATAAAAAGTAAAAGCTTCTAGCAAAGCAAGAGCCGCTTATGAATTAGCAACTGCTGTAAATACCGCAGCGCTACTTCTTGTTACGCCAGTAGCGTTATGAATAAGCAGCTGCTGCGGCTTGTGTAACTAGCAGCCGCTGCGTAGCTCGCTACTTATGATTCGCTCCTTAGCGTAGCAGCGCTACTGACACAAAATAATCAGAGCCATCGCTACTTAGCGTAGCAGCTGTGCCATCGCTACGCAGACACAACAAATTTAATTTATATAAAATAATTTAATATTCTAAAAGAGCAAAGGTTGGATTATGTATCCTAAGCTAAATAAAAATAATTAAATTAACTAAATTAATAATATAATAGAATAAATGCAAAAATAACTAAGGAAGACTGAATATAGAGCCACACACACAATTAAATATATATGCCTCAATTAATTCCATATTTCTTTTTTAATCAAATAATATTCTCATTTATAATATTATTTTCTATAGTATATATCTTTTCTAAATATATCTTACCTCAATTTACATTTCAACAAGTAATTAGAATTTATATTACTAAATTAAGTAAAAAAATCTAATTAAATAGAAATAGAATACAAACGCTTCTCTGATTAAATTAATAAAAAGCATTGCATAGCTAGCTTAATTATAAAGCTGGCTACAAATTAATACAATAAAAATTAATACAATAAAAATTAATACAATAAAAATTAATACAATAAAAACTTATTTTTATATCTTACAATAAATTTATAATTAATAAATAAAATATAATAACAGAAAACAAGACTAGCTTAAAATAAAAAGCTAATTATATACCAATTTTGCTTTCAGTTTATTTATTAATATTAATAAGCAGACAAAATAAAATACACCCCCTATAATATTAGTATATTAATCTAATACTAATTATTGTACCTAGAATTGCTACTTATTTGTGAATAATCGCTACTTCGATGGCTCTTGTAGTATGTAGTAGTAGTTGTAGTTGTAGCGAAGCAACTAAAACTACAACTACAACTACAACCAGTAGCGCTGCTTATTCATAACGCTACTGGTTGTAGTTTTTATAACTACAAGAAGTAGCTTCATAAGGAGCAGCAATTGTGCTTTGCCACACAAGAAGTAGCTTTTAAAATCTAAATCTTAAATCTTGTTTTTTATTAATAAGATTTATTATAATTCATCCTTATGAAGGAATAATCGTCATTGGTAAGATAACACGATTGCTAATCGTCTGGGTAGTGCCCTTGGGCGTTCGACTCGCCTTTATTCCGTAATAACAAAACTATTGCTAGCACCTGTTCCTTATATATTAAGTAGCAAAGGGAAAATAAAAAATATATTTTTATACCTAAATAGGCACAATTTCTATTTTTAACTGGACTAGTTGTATTATTAATAAGTATCCAACCCTTGATTAATATTAATAAGTTGCTTTGATAATAAGATTAAGAAATACTAGCAGCGCTTTATGAAAAAACTACGTTTGCTTTGCTACACAATTACTTTTATGGCTCTGATTATTTTGTGTCAGTAGCGCTGCTAATTAATATGCAAAGTAGCTAAAGATTGGGCACAATTATTTATCTACGTAAACTACAAAATTTAACATATAAGAAGAATTAAATAAAAGCTACTATTGTGTCTAGCTTAGCTTATTAATTAGCACTTGGTTATCATTAGCTAGCTACAGACACAAAAGAATCGCTAATTCTTGTGTGGCCATAATAACAATAAGAAGCAGCTGTTGCTGCTTTAGCCGCTGCGTAGCTCGCTACTAGCAATTGTGCCTGGCTGCTTCGCTAGCAAGTAGTTGTAAAAACTACAACTCCAACCAGAAGCAAAGCGAAGCAGCGCTACTGACACAAAATAATCAGAGCCATCGCTACTTATGATTCGCTACTTAGCGTAGCAGCTGTGCCAGCAGACACAAGTCTCTGATTCATAAGTAGCGCCACCTCTTATCTCATAAGAAAACTAAAAGTAGTTTGTTTCGCTAGGAGAGAATCAAAGCTACGCAAAGAATTAAAAAAATAATATTAAGGGCATTTGGTCGAGTCTGGTTTATGGCCCTCGTCTTGAAAACGAGTACTTTTAAAAAAAGTCGTCGGTTCGAATCCGACAGTGCCCGTATTTATAATAAAGATCTAAATTAAAAACTACGTATAACAACTCAAAAAATAGATAATGCTTTCTTACTCTATATTAAATAAATAATACATTTAAATCGCTACTTCTTGTGTCTTATTCTGCTTCGCTTTGCTTCTTGCGAAGCAAAGCGTAGCAGGATCGCTACTTCTTGTGTGGCAAAGCAAGCGTAGCTTAATAAGGAGCAGGTTCGCTACTAGCAATTGTGCCTTAATTAGAAGCAAAGCGAAGCAGCGCTACTGACACAAAATAATCAGAGCCATCGCTAAGCAGAAAAATAAAACTAATTATTACTGCTAGATACCAATCTATTGAAATGTTATTTCTATTTTAATTTTACTTATAGACTGATTAATTATTTATTATAATTTATCAGTGATATAAATAATCAGTGCCTTATAACACAACACACGCTGCGCAGACACAACACACAACAATTTGAAGCAACCAACTAATTAACATTTTTATGTAAAAAAAAAATTATAGTAGTTTTGTTTATTGACGCTATTTATTATTATTATTATTAATATTAATAATACAACTAAAAAATATAATGTAAGTGTCCTTTAAATTAAGTACAAAAATAATTTTTGACCGACGAGTATACATTATATTTTAGCTTATTATCAATTAAGTCAAGTACTATCCTACGTAGTTTTTATTACCTTCATATTGACTTCTTATTACAAATAATAATAATTTGATTAGAGAACAATAGTGATTTACTTGGTATTTAGAAACAAATTATAGTTTAATAAATTATTTTATTTATTGATTGAAAAAATAAATAATAATAATAAAAACAATAATTTAAATTAATAATTAAAAAAAACAATGATGAAATTAAAAATATTTTTGAAAAGAATTTTAGCATCTATAATTAATAAATGCAAGGAATTCGTTAGTATGCTTCTAAATAGTAGGTACTTCTCTAAAGAAAAACTACTTGCGTTAGCTAGGTACAATAATATGGTAATTAATATTATATCATATATTTTTTTTTGGTTTATAATTTATTTTTACCTATGGGATTTAAAATGAAATAATACTTTCCAAATATTTATATTTACTATAATTTTTTTTGCTGTATCTATGTTTATTTCTGATAACTTTAAACTTTCTAATAATAAATTTATTAAAATTCTACAAAAATTTGTTTTTATTAATAGTTTTTTATTTATAATTGGTTTAATCTTATATATATTCGATGTGTCTATATTTAATACAAGAAATTCACCTTCTAATTTTAATAGCGGCTTTATTCACTCTGTCTTAGAAGAGAGTGAAATACCTTTAATTCTGATGGTTAATGGTTTATGTTATTTAAATTACATAGAATTTAGTTTAATTTTAAGTTTGTTCTCACTATTATTTAGAAAATATTTAAATAGAAAATTAAAAGGATTAATTTTAAAATTAAAAAATAAATATATTAAAAATAAAGAAGTTGAAAGTATTAACGATGAAAATGTAAGTTTAAATAAAGAAGTTGAAAGTATTAACGATGAAAATGTAAGTTTAAATAAAGCATTTAATACTGTAGATAAATATACAGATTATTTAATTGTATTTGTCTTTATATGTTTAATCTGGATTAAATTTATAAATCTTTTTTTTAGTGATCATTTAGCTGAAAATATTGATAGTTTTGTAAAAGTGTATAATCATATTAAAAAATTTTAGCGGCTCATATTAAATAAAATTAAATAAAATGAAATAAAATAAAATAAAATAAAAAATAAACTTAAAAGAAGATATAGAAAAATTGCGTAGAGCAAATAAAATACAACCTAAATGGTTAAAATAACGGTATGAATTTAATTTTGGTTCTGATTGAACGTTTTTCAGTAGTTTTAAGACATGCAAATCGTTGTTCATAATAATTTACAATTTTATTTATAAATTAAAAAAATAAAATAGCCAAATAAAAAGAACAAGGTGTAAAGGTGAGTAATGGTAAATTAGATACCTAATAGACTCCTTAGATAGGGGATAGTTTTACTGGCTAACGCAAGTATTTTTTTCATATATAAAATAATAAAATATATAAACTTTTAATTTAACTAATAAAAAGAAAGGTACTATAACAAACACAATAAATTATATAGAAAGAATATTTCATTAAATTTGACTAGCAAGTATTATAAATATTAATAAGACAAAAATAATGGGTAAAGCATAATTTAGCTAATTATAATAAAGGAAATTTTCCGCTATAAGAGTTGATTTATTTTGTTTAATGGTAGTTGGTAGGGTAAAGGCCTACCAAGCCTACGATCAATAGCCACGTTTGAAAGAGCAAATGGCCACATTGGGAATGAAAAGCCCCAAATTGCATAGCAATCTGCAGTCAAGAATATTAGTCAATGCTCGCAAGAGTGAACTAGCTAACTGAAATCACAAATTCATTTAAGTGTAATGGTATTTGTGATAACGTAAGGGAAAAAAATGATGTCACCTTACTATAAGTGTTGTCCAAAGAACTGGTGCCAGAAGACTCGGTAAGACCAGAAACGCGAACGTTAGTCGTCTTAATAAGGCGTAAAGGGTGTGTAGGCTGCTTTGAAAGTTCAACATTTAAAAAAGCTCTGTCTATATTAACAAAATTTAGTTTATTTTATTTTATTTTATTTTTAATTTAAGAAGAAATAAATTTATATATATTTGTTAAATACAGTAAATATTGGATTAATTAAAGCTAGAATCTTATAGGGGATAAACCGAATAATGCTTAGAGAAGGGCTGATATTCTAAGAAACTAAGTGGAATACTAAAGGTGAAAGCTTTTTATCTACTAAAGATTGACGCTGAGAAACGAAGGTGAGAAGAGGAAATAGGATTAGATACCCAGGTACCTCTCACTGTCAACGATGAATGGTAGTTTAGTTAGTTTATTAGAAACTGGTAACAAAGTTAACGCGATAACCATTCCGCCTTGAGAGTACGGTTGCAAAACTGAAACCAAAAAAATTAGTCGGTCTCGAAGCAAACGAAGTGAAGCATGTTATTTAATACGAGAGCACGCGTAAAATCTTACCAGTTCTTGTATATCCAAAATTTTTAGAGTAAAATTTATTTTAATGTAAAGCATCTATTGCTTGCTTTGCTTTAATAAAATAAATGCTAAGCTTTACTAGTAATAAGTGCTATGTGTTATTTATTATTATTTCAGAAATAAAATAAAATAGAATAATACTTTATTTTTTTTTATTTCTTAGATATTAGTAGCATTAATTTAAATCAAATTACTCAATAAAATGATTGAGTAATTATTAATATTAAAAATATTGGTAATTCGTTTACAGGTGTTGCATGGCTGTCGTCAGTCCGTGTTGTGAAAAGTTAGGTTAACTCCACTAACGGACGCAATCCCTGTTGTTAATTTATACTTAACAAATTTGTGATTACTAAATATTTTCATTTGGGACTAAGACAAGTCGTTATGGCCCTCATGAACTGGGCTGAGAAGTGTTTTGGGAAAACACTATTTTGGCTAAAACTATCAAACTCCGGGGACGTCCTAAAGCTTATGATACCAAGCTATATTCGAAAGAGTATAAGTGGATGAAATAATTACTCATGTATGGTAATAAGTCATAAGATGATTGAAAATGAAATGGATTATCGCGGATCTAAATCAGAAATTGTTTCGCTTACAAATTCTGTAAAAGAGCAACGAGTAGACGGTAGTTATTGCATTGCTAATTCCAAATTAATGCAATTAAGGTGTACTCTAATGGGCGGCGAAAGTCGTTATCCCGTCAAAATCCCTACTAACCAATTAAATAACAGAAATTTTTCTATCTTTTCTACTCAGTCTAAGATTAATCCTTGGTTTATTACTGGATTTTCAGAAGCTGAAGGTTCGTTCATTGTTTCTATGTATAAAGATGATAATTCTAAATTGAAGTGGAGAGTTACTCCTAACTTTTCTATACACATACATATTAAAGATATAGCAATACTAGAAAGTATTAGAGATACACTTAGTGTTGGTAAAGTTAGAAAAAATAGTAGTAGCACTGCTATATTTAGAGTTGATAATATACAAGAATTACAAGTTATAGTGGACCATTTTCAAAAATACCCGCTTATTGGTGCTAAAGTTTCTGATTTTTTATTATTTAAACAATGTTATGATTTAATTAAGCAAAAACAACATTTAACTCAGGAAGGTCTGGAAAAAATAATTGCATTGAAAGGCAATCTTAATAAAGGCCTTAGTTCTGTTTTAAAGGAAGCTTACCCAAATATTATTCCTGTAGCTAGACCTCTTTATAAATTTAATGGAATCCCTGATCCTTTTTGGATCTCTGGATTTGTTTCTGGAGACTCAACATTTTGTGTTTCCATAGAAAAAAGTAATGAAAATAAAATAGGTCATAGAGTACGATTAATATTTGGAACTTGTCTGCATATTAGAGATAAAGCATTATTAATAGGTTTAGCTCATTATTTTAATCTGTTAGAAGTGTCTAAACAATTTGATGTAGATTTTGATATTAATGCTTTACTTGTACATAGTAAATATATTTATGATTCTGAAAAAAAAGAAACAACTCTACTTCAAATTAAAAACTATTCTGATATTGTAAATAAAATTATACCTTTTTTTAATCAATATCCAATATTAGGTGTTAAAAGTTTAGATTTTTCTGACTTTAAAAAAGTAGCTGAAATAATGAATAATAAAGAGCATTTAACCGAAGCAGGTTTTAGTAAAATTATAAAAATAGTAGAAACAATGAACTTAGATAGAAATAATTTATAGCCTATGGTAACGTAATAGCGAAAGCGTAGCTAAGGTTGAAGAAAAAATGCTAAGGCACAACAAACATTTCTTCGTTTAATTGTATGTAAAATTTGATCAACCATGATAGACGTGCCACAAAAACTTTTACAAAGTGACGCTAAAAATATAAACTATATTAAATTTTTAATTTGATTTAAATTTAATATATAAAGTTTAAACTAATAGCTAATCATTAAAGAAAGTTAAATAATTAATTTTATTAGACGAATTGTCACCTGAAATTCGGTGACATGAAGAAGGAATTTCGAGTAATCGTTGATCACAAGCGCAACGGTGAAGATTGAATTCGTGATGAACTAACTGTCTGTCGCTGGGGAGAAGCTCGGAACGGGGGAAACTGCCACGATGTTAATACTTGAATAAAGTTTAGTTTTGTTTTATTTAATTACTTATTTTATATTTAAAATAAATTTATTAATAAATTTTAAATTTTAACTCCTTTATTAAGTTAAATAGTATCAGTTAACCCTTTTGAGTAACATCTCAAAAGTCATAGCAAGGTAGCTGTACTGGAAAGTGCTGCTGGAAAATAAATAATTTTAATTTAAACCCCCTACCTTTAGCAAGTGTGCCTTGCTTCTTTGTAGTTGTAGTTGTAGTTGTGGTTTTTACAAACTACAACTACAAGCAGCGCTTTAGTAGCAGCAGCCACCACACAACTATATAATATAAAAAAATAAATCCATAAAAAAGATAACAAATTAACAATTAGCATTATATTAATTGCTAAAAACTTTATTTTTTTTTTCTTAAAGCTACTTCTGCTAGCAAGTGTGCATTCATAAGCAAGCGTGTCTTATTAATAAGGAGCAGTTGTTGGTTATCATTAGCTAAAGCCACCATCGCTACTTCGATTCTGCTCCGCTTTGCTTCTGGTTGTAGTTTTTACAACTACTTGCTAGCGAAGCAGCCAGCCACAATTGCTAGTAGCAGAATCGCTCCTTCGCTTATGATTAAGCAGGATCGCTACTTATGGTAGCGAAGCAAGGAATATAAAACAACAAATTAATAATAGCATTAAAACTTATTTTTAAATAGATAAAAGCATTTAAACTTAATATGATATAAAGCATATATTAATTAAAATAGACTAGTTGTTTGTTGTTTGTTAGTTGCTTTAGCTACTTACAACTACTTTGTTAGTAACTAATAAAAAGCTGTGATGCACCAAATTACCTTCATAGCGAAGGCTATTCAGGGTAAAAACAAAAATAAACAAAAAAGCTACGCTTGCTTTTCCCAACAAATAATAAGCTTTTTATTAGTTATTAAATTGGTTGTGGTTATTATAATTATATATAATTATAATAACTACAGCAAGTACTTAAAACCAATAAAGGAGGTTAGCTGAGTGGTATAGCAGTAATTTTACACATTATAGACAGAGTTTCGATTACTCTACTTCCTAATTAATTATTGTTTGCTAGAGTAGCTTTAATAATCAGCGCTTTAGCTGCTACCAACAATAGCTAGCAATATGTTTTTAATATACTTTAATTTTATTATTGTGCATTATATAGCTACTCTGATTCATAAGTAGCGGGTACAGGTAAAGGTAGCGATTATTTTTTTTTTGTCTGATGGCTCTTGTAGTATGTAGTAGTAGTTGTAAAAACTACAACTACAACTACAACCAGTAGCGCTGCTTATTCATAACGCTACTGTCGTAGCAAGAAGTAGCGTAGCCTCTTATTTTTATGCTAAAGCTAGCTACTTATCGGGTACAGGTGAGTTATTAAAATTAATACACATTTGCTTGCTTAATTATAATTATAATTATTTTAATAGTAATTACCTTATTAGGATAGGATTATTATTATTATTATTTTTATTCTGCGTAGCATTCATAATAAAAGCTGCTTCTTCAATGGTTTTAATTTTTATCGGTGTACTTGCTTTTATTAATATTAATCAAGGGTTTAATTAGCAACCAATAATAGCTAGCCATCTAGAAACAAACTGCTATTATAATTCTTTATCATAATGAGTGGGTAGCTTTATTTTTTATTAAAGTTAGGCAACATTGCTAAAGTAAGAAAATAAACGGTTATGCTACTTATGATTCAGTTGCTTCCCTTATTTTTTTAAAGCTACTTATTGTGTGGCCAAGCGTAGCCTAATAAGGAGCAATTGCTTCGCTACGCTACTTTTATTAATAAGGCACAATTGCCAGAAGCAAGACAATATTTGGTAACTTATTTTTATAATTAACCTTAGAACACTCAAAATTTTTTGCTACTTCTTTAGCGTAGTATTATATACAGCTTCTTATTTGTTTTTGTGTTTGTTTTTATTGTTTTTACCTAGAATAGCCATCGCTAAGTAGAGAAGTAGTTGTAGTAGTTGTATTTACAACTACAAATAAAAAAGCAAACAAAGCTTGTGTGGCACAGCAAGCGATACTTAAAAAAAGATAAAAGTAGTTTATTTTTATAGAATCCATCAACAACTAATGCTTAATAAATTTCACTAGCAAATCAATTGATTAAGAAAATTATTTCTCTAAGAATAAATATTGTAGTGATTGAACTACTTATCGCTACTTCGAAGGCTACTTCTTGTGTCATGAATAAGGAGCAGAATCGAAGTAGCAGCGCTACTGGTTGTAGTTGTAGTTGCTTCGCTACTAGCAAAGCAAGCTTGCTTTGCTAGCAGGATCAGCCACAACAAACAATAATAAGTAGTTGTAGCTTATTATAATTCAAGTGCTAATCAAACCCTATATTTTTTTATAATAATTATAATTATAATTATCTTAGCATTCTTCGGTATAATTATAATAATCTAAAGATTAACACAATATTAATCAGTAAGTATTTATTAAAACAATTACAATTAAAGAAAAAATAGCTGCTTATTAATAAAGAAATAAATGTTAAAGGGTTAAGTTTACAGATGGTTCCTGTAGTAGACCTGCAAAGTCTCATTTTAAGGTTCAATTCCTTCTTAACTCTATATTAATGTATTTAATAATAAATTAACTAATTCTTTAGATACAAATAAGAAAACTTATTAATAAAAAAAAAACTACTTTTATTTTCTTTTTCGATTAATAAGGAGCAGAATCGCTAGGCACAATAAAAATTTCTAGACTTGCTTTATTTTTATTTAATTTATATTAAGACACAACAATTTGAAGCAACCAACTAAAATTAACATTTTTATGTTAAAAAAAATAAAAACTATAGTAGTTTATTTATTGACGCTATTTATTAATATTATTATTAATATTAATAATACAACTAAAAAATATAATGTAAGTGTCCTTTAAATTAAGTACAAAAATAATTTTTGACCGACGAGTCTTCATTATATTTTAGTTTTTTATCAATTAAATAAAGTATTATCCTACATAGTTTATTATTATCTCTTCATATTGACTTCTTATTACAAATAATAATAATTTGATTAAAGAACAATAATGATTACTTGGTATTTAGAAACAAATTATAGTTTAATAAATTATTTTATTTATTGATTTAAAAAATAAATGCTTGCTAATAATTATAAGGCTACTAGAATAAAACTATGCAATGCTTTTTAATTATTGGCTATAGTTTTAATTAGCTAAAACTATCTTTAGCTTTTTTTCAAGTAGTTTTTTAATTTTAAGGTGCGAGCATTAACAAATAAGTAGTTAACACTCCTTACACAAAAATAGTGTTTCTTTGCTAACTACTACGCAATAAATAATAATAATAAAAACAATAATTTAAATTAAATTAATAATACAAATGTTAACAAAAATTAAAACCATTATCACAAGTTTTGCCAAAGGTTTAAAAAAAGGATGGGTAACTCCGACTTTACCTGAAAATATCACTAAATTTCATGATAAACCTATAGTGAGGTTATTTAGAATTTTAGGTGGTTTAAGCGTAATAATTACCCTAGGTAAAGTTAATTTTTCTTTTGATTTACCTATTTATATTTTTTATATCTCTTTTTTTATTACGATTTTATTTTTTTTATATATGCTAGTAATAAATATTATTAGATTAATTCATATCGTAAAAATATTAAAATCTGATGAGTTAGATGTAAGAAATTCTCCCATAGATAGAATTGCCTCATTGACTGCTAGGATTCTATTATGTGGAAAGGGTATCTGTTTAGGAGGTGCTGTAGGAGGCTCAGTCGTGGGAGCTGGTTTAGCTCTGGATAGTTCCCTTGTAAACACCGGGAACGAGCCCATCTTCTCACCACAAATCGTCGGTTTGTTAAAAAAAATTCTACCTGAAGGAGTCATTAAACCTACAAGTCCCCAAAGTTCAATTACAAGCATCGAGATAGGATCAATCATTTCGAAACTTGATAGTAATCAATTAGATCAAGTAGGTTTGAAAGATGTCAAAAATGCTATTGTTAAAGCAAAATCTTTAAGTCTTAGCGAAAAAGATGAATTGGAAAAATTAATTAATCAAGAAGAAAAAAACTTAGAGATAAAAGGGGCTTATCTTAAGACCAAAATAAAAGAAGAGATAGATAAAATAAATAAATAATTTTAATTATTACTTTATTTAAAAATAAGTCCATTATTTGGTTATTTAAATATGAAGTCTCTCTCTCTCTAGGAGGTGACCCTCGCCCTATGGTGCCCTTTCTACTACTAACCTTAATTGTAGGTAGCTAATTTCTTAGAAGTGAGGATTCATAATCCTAAATAAATGTAAGTGTGCTTGCCCCTCACTTATTTTATTCTTTAAGAGTAGTTATTTCTTGTTAAGGTTGGAGTCTATTAAAGTGTTCTTATTTCATCCATACTTCTTTACAAACTATGAGATTAATTTTAATTTATACTAAGTGAAATTTTACTGTGGAGATGATTCTCTTGTGTCTGGAGTAACCTTCCTTTGGCTTTCGGTAGGAGAATCCCACAAAGCTAGGTAATAGGTGAAATAAGATTACCATATCTACAATATGAAAATATATTATTAAAAAATGAAGGTGTGAAGGGTGGTTTTGGATCGCGGGGTTCGGAACTTGAATATTTTTGGGAATTATAAATATAATCATTATAATCTGTTATACCTAAACTATTATAAACATTATTTATATGATTTATAGATGGTATATTTTCTACGTAATTAGAAATTGGATAATTCCAATTAAGTCTAGATATATCCTTACTCATATTACTATAAACAATTTCTGGCGAAGCAAGACACTATCTAACGTAAGCAAATAATATTTATATCTAACAATACTGTTAATAAAAAACATTAATTTTAAAAGGAATAAATATAAGATTAAAAGCTACTTATTAATCGCTACTTCGATTCTGCTTATTCATAAGCGAAGAAGCAGCTGAGCCATCGCTACTAGCAATTGTGCCTTAATTAGAAGCAAAGCGTAGCAGCTGCTGCGGTTTGTGTAACTAGCAGCCGCTGCGTAGCTCGCTACTTATGGATCAGGGAAAGTAAATAAATGTTTTTCTATTTATTGTTTATTCTATATTAATTCTGCTAAATAAAATGCTGGTGATCATTTGGTGCTACTTACATCTAAGGCTTGGTGTGGTGCTACTTTTTTAATACAACTAGGGCTGCTTTATTAATAAGTAGTAATAATAACAAACAACCACACTAGAAAAAAACTACGTCCTACTTCTTGTGTCTTCTTCTTGCTACTTATGGATCCATTCAAACTTGCTACTTCAAACTTGCTACTTATGGTAGCGAAGCAAGCTACTTCTTGTAGTTGTAAAAACTACAACCAGTAGCGTTATGAATAAGCAGCTGCTGAAAATACCGCAGCAGGCACAATAAAGTTTTATAATAATAAAAATAAATAAATAAATAACTATTGCTAGTTGCAACCAAACTGGGTTGGCTATCCACAAAAAAAAAACTACGCTTGCTTTGCTACACAATTAATTGGCTGCTTGTTACACAAGCCGCAGCTACTATAACATTACTTGTAAGGATTATTATTATCATTATCATTTAAAT
Organism: Laccaria trichodermophora; assembly: GCA_018417955.1. Taxonomy (NCBI): domain Eukaryota; kingdom Fungi; phylum Basidiomycota; class Agaricomycetes; order Agaricales; family Hydnangiaceae; genus Laccaria; species Laccaria trichodermophora. The sequence continues at coordinate 39,523 of JACTVC010000059.1, forward strand.
TATCATTATCATTTAAATTATCATTATCATTATCCAACAACAAAAAGGAATAAAAAGCTTTTTATTTTTTATAAAGGCTAATAGCCACTTACTTTCTTTTCTTTGGAAAAAAAATAACTTATTATTATTTATTACTTTGCTTCTAGTTGTAATTGCTTCGCTACAACTACAAAGAAGCAAGGCACACTTGCTAGGAGGGCATCTGTAAAAAAAAAAAAAAAAACTTGCTTTATGAATATGAATCGCTAGTAAAATAAGAATTAAGAGAATAAATGCACAATAAAACGGTTAATTGCTTGCTTGGGTACAATTAATTATTAATTATTAATTATTAATTAATAATTATAGCTAGCACTCCTTACACAAATATTTTTTAGTATGCATAGTCATCCTGCCTTTTTATTTTAGTTATTAAATTAATTTCTTTAAATTAATATTAAAATATTAAAGGTCACTATTTCTAGGTTAAACCTGCAACCTTTTGTTATATTTATTTCTTTATTTATGAATAATAATAATAATAATAATTATAATAATAATAATAAAACAATAGAGTTGGTTGATTACTAAGTAGCCACTCCAACAATTGCTACTTCTTGTGTGGCAAAGCAACCGTAGCCTAATAAGAAGCAGCTGTAGGTAGCAGTTGTAGTTGTAGTTGTAAATACTACAACTACAACTACAGCCACCTGCGAAGTAGCGGAGCGATTATTAAGTAGCGAGCTTCGCACAACAATAATTTTTATTTTTTGTGATTAGATAGAAATAGTTTTTTTTTTATTTAAAAAAAGGCACAATAAATATTGTATTATTACTATTATCTTTAATTATTTTATTCATATAACAATTTTAATAAAAGGTAATTAATTAAGTTTACTAATTAATTAGAGTTAAAGTAAAATAACTTTTGTTTTAAGCCTTTGATCTATTATATTTTAATTTTATTTTAATTTCTGGGTTATAAATAATTCTATTCTAAAAAAGCTACTAAAAATAAATTAAAAAAGCTACTTCTGAATCTGCTCCTTATGAATCGAAGTAACAGTGTCATTAATAAGCGTAGCAAAATCAAAAAATTAATATATAATTTATATTATAATAGAGCTAATAATAAAAATATAAATTATATATTTAAAAATAAAAAAGTAAATGGGAAAAAATAAAGAAATTAAATTATATAATAAAAATTAGCAGGCGATAAGAAAAAAAAAAATATGAAAACTCTTTTTATAAATGTATTAGCCCTTGGAACCTTAATCTCTAGTATCTTTACAATAACTTCTAAAAATCCTGTAATCTCAGTGATCTTTTTAATCTCTACTTTTGTACAAGCAGCCGGATATTTAATAATTATAGGAATAAATTTTGTAGGTATTTCTTATATAGTTATATATGTAGGAGCTATAGCTGTATTATTTTTATTTGTAATTATGATGATTAACGTGAAATTAACAGATATCTTAGAAACTGGTACTCAATATACAAAAAATTTACCTTTAGCTCTTGCAATAGGTTCCTTATTTATATTTATTATATTTACAATTATTCCATTTAATTTTAATAATGTTCCTGCACTTGTGCCTTCTTTTTTATTAGATAAAATAACTTATTTTAATAGTCTTTTATCAGAGTCTAATCTTATCTCTATAAATTTAATTCATTCAATTATTAATAATAATTTTTTAACCTCTACATTGTATGCTGATGTTTTAATCACAGATTTTCAACAAATTGAAGTTTTAGGTCATGGTTTGTATACTTATGGGGCTATTTTATTAATAATATTAAGTGTAATTTTATTATTAGCTATGTTTGCTACTATTATAATTTCTAGATCTAATAAAAATAATTAATTCCAGTAAATGTTTATATTTTTGTGGCTGCTTCTGGTTGTAAAAACTACAAAGCAATCATTACCTAGCGAAGCAACTACCTTGCTTATTCTATCTCTTAGATATAAGTAGCGCTACGCTACTTCTTGCTACGACAGTAGCGTTATGAATAAGCAGCGCTACTGGTTGTAGTTGTAGTTGTAGTTTTTACTACTACTACTACATACTACAAGAGCCATCAGACAAAAAAATAATCGCTACTTATTAGGCACAGAACCTACTACTATTTACTATTGAAAATTAAGCAGTTGTTTTAGCGAAGCTACACTACACTATTATTGTTAAAAAAAAAAATAAATAAGCTTTCTTATTCTTAATTATCCTATATTATATATTAAAAAAGAGGCACTGCTACGCTAAGCTAGTCTAATTATACCCCTTGCTAGGATTATCATTATCCAACAATAAATATCCTGATTATCAAAGCTACTTATTAATTAGCACCCCTTTTAGGTATTTAAAAACTAGGATTAATCCTATATTACATTTGTATTCGTGATGGTAGTAGTTGTGGTATTTACAACTACAACTACAACTACAACCAGTAGCGTTATGAATAAGCAGTTGTGTCATCAAAGCCAGAATAAAATTTTAAATCATGATATTAGTATTTTAAAAAGTAGTATCGATAGATTTGTTAGAAAATCTTACTTTGGGGGACACACTGATATATATAAAAAATATCTTAAAAAAGGTAAATATTATGATATTAATTCATTATATCCTTTTGCTATGTTGAAACCAATGCCAAATCAATTACGGCAAATCTATAAAAATATGAACAATATAAATTTAAATGATTTTTTTGGTTTTATTAAATGTGAAATTACAACACCTAATAATATTTTAAAACCAATATTACCTTATAAAGATGTTAATAGTAATAGAACTATATATCCAATAGGGAATTGAACAGGTGTATATTTTTCTGAAGAGTTGAAAGCTGCTAGTAAATTAGGTTATCAAATTAAATTAATAGAAGGTTATGAATTCGATAAAGTTGATTTATTTAGTGACTATGTAGATCATTTCTATAATATTAAAAAATTTTCTAGTAAGAATAGTCCACAAAGATTTATAGCTAAAATGCATCTTAATACGTTATATGGTATATTTGGTAGAAAATTAGACCAAATACAAACTATTAATGTATATAATAAAGATTTATATTATTATATTTCTACTAAATTTATTAAAAGTATTATTACTATTAATGAAGATATAAGTACATTACTAATACACAATAATATAAATATAAATTTAATTAATGATTTAAATTTAACATTAGAATCTAACTATTCATCATTCGAATTACAAATAAAAAGTAATGTTGCTATTGCAAGCGCTGTAACTAGTTACGCTAGAATTCATATGATTCCATTTATATTACATCCTGGTACAGTTTACACTGATACAGACTCCATCTTTACTGAAACAGAGTTACCTTCACATTTAATTAATGAAGAATTAGGATTTATGAAAGATGAGTTAGATGGATTATTTATAGAAGAAGGATATTTCTTAGATATTAAAAAATATGGTTATTATTATTATGATAAAGATAATAACAAAATAGAATGTTCAATAATATCAGGAATACCTAGAAACACTATACCTTTTAATGATATTATTAAATTAAGTAATGGTGAAACTTTATTTAAATCTTTAAATAATAGATTTTTTAAAAGTTTTAAAGATTTAAGTATTAATATTAAATCAGTAATAGTTTCTATAACCCAAACTAATAAAAAAATATTAGAGAATAATAATTATAAACCAATTATAATTGATAAACAAATTAATAATAAATTAAACAATCTATTAAATATAAATAAATTATTAAACAAAATAATCTTAAGCTTTAAATTTTATATTAATGATATATATTATATTTATTTTTAGATAAGCAAGCAATAAGTATTTTAGATTAACCTCTAATATATTGTACTGCTGCGGCTTGTGTAACTAGCAGCAGCTGCTTCTTGCTACTTAGCAGAATCAAAGTAGCTTTTTTAATTTAATAATTTAAAAGAGAGGAAGCAGAACTCGAGCGGTTTGAGTGTCTCACTTTTAATGGGAAAGTCCTGGTTCAAGTCCAGGTGTTTCCATATACAAAACAAACTTTTAAAGTATAATCTATTAAATAAATTATAATTAAGATTTAAAGATAACAATAAAAAATTATTTATTAAATATATCTGGAACTTTAACACACAGAACAAAGCAGCTGCTAAAGCATCAGCAGCGCTGCTTTTGGCTGCAGCAGTTTAACATCACTCCTAGCAAATTAAAATAGCCTTCGGGGTCTAAATATCAGTAAAAACCCTTTCTGATTGTGCTACTGCTACTAGCAATTGTGTCTGGCTGCTTCACTAGCAAGTAGTTGTAAAAACTACAACCAGAAGCAAGTAGTTGTAAAAACTACAACCAGAAGCAAAGTGCCGCTTCTTATTAATCGAAGCAGCCGCAGCCGAGCAGTTGTGTATGCATAGCGCAGGCACAATAATAATAAGAAACGCTTGCTTTTTAATCGTTTACTGGTGACTCAAACCAACCATTATTTTTTTTTATATATTTAAATAATTATCAATACAAACTCAGCATCCCTGAATCAGTTGTGTCCAGGTGGCTGCAGCGGCTGCTAGTAACACAAGCCGCAGCAGCTGCAACCAACAATAAAAGTAGCGATGCTACGCTTGCTTTGCTACACAATAAGTAGCTTTTAATTTTTTTAACCAAAGCAATTGCTACCCACAACATATGGTAGCGCTTTAGTCTTTATTCTTTATTCTTTAGTCTTTATTCTTTAGTCTTTAGTCTTTAGTAAAAAGCAACCAATACTACTTTTTTTAGTCCCATCAGGATTCAAGAATCAAGAATCAAAAAAGCTACGCAAAGATTCAAAAATCAATAATCAAGAGTCAAGAATCAAGAATCAAGAATCAGTGTTTGGTCGATTATTATGCTTTAAGGTTTGGTGGTTTTGTTTGTAGGATTATACCACAAGTAATGGAATTACCAGTCCCCAGATTAAAAAAAGCTTCTTTTTTTTTTTAAGTCTCTGATTCTTTTGTGTCAGTAGCGCTTCTTATTCTTATTAGGATTATCCAACGCTGCTAACACAAAAGCATTGATTATGATTATGTTGCTAACTACGCTTAAAAAGACACACTTGCTAACCAATAATAGCAAACAAAAGAGAAAGTGCCTTCAATAAGTATTAAGTATCCCCAGTCCATGTAGAATAATATTTATAATTATACTTAATAAATATTATTGTAAAAGTATAGAGCGCATTTATTACCCGTAACTAAAAAGAAAAAGCTACGCAGGCACAACAAAATTATGAATCTTTCATTATTATTATTTTTAATAGGGATATTAGGTTTTATATTAAATAGAAAAAATATAATTCTAATGATAATCGCCATAGAGATTATGTTATTATCAGTAACTCTTTTAATATTAATCATGTCCTTTGGTTTTGATGATAATGTAGGTCAAACCTTTAGTATTTATATCATATCTATAGCAGGAGCAGAATCTGTAATAGGTTTAAGTATATTAGTAGCATATTATAGATTAAGAGGAACAATATCTTTAAGAAGTTAATGTATTTATCAATAATTATTTTACCATTATTAGGTAGCTTAGTATCAGGATTCTTAGGTCGAAAAGTAGGAACAACAGGTTCCCAAATAATAACTTGTACAAGTTTATTAATCACATCAGTTTTAATAACAATAGCTTTTTATGAGGTAGGTTTATGTGGTTCCGTGGTAAGAATTGAATTAGGAAGTTGGATAGATTCTGAGTTAATGAATATCTCTTGGGAATTTTATTTTGATCAATTAACAGTATCTTTAGGTTTAGCAGTAGTTTATTGTTCAACCTTAATCCATATCTATAGTATAGATTATTTATCTACAGATCCTCATATTCAAAGATTTTTTTCTTATTTATCAGCATTTACAGCAGGAATGTTAGTCTTAATATGTGGAGGTAATTATTTTGTAATGTTTATAGGTTGGGAAGCAATAGGAGTTGTATCCTATTTATTAATTAATTATTATTTTACAAGAATACAATCAAATAAAGCAGCTATGTTAGCTTTTACAATGAATAGAGGCGGAGATATGTTTCTGAGTATAGGTTTTTTTTCTATCTTTCAAATATTTGGTTCATTAAATTATTCTCATGTATTTACTTTAACTCCTTATATGAATGAAACAGCTATAACTATAATATCTTTATTATTATTAGGAGGAGCTTTAGCTAAAAGTGCTAATATTCCTTTACATTCTTGGTTACCCGGTAGTATGGAGGCTCCTACACCTGTAAGTGCCTTATTACATGCAGCTACACTAGTTACAGCAGGTATTTATTTATTATTAAGAAGTTCTCCTATCTTAGAATATAGTGAAAGTGCTTTATTACTAATAACTTTAATAGGGAGTACCACAGCTTTTTTTGCAGCCACTTGTGGTTTATTACAAAATGATTTAAAAAGAATTATTGCTTTTAGTACAATATCTCAATTAGGTTATATGATGATGGCTATAGGGTTAAGTCAATACAATGTAGCTTTAATGCATACAGTAAATCATGCTTTTTTCAAAGCCTTATTATTTTTAGGAGCAGGAGCAGTCATCCATTCTTTTGCCGATCAACAAGATGTTAGAAAAATGGGTGGATTAATTAAATTTTTACCTTTTACTTCTTCAGTAATGTTAGTAGGTAGTTTAAGTTTATTAGCTACACCTTTTTTAACTGGATTTTATAGTAAAGATTTAATATTAGAATTAGCTTTTGGGCAATATAGTTTTAGTGGTATGTATGCTTATATTTTAGGGTCTATTACAGCAGGAATTACTGCTTTTTATAGTTTTAGATTAATAAGTTTAGTGTTTTTAACTTATCCTAATGGTCCTAAAGAATCTTATTTAAATTCTCATGAATCTAATATATTTGTAATTATACCTCTATTGATTTTAGCCTTATTTAGTATATTTTTTGGTTATATATTTTCAGATTTATTTGTAGGTCTAGGATCAGATTTTTTTGCTAATTCATTATTTACTCATCCTAATAAAATTTCTATTATTGAAGCTGAATTCTCTTTAAATCCTATTATTAAATTATTACCTGCTTTTTTAAGTCTAATTGGAGCAAGTATAGCTATTTTTATGTATCATTTACAACCTTTATTTTTGATTAATTTAAGTAATACGGTTTTAGGTAGAAAAATATATAGTTTCTTAAATGGTAAATATTATTTTGATGTCATTTATAATCACTATTTAGTTAGCGCCGGTTTAAATTTAGGTTATAGAATTTCTAAAGAATTAGATAGAGGAGCAATTGAATTATTAGGACCATATGGATTAGCAAATAGTTTAAGTAATAGTGGTCTAAATATTAGTAAATTAGATACTGGTATTATAACTACTTATTCTTTATATATTACTATAGGTTTAATTTCTTTATTATTCTTAGTTTTTGCTCCAGTATTAATGGATACTGGGCACCTGTACCCTATATTTAGTGAATTTAGATTATTATTTATATACTTTTGTTCAGCTATATTAGTTTTAACACAGAATAAATAATAAAAGCTACTATACTAATATTAATACTAATACTAAGACTAATACTAATTATTCTCAAACTAGCACTTGTGTCTTGTGTATTGTCTCTTGTCTCTTGTCTCTTGTCTCTTGTCTCTTGTCTCTTGTTTCTTGTCTCTTGTTTCTTGTCTCTTGTTTCTTGTGTCTTTCTTTGCGAGACTCTATAAAACTATTTGTTTCTGATATTGTTATTTGCTTCGCCAGGCACAACAAGCAATTGTTGGAGCGGCTATTTATAAACCCACCAAAATAATGCTATTTAAATTCATACAATACAATACAATACAATACAATACAATACGATACAATACAAATTCATACAATACAATACAATACAATACAATACAATATAATAGAATAGAATAAAATAGAATAGAATAGAATATAATAAAATAGAATAGAAACTGCTACACTAAGAAATAAAAAGCATTGATTTTGGGTCCAACAAAACAATAATTATTTAATAATACCCCTTTATTTTTTAATCGTAACTACGCTAAGAAGAGACACACTACGCGCTACGCGCTACTTAAGAATCAGAGCCATCGCTATTTAAGTATCGCTACTTCTTGTGTGGCAAAGCAAGCGTAGCTTTTTTGTTTTTGTTTTTGTTTTTGTTTTTTCCTTTGCCAGAATCGCTACTTCGAATCAGCTCCTTATTAATCGAAGAAGCAGCTGCTGCTTTAGCCGCTGCGTAGCTCGCTACTTTGATTAATAAGGCACAATTGCCAGAAGCAAGAGCAGCGCTACCATTCTAAATATAGTTTGGATTAATAAGTAGTATTTCTTAATGTATAAGTGGGTTAATTTATTAAAGGATTAAAGGACTAATGGATTAATAGATTAATATTATTCAAGAATTTGTTTTAATATAAATTTTTATATTTTCTCTTTAAAAACCAAATTTTTAATAGACTATTATAGAAAATTAGTGTAAAAATAATAATAAAAATAAAAGCAGAAAATTAAAGAATTTAATTTTAAATAAATAAAATTAAATTAAGAAATTGTTTACTACTATTTAAATAGTAGCTTATATTTAAAAAAATATCACTTAAACCTATTAATTAATTAAATAATCAAATTTAATATTTTATTATTATTTTATTTTTTCTAATATAATTATATTTAATAAGATAAAATAATAATAATAAATAAAACAAATCTTATTCTTTGATTCTATAAAATTACACTAGTTTATGCTTATTTAATATAATATTATAATATAATTAAATCTTGTTATGTTTACCCAGACATAATATACACAAGCATTAATTATAATTTTAAAGCTTTGTATTTCTATTCTATTCTGTTTTATTCAAGTACAATAAAAGCTACTTATGAATCATAATAGATGCTGTGCTCTAAAGCTATTTCTTGTAGTTGTAGTTGTAAAAACTACAACTACAACCAGTAGCGTTATGAATAAGCTGCTGCTGTAAATACCGCAGCAGAAACAATAAATTAAAAATAATTTTTGTTATTGTACTATATTTAAATTTGTAATTTTAAATGTAATTGTAATTTTTTGCGTAGCTTTTTATTTTTAAACATTTCTTGTTTGTTAATCTACTAAAAAAAAAAGATTTACTACTATGATTCTGCTAGCAATTGTGCCAATTTTATCGTAAGTAGCACACAATAAAAAAGCTACGCAAAAATAAAAAACTACTTATGTTTCAAAAAATACAAATTAAAAAAAAAGTACAAATAAAAAATACAAATAAATAATTACAATAAAAAAAATATGACAAGTCCCCACTACAATAGTAATAAAAGCTACTTAGGTTCACAGTGCTGCTTCTCCAGCGTAGCAGGCTACCTTGCTTCGCCAGAAGGCTACTCCTGCGTAGCAGGAGGCACAACTATAAAAAATAGTTCCAATACAATAAAAGCTACTTATGATAACACGATAATAAAAAATAATATACAAAAAGCACAACTATTAGATAAACATTATACTAATGAAGTTATTATGATACAAGATGAAATAAATAAATTAATAGTTTTTGAAGGTTTACAGTATTTCAGAGGTATTTTTTGTGAAGATGAAGCATTTAATGTAGAAATTTTTAATTTAAGATTAAATAGACATATATTATTAATAGAAAATTTATTATGTAATTTAGAATATGCTATAAATAGATTTAATTTATTATATAATAAATGCAAGCCTTGTAGTGCCAATAATAATAATTGTAGCTACGCAGAAAATTTTTCTATGTCTGCTTCGCTAGGCACAATTATTAATAATACTTTTGCTTATGATTTAGCTATTAAAGCTTTTTTAAATAATTATTATAATATTAGTAATAAAATTTATTATATTATTCAAAATAATATTGAAAGATCAGAACTAAATATTAAAAGCTACGCAGCACAAGACGACACTTGTTATGCTGAAGGCAACCTTGCTTCGCCAGAGGGTTACCCCAAAGGCTACTCCGGAGGCTACGCAGACACAACTGTAAGATTAGGAATGGATAGCTGTACTAGTACTGGTTTAGTTATCCCTACTATTATTATGAATCTAAAGAGTGCTTCTGCATTTTCAGACACAACTGCTGCTTCTTCTTGTGCCTACAATAATAATACATCAGTACCCGATATTAATGATATTAATAATTATTCTAATTCTATTAATAATGATAATAATAATAATAATAAAGTTAATATGATGCGCTCCGACTACTCTGGTGCCTTTTCAACAATTTTTGGTGCTACACAGACACAGACGCAGACACAGACACAGACACAGACACAGACACAACAGCATCAATATTTATTGCAAAATAAAAGCTACGCAGCACAACAAATAAATAAAATAGTTAATAGGCAAAATTTATTAAATAACCAGAAGCTGCACTTTTTACACAACAATACTCTATTATTTAATTATTTAAAAAGAATGAGTATTTATAATATAAGAACAAATGGACTTTTAATTTATAATTATCATATTTTAAAATATAATTTTAATAAAAATTACTCTCTCTTATTTCATCCCTATTTATTAAAAGCTTCTTCGAAGGCTACGCAGACACACTACGCTTGCAACCTTGCTTCGCCAGAGGGTTACCCCAAAGGCTACTCCGGAGGCTACGCAGACACAACAATAGCTATTCCAAGAAATAATAATAATAATATAAATAATAATAATAATAATAATAAAAGCTACTTAGGATTACCACCAATTAAAGGTACTGGTTGGATTAACTTCGCAAGTAATGAAATACATAATTTCTTAAAAGCTTTCTTTAAAAGTATTAACTCTTTAATTAGTAAACCTACTTTTGTGATTACTCCCGATAAAATTACTATATCTTTATTTTATTATTTAAGTATACCTAGCCCTAAAGTTTTTAATTTATATAATAGCAAACTACTTATGAATGCTACTGCTACGCGGACACAATATTTGTTAATTAAGAAGAATATAAAGAATAATAATAAAAAAAGCTACGCAAAAACAATAAATTTTGGTGCGGCACAGCAGCCCTTCGATCCAGAAACCTTTAATATTGAAAAAAGTAGAGCATTAAAAATTTTAATTCGTAAACAATATAAAAAAAAAAATAAATTAAATCTATTCAATAATTATAATTTAACTAAATTATATCCTTTAAGATTTAAAAAAATTTGTGATTATTTCAGTCTATTTTTTAATAAACCTGTAGAATTTGAATTAATTAGATTACATCATTATTATAACGATGCTCATATTTTAGTGACTCTATTAGCTTTAATTGTTAGAAGAAAAAATATTAGAAAAGCTATTACTAATCTTTATTCTTTAAATGCTGTGGAAAATTTAAAGGATCCTAATTTATTCGGTGGTAATAGAGCTGGCGGCACAACTGCTACGCTATCTTCTGAAATAAATTCATATTCATTGGAACCTCAATACAATATCCCTGCTTTCCTTTCTGGTTTAAATATCAAAATAGCGGGAAGATTAATGAGAGAATCTATTATACCTAGAAGAACAACTAAAATTTTTGAAAAAGGAGCATCTGCTACTGGAAAAGTAAATTTTTTAGAAGTGGCTAAATTAACTAAAAAAAATAGAAAAGGAGCTTTTACTATTACTGTTTTATCTGGACAAAATTTCTTTTAATGAATTATCCTACAACTACTTTGCTTGCTTTTTTAATCGAAAAATAAAAGTAGTTTTTATAAATTGCCTTTATCTTTCGACTAGGCAGCATTTGCTAGCTTTTTATTTTTTTTACCCCTTCAAATACAATAACAAATACAATAACAAATACAATAACAAATACAATAACAAATACAATAACAAAAACAATAAAAGCTACTTAGCGTAACAGAATCAAACAATAAAAGCTACTTATTGTGTCTGATTCATAAGGAGCGATTATTCACAAATAAGGAGCGAATCATAAGGAGCGATGGCTCTTGTAGTTGTGGTATTTACAACCACAACCAGTACCGCTACTAGCAAGTGTGCCTGGCTGCTTCGCTAGCAAGTAGTTGTAGTTGTAAAAACTACAACTACAACCAGAAGCAAAGGCACAATTGCTAGTAGCTTTTTAATCTTTAATCTTTAATCTTTAATCTTTAATCTTTAATCCCCAGCTTATTTGGATTAATCAAGCTTGATTATTAAGCAAGGCTTGCTTTTGTTTTATTAATTATAATTAACATCCCAGTAGTTGTTTTATTAATTAACAGCCCAGTAGCTTTAATTACTAAGAACTAACTACAAAACAATAATATTACCTAATTAACTTTTGAATATATTGTGCTTTTTTTTTCAATATAATAAATTAACAAAGTTATAATTATTACTATTAATTGTTTGCGTAGCTTTTATTATTATTATTATAGTAATTAAATAATTAAATTAATATTTAGAGGTTTTATTGCAAGGACGGACAAAATTTTAAACAACTGGTTATCTTATTTTGTTTATACACAAAAATCTGGATTAAGTTTGTGCGTAGCTTTTATAAGGCCTAAAGAGGGTTTGAACCTCTGTGAAAAGTATTAACAGTACTTCGCTTAAACCACTCAGCCATTAGACCTGTTGTTGTTTGTATATGTTTAAAAAGATGTAATTATTAAATAATAAAGATTTAACTCGTTGTTGTGTCTGATTCATAAGGAGCGAATCATAAGGAGCGATGGCTCTTGTAGTTGTGGTATTTACAACCACAACCAGTACCGCTGCTAGCAAGTGTGCCTTTGCTTCTGGTTGTGGCTGCTTCGCTAGCAACTACAAAGAAGCAAACCTTGCTTTGCTAGTAGCGATTCATAAGTAGCGAGCTACGCAGCGGCTGCTAGTTACACAAGCCGCAGCAGCTGCTTCTTATTAATCGAAGGAGCGTAGCACTGCTCCTTATTAATCGAAGGAGCGTAGCGATTATTAACAAATAAGTAGCAGAATTACTGAGGGAGACACGACTCGAACGCGCAGCTTCTTACTCCCAAAGTAAGCTCCTTAACCAATTAGGATACTCCCTCTAATGTATTAATACTATAATTATAATATAAAAACATTAATTATTAAATTATTATATTTATTTATAATTATATCTATTTACTTACTTTTATAATTTATTTAGTTGGATCCACCAACAAATAATTAATTAGTAATTTTTATATTAATTATTTTCAGCTGCTGTTTTTTTTTTGCCGCAGCAGGCACTACTATAAAATGCGTTTGCAATTCTAAAAAATTATTTTATTGTTATTTTTATTTTATTGTTATTGTTATTGTTATTTTATTGTTATTGTTATTGTTATTTTTTTGTTATTGTTATTGTTATTTCGGGAACAGGTAATAGCAGCACTTGTGTCTTGCTTCTGGCAAAGCAAAGGAGCGATTCTGCTTCTTATTAATCGAAGGAGCGCTAGCAAGTATGTCTTTTTAGCGCTAGTTACTATTAGTTGGATATAATATTTATATTACAGCTAGCTACTTATTTGTTAATAATCAATAATTACTACCAATAATAAGCTTAAAAGTATTATTTTCTTGCTTTGATGATACAACTGCTTATTCATAATGCTACAATTACAACTACAACTACAAGAAGTAGCATATAATGGATTATCTTTTTACTCTTTTTACTTTATTTACTATTTTTACTAGTTACGATAAAGTATTAGAATTAGAAATGCAGAATAAAAATAAATGTACCAGAATAAATAAGAAAATCAGCCTTTTATTTATTGATTTTTTGCGTAGCTTTTCTTATTTTTTATTAGTTAATTGAGTTATAAATTTTGTATATTTTTTTTTTTAGCAAGAGCGAGATGATTTGAACACCCACCAACAGTTTTGGAGACCGCTATACTACCATTATACTACACTCTCTTTTTGTAGCTACTTTTATTGTTAGTTATCATTAGCTACTGTGTCTGCGTAGCGATTCATAAGTAGTAAATCATAAGTAGCGCCACCTGTTGTGTGCTAGCAAGTGTGTCTGGCTGCTTCGCTAGCAAGTAGTTGTAGTTGTAAAAACTACAACTACAACCGGAAGCAAAGCGCTACTGACACAAAAGAATCGCTTCGCGCTTCTTCGATTAATAAGGAGCAGAATCGCTTCGCGCTTCGCGCTTCTGGCGAAGCAAGACACAACTTAATCAAAGTAGTTTTTCTGCGTAGCTTTGCTGGATAATCCTACTTGATTTGTTACCCTTTGTTTATTTTAGCAATGCCTTGATTGTAAGTTTTATTATTGAAAGCTTAAAAGTAGTTTTAACACAAGTGCTTTTCTTCTGGTTGCGAAGCAGATTTATAGTATTGATAGAAGAATAAAGCAAGCCTTGTTGTGATTGCTACTTATGAATCGCTACTTATGATTCGCTACTTCGATTCGCTACTTCTTGTGTCTGATTCATAAGTAGCTTCATAAGGAGCAGAATCGCTACGCGCTCCTTCGATTAATAAGAAGCAGAATCGCTCCTTCGATAAATAAGGAGTAGTTGCTACGCTACTTTTATTAATAAGGCACAATTGCCAGTAGCAAGACAAAATAAGTAGCGATTATTAGCAATAATACTTGTTAGATTTTATTTTTTTAATTAAATTAATTTTATTGGAGAAAGATAGATTCGAACTATCATAATTATATTGCAAATATAACCGATTAACCATTATCAGATTTCCCCTGCTTATTAATTATTATTAAAGTTTTTTAATACTTTAATATATATTCTAATCAGTAGTGATTCTAAATTATTATTAATAAAAAAAGTAGCTTACTTTAGTTTTTGTGTAAAAGCAATTCTTAAATAAGTAGCTTTGCTTGTTTTTTGCTTTAGCTACTTACTGCTGGGATTAATCAACAAGGATTAATAAAAGCTACTAGCAATTGTGGCTGGCTGCTTCGCTAGCAAGTAGTTGTAAAAACTACAACTCCAACCAGAAGCAAAGAGCCGCTTATGAGTTAGCAGTTGTGTCTTGCTTCGCCAGAAGCGCTAAGCGATTCTTTTGTGTCTGTAGCGAGCTACTTCGATTAATAAGGAGCAGAATCGCTTCGCAGGATTATCCAACAACTGCTCCGCTTGGCGAAGCAAAACACACTTGCTAGTAGCGATTCATAAGTAGCAGTTGTTGCTGCGGCTTGTGTAACTAGCAGCCGCTGCGTAGCTCGCTTCTTATAAATCGCTCCTTTGCTTTGCCAGAAGCAAGACACAAGAAGTAGCTTTTAATATTATATAAGACCTAAGGGAGTTGAACCCTTATAATATCCATTATGAGCGAACTGCATTAACCATTATGCTAAAGTCTTTAACTCATTTTTTGATGAACATTTATGTTTAAATAAAAGCTACACAAAAAATGCAAGCATTTTTTTGGCTAAAAATTATAATAATAAATATAAAAGCTACGCAAACATTAATACCTATATTCTAATTTTTAATAAAAATTTATAATTTTTTTTACTTCTTTTAATAATAAATGTTTATAATATATTGAACAAATTTAATGTATTAATAATATAACTTTTAATTCATTAGTTTTTTAATTTATTTAAAGGGTTTTATTTACCCCGCTGGCTACTGCTATAAAAATTCATAATACCTAGCAATTTATAGGGCCTGGATTTTTAATCTTAATACTTGTGAGTGGTATTATTAATAAAAGCTACTTCGATGGCTCTGATTCTTAAGTAGCGCTGCTTATTAATAAGCTACTTCGCGAAGCAGCTGAGCCATCGCTCCTTATGAGTCGCTCCTTAGCGTTACAGAATCAGACACAAGAAGTAGCAGTTGTTACTGCGGCTTGTGTAACTAGCAGCCGCTGCGTAGCTAGCTACTAGCAAGTGTGTCTAAATAAGCTTATGAATTAGCATTTGTTGGTAGTAGTAGTTGTGGTATTTACAACTACAACTACAAGCACAGCAGCCACCTGCTGGCAAAGCAAGCGCAGACACAAAATAAGCTGCTACTGGGTGCAGCTTTTTATTTTTGGGGATTATCTTATAATCATAAGTAGCGTTGGATAATGAAAATCATCAGCAGAGTAAAAAGATAATCCTAGTATTTATTTTTATTTTGTTTTGTTTTGTTTATTTTGTTTTGCTTTGTTTTTACTAATTGCAACTTTATTTATAAAAAGCTAAAGCAGCTAAAGCAGCTAAAGCAGCTAAAGCAGCTACAACAAATGTAAAATTTATTAAAAATTAAAACTAAAAAAAAACTACGTAAAGATCCATCAACTAAAGACAAGTGTACTAAGTAAAATAAAATTACTAATTACTAGGTATTGCTAAGAAGAGGTGGCGCTACTAGCAATTGTGCCAGGCGAAGCAAAGCGTAGCAGTTGTTGGTAGTGGTAGTTGTGGTATTTACAACTACAACTACCAGCAGCGCTTTAGCTGCAGCAGCCACCTGATGGCTCAGCTGCTACGCTAAGTAGCTCGCTACTTCTGCGTAGCGAGGCTACGCTTGCTTTGCCACACAAGAAGCGGCACTTGCTTTGCTTTGAAAGGGGGTATAGTTATTATATTTAATGTAGTTTTATATTTTAATTATTAATTTATATTATATTTTTATTTTAGTCTACAGTATTAAATTGGCTATAATATTTTAGTGCTTTTAAAGCCATAAAATGCTTGGCGTCTAAGAATAAAACTTTTTAATATATCGTTAATCACTGTAGAATGACATAGACGAATTTTGAATAAAAGGTTGTTCAATTTTAATGAGGACAGCACCGGGGATTGCTGAAATTGATCTGCATGTTTGTTAGTTAAATTGTTTTCTATCCATGCTAATTTATTTTCTAATTCCCTAGGAAACAATAAATTGAATTTATACCTATCATTGGCTTCTCCTTCTTCATAAGATTCGGTAAATGTAAAGAATACTACTATCTTTTCTGGATTAATAGGTAGAACACTCTCAGGGGCTAAATCACTAGATATAAATGGATCAGAGAATTCTTGGTAATACTTATTTTGTAACATCTCATTAGTGGCAGGAAAAATAGCACGATATTGCACGTTTCAAATATCGACGCACTCAAAAGTATGATTTCCAATAGTTAAATTATCTGATCATAACGATGTTTGATTGTCTTCTGGAGTTCCCAATTGTTTAGTATAATCTACTGGAAAATTCCCTCTTGAACTAAATTCTTGATTAAAGATACCTATTAAAGGCTTTAAGGAATCAAAATAAGGATAATTTATTATAGTATTTCTAATATAATCGAAAGCATCAATGTAAGAATTGTTTCTAGCAAGTAAATTAATTTCATCTAATAGTTGATTCTGGTCTGATTTAACTGTTATTCTGCTTTGATCGATTTCTAAAAGTTTTAATTTATCTTCCTTTTCAGATGAAAATAAATTGTATTTATCTATTAAA
>JACTVC010000006.1:1800000-2091544 GCA_018417955.1 Laccaria trichodermophora
CAACCATGAGGATGGATTCCTTGCCGTTCCTAATATCTGTCCTGTCGGGATGGTAATCGTCTTCTTTGAAAAGTTAGAAATGAAGATGCAACTATCGCTTCGGTTGATAAGCGTATCAGTGCAGCCATATACATCCTCTGGATTTCCATTCGAGATGAAAGATCTTTCAACGAATAAAGTAGACGCGGGATTATTAAAATCTACGCGTACTTCCACTAGTTTAGACGATTCCAGAGGTATATTGACTTGATATTTTGATCAGACTTGTGATTCAGATTCCTGACGTTTGATCCGCCTTTTCCGAACTTGAGATTTCTGATGGGCCTTAGATTTCAACATTCGGTTTGCGATGTCAGGCCGAACTCTCACCTTGAAGGCATGTCCGTCTTCGTCTAAGAAAGGTGTGGTGAGGGAATTGTGAACCACAACCAATCTTCCCGATTTTCCAAACACTAGCTTACTTTCTCCTTCGTCGCGTAACAGGGATATTGAGTACTGGTCAGTAAAGTCATTTCCCAGAATGAATTCTGCCGACATACCCTTGACCACATATGCTTTGACATTTACTTTGATAGGTCCCTTGGATGTCTTGAAGATTAGGTCGACAGTCACATACCCTGTTATTACAGTCTTGCCTGTTACTTGAATGAGTTTAATTTGTTGTCCTACACGAACCTTAGGCGCCTTTAACATTCAATCAAGTGTTTTCTGTGAGATCAAGGTTATATCAGAGCCAGAATCAATGATAATTGGAATTGGCTTAGCGTCCAGGTCATTTATTGAGGCGTAAGCCTCGGTCATCTTAGCGCCTAAGAAAGAACACCCCAGTGGCCATGCCAAATGTTTTCGAAGTTCTATGAGTTCGAAATTATTCTCCTCAGATTGCGTGGTAAATGAGGTTGAGCTGACTTCACGTGCTAGCTTGCGCTTTGTCTTCCTATTGATTTCTGGCGGTCTCCTCCGAATGATGAAGTCGGATGATAAAGACAGTGCTGTAGAATATGGATTTTTTAAGTTACTTTTCCATTCAGATCCTATATGATAAACCTTACTATGAACTACCCCCCCCAGCAGTAGCGGATCCTTCACTGGGAGGGTTTCTGAAAATCTGAAAATCTTGGATCTTCCCCAACGTTATTGTCATTGTCACTTAGGGTGTCATAATAAAGGTCATCGTATTCTTCTTGCGCCTCCCGTTCGCTCTGATGAAGAGTAACCGCGTTAACTCGAGCCATTCTCTCTCCTTTATGCATGTATTTACACTCACAGTCCCAATGTTTACCACTTCCACAGTGACGACAACACTGTGCTCCTTTCTCCTCTGGCGTTCCTCGGGGTGAGATGTTCAAATGGTCTTTGGGAAATTGAGGTTTAGACGTAGCCTGACTCCATCCTACTAAATTCGTATTAGCTCGCTGATTCCGAAATGGATTAAAAGAACTCTTTGTGGGTGTGTCCTTGGAATAAAACTGGTTTCTTACTACAGGAGCAGACTCATTCCCAGCCCTCATGAGGGAATCCTCATGAAACTTGATGGCTAGCCGGAATTCTTCCAAGGTTTGATAGAGATGAGCCATAACGATCGGTGTCCAATAAGACGGTGCGCCCTCCATAATCTTGTTGATTAATTCATTGTCAGTATAGTTATAAACAAATTGTAAGAGCTCCAATTTACATATAACGTACTCACTAGGTGACTCTCTGGTATTTCCCATGTCGTGGTACGTGGCCTTATTAGCTTGCGCCTTTTGCTTGTCAAGGTATGTCTGATTCATGTAATACCCTCCGATGGCAGCCCATAACGTTTCCCAGTCGGTTTCTATTTGATCCTGTGTTTCGGCACTTTGACTGTAGTACCAGGTCTTGGCACTTCTGGTAAGTCAAGTCAGTACTAGTGTACCTAGTTGTTTCATTACCACTCCTGACCTCTTGGATAGACTGTTCAGTTTCAAAAGCCATCGTCTCAAGGAGTCAGGATTACTGTCCCAGGTAGGTATCACGTCCGTCTTTAATTTTGTATCAAACTGTGCTTCTGTCACTGCCCTTGTCGTAGTAGATCCTGTTTCTTTAGAGGGGTTGTTGAATGGATTTCGACACGGAACTTGAGGGACTTGAGGTTTACGCGAAGGTCCGTTCCCTCCTCTGTCGTCGCTGTCTTCTCCATCTGAATCTCCTGGACCAGGTGCCCCTGCCAAAGGATTTTGATTGGTCCCTCTAGTCGAAGTTGCCCTAGGTGGATCATTAACTACAACGTGTCCTGTCTGATTCCTCCTAGGGTCATTAGCACCAAATATTTCCTGAAACACTTTAGACAAACTATTCTGTGTGGGGAGTCCAAATACAGATGTATTGAGATTTCCCAGGGTGCGGAATGTGTAACTCAGTGTAGGTGGTCCTTGAAATCTTGAAATACTATCTGCTTCCTCTGGAGCAAAAATTGGCATTGTCTTTACTGGGGTTATAGAGCCACTAGAGGACTGTTCACTTACTGATCTGGTAGTTGCAACGGGAGAAACGATCCTTGACTTTTGTTTCATTTCTTTCCGTGTTGTCGTAGGTTCACGATGATCACTAAGATATGCCAGGAAGTTTTCGACTTTGCGTCAATAGCAAGCTCCTATGATTTCAAAATCATTAGCAGTCCAAAACTGAGGACTTTACTCTCCCCCACAGATTCCATGTGGACTCCAGATGGACTCCATGGATCCACCTGGAGTCCAGGTGGATTTTAGACAATTTTTTTTTGGTGGTAACCCAGCCAATTTTTTGTCTAGAATCCATCTGGATTCCAGCTGGAGTCCAGTTGGAGTCCAGTTGCTCCATGTGGACAACATGGACTCCAACATGGACTCCACCTCAGAACACAGGGTGATATGGATTCACCCAGTGACTCCATGTGGATGAATAGCCTTCAATTGTATTACATTATTTATTATATATAAAAAATAAAGTGCATCAACAAGAGTTGAACACTCAACCTCACGGAACACAGTGGCCGAAATGACAACACAATTAACCATTGAACAACAAGGGCTTAGATATATAGTGCAAACTAGCACTATATATCGCCCCCGACGCTCGGCACGTTCCGCACGCTGAACACACGTCCTCGTTTGTTTGCTTATGATTTGCACGTCTTGTTCCTCAACCACCACATCCCTCACGACGACCCCCCTGGCACCGACACCGCCCACTACCGTCGACGGCGACAACGAGCACGGCCACAACGCGAGCACGGCGACAACGTCGCACGACGACGACAACCACGGAGCACGACAACAACGGGCACGAGCGCGACAAGGACGAGGACGAGCAAGACAACGTGTCGACGCCACGTCACCGCTGAATGAGCACCTGGCGTGTCGACGGCGTATGCAGACGATGACGTGGCACATCAGCGGACGTGCCACGTCGTCGATGCACGCCATTGTCACCATCCACAGCATTTGAGGTGAGTCCCCAGTGCCTGCCCCCTTTCCTTCGTTCACACCCAGTCCCCCCACCCCCTAGTGACGACGACGCCCCCACATGATCCATACTGCCCGCAGACGACGCAAACCGCCCAAAAACAACGCCTACAACGCCAACTGGCTACGACACGGTGCAAACGCAAACGGTCGCCCACGTACGAAAACGAACGCCCGCGTACGACGACAAGCGCCCACGCCACGTACAACGCCTCCACGTCCACGCCGCGAACGACCGCCCATGCACGACGTACACGACCATGACCACGACGTGTCCGCGACAACCACATCCACCGCCCACATACGAAAACGAGTGCTGACGCGAACGAGCGCCCACGTACGAAGACGAACGCCTCGACATCAACGATCACAAATGCTTCGAAACACCAGGTGAGTACTCAACCCCCACCATCACCCCTCCCATCACTCCACTCCCCCCCCCTCCCCTCCATCACTCCCTTCCCTTTCCTCCCCCCCACCATCACTCTCCCCCAACCATCACTCTCCTCCCTTGCTCCCTCCCCTCCATCACTCTGCCACTCCCACTCCCTGCCACTTCCTCCTCTCTCCATCATTTTCTAGCACCCCCTCCCCCCTCTGTTCAACATTCAAAGTAAAATACATTCATGTACTTCTATTCAATGAATATACTTGTAATTTACTTGTTCAAATGCTTAGCATTGAGTTATCAGCATTCTGAGTTAGCTTAAGTAACATGACATCTGGCTAAATTGGGATTTTCTCTAACTTGGACAAGGCAAAGTCCATGTTGAAACTGTGATTCAAATCCATCTGGAGGCCACTTGGATTCCAGGTGGAGTCCATGTGGAGTCCAGATGGATTTTTAACAAAATTGTAGGTGAGGTCTTTCCCAAATGGAGTCCACATGGAGTCCACATGGAATTATGGAGTCCATCTGGAGTCCATCTGGAATCCGTGGGGGAGTGTAAAGTACTGCCAAAACTCCTTGGCCTTACCGTTCAGTCCCCATCGTGGAATACTGGGGATTCCATCTCCGGACATGATCAAATCTTCCTCCAAGCGATTCCTACACACTTTAAGTCGTTGATTTAAGTTATACAAATTAATCTTCTGTATTGTGAAACTGACACGATTGCCATCCCTGAAACAATACAGGTTGGTAAGAAGATCGTTCAAAATTCCTAACTCCTCAGAAAAACCTTTCCTTCATCCATTTCGAGTCATGTGGTTCCCGGTAGAACTTGATATGGGTCGCCGTAAGCCCATTTCTCCCAGTTTCAATGCTTGAAGATGTCGCCCCACCATGGAAAATACTTTCTCTGATTTCCTCAATCCTTCTTCCAAGTCCCCGTATGAGGAAAAGGCCTTACAACTCGGGAATTCATTGATCCTTTCGTGATATGCATCCCGGTCAGATGGAATCTCGCTAGCTCAATAAGGGCTACCCATTTCGGTCAATTCCTCAAATTCTACTGTTCCGAAATCACAATCTGACCTTGAATTGTTGTCCTCTTGTTCTTCAGGACTTCTAGAAGATCCCATAGCCTGACTGCTGCTTGACGCAATTAGAACTGTTTCGGGCATCTGCTTTGTGTCGTCATCGCTTGCTTCTGGAAAATTCCTCACTTGCAACATGCTTTGAGGATCGGATGGCGCAACGCCCGCATTGCCAGTACCACTCGTCATACCAGCTGACTGAGAGTTATTGGTCTTACGGCCAGTCTTCTTCGTGCCTTCGTTATTTCCTGACATCAGGGTTGTCAATGGCGTCAAATTTGAAATTTCAGGGACTAATCTTACTGTTGTAGATATGATTGATGGTCACTGAGATAATAGGCGTGGTTAGTGGGCGTGATGACGATCGAAACGTGCTCCGATGATACCAATTTGTTTAGATTGACGTGGTTAGTGGGCGTTAAAATCGGGGAACGTGTTCTGGTGGTTCGGCCGTATGCTACGGTTGAACCTGTAGAATCTGTAGAATCTGTTGGAAAGAAGAATTTGTCAAATAAGAAGTCTCGCACTCATGAAGGATGAATTTCCCAATGTGTCCACCAATGTTAGAGTTCGCGACTCTGCGGCTCTTCGTTGGTGTATTTCTATGAATATACAAACTGTTAGCCACATGTGAATGAAACGTTCGTACGTTTTTGACATCATGCACAAGTTGTCTTTCACATTAAGAAAGGCCATTCTAAGCCTTTCATATTGACACCTACTGTCCTATCATAAAACATAATTATCAATTCATGTGGGGATATGGCTGAAGGATTGACATGGCATCACCAGTTTTTGACATCATGACCAAGTTACCTTTCACCCTGCCTGCTGTTACCTTGATAGCTACTGGCCTGTCTGAAACATAGTCAACTTTGATACATTCATGTGGGGGGTATCACTGAAGGATTGACATAACATCACCAGTTTTTGACATCATGACCAAGTTGGCTTTCAATGATGGGCTGATCTATCCTTGGAGGTGTCTTTAAGTCAGGTCATGTTGTAAGTTGACCATGTATTGAGTAGATATCAACATGAATAGCCTCCTTTAGCTTGAAAGACAACTTGGGCATGATGTGAGAAACTGATTGATGTGCCAATAGCAATATGTAAAGTCATGTCAATCCTTCAGCCATATCCACATGAGCTTCCAATTATGTTTTGAGATAGGACAGTAGGTATCAATATGAAAGGCTTAGAATGGCCTTTCTTAATGTGAAAGACAACTTGTGCATGATGTCAAAAACTAATGCTGCAGCACTGGCAATATGATGGCAATCCTTCAACCTCATCCCCATAACATAGATAGCACCAAGGACACCATAAACTACAAGTCAACTACAAACTTTTTTAAATGAAAAACCAGACACTACAAACTTTTGTAGTCTCAAAAAGCGGACACTACAAACTTTTCTAATGAAAAAGCGGACACTACAAACTTTTGTAGTCTCAAAAAGCAGACAGAAACTTTTCTAATGAAAAAGTGCACACTACAAACTTTTGTGGTCTCAAATAGCAGACACTACAAACTTTTCTAATGAAAAGTACACACTACAACCTTTTGTAGTCTCAAAAAGCGGACACTACAAACTTTTGTAATGACAAAAAGCAGACACTACATACTTTGTAGTCAAGATAACCTTTTGACCCTAACCCTAGCTTTGTAGTCTAAGTCTGACTTTTTTGTAGTCTATCAGCAAGCGTTGTACTCAAAGTTCAACTTTTGTAGTCTTTTATAGTGTATCAGTCAACTGTCTAAGTCCAACTTTTTTGTAGTCTATATCTGACTCTTATAGTAGGGCATGCACCTTCCTTTTTTGGTCATTTTTCCCATGATACAATAATTGTAGCCCTTTCTTTTAGCTTTCTAAATATACTGAAATCATGTTATTTGGTTTTGTTTTCATGGAGAAAAACACAAAAAACAAAAAAAAAACATGACACTTTTGAAATTCCTTTACCTCATATCTCCACATTGGGAGCACTTCAGAACATAAATCAAACAGATTTGGGAAGCTACAGTGTAGGGCTACAACTTTCGTTTTTTGACCATTTTTGGTAATTGGTCATGTGACCATCATCCCAACATCCCATTACATGGACCCTGATAGGCAAAATCATTCTTGTCTTGGTTTTCTTCACTTTTTAGTCAAACCAGGTGATATTTCCCTTTTGGGATGAACCCTGAAGGCAGTGCCTGTTATTCTGTACACCATTCATATGTTCTTCCAATTTTTCTGCTATTTTCTGGCTATTTTTGGATATATTAGGAAATGTGCCATGGACCCTGAAAACAACCCTGATGTCATCATCAACAGTGAGCACCACCCTGCCATCTTTTTCTGATTTTTTGGCTATTTTTTGGCTATTCTTGGCTATATTACCATATTTGGAAATGTGCCCTGGACCCTGAAAACAACCCCCAACATTGTCACCAACAGTGAGCACCACCCCCTATTTGCTTCTGAAATTTCCCCTATTTTATTGCTATTTTTCATTTGGAAAAGTGCCCATTTCTTTATTTGGAAGTGCACACTGGACCCTGAAAACAGTGCCCAACAGAAATATCCCAGGGATCAGAATGAAATATCCATTGAAATATCCTAGGTATTCATATGAAAATCGCAATGAAATATCCCAGGGATGAGAATGAAATATCCAATGAAATGTCCTAGGTATTCATATGAAAATCTCAATGAAATATCCTAGGGTTCAGAATGAAATATCCAATCAAATATCCCAGGGATGAACATGAAATATCCATTGAGATATCCTAGGGATCAGAATGAAATATCTATTGAAATATCCATTGAAATCCCCTAGGTATTCATATGAAAATTGCATTGAAATATCCCAGGGATAGGTATGAAATATCCATTGAAAGTGCCCTATGAAATAGCCAGACAATTGAATGAAATGCTCTGCCTATGACTTATGAGAGAAAGACAGGCAATCTAATGAAAGAAATACATAGACACAACAATGAGACATTTCATTGAACCTCTAAGCATTATACACATTCGCCTGCAGGCAACTGCCTGGTTTTTATCATAAAAGTGGTAGCCACTAGTGTCATATCCCTGCCTAGGCAATTTCATATCCTTGCCTGGGCAATCTCATATCCCTGCCTGGGCTACTTCATATTCATTTCATTTCTTGCCTTAGGCAATTTCATATCCCTGCCTGGGGAATTTCATATCCCTGCCTGGGGAATTTCATATCCCTGCCTGGGTGATTTCATATCCCTGCCTGGGCAATTTTATATCTATTTCATTCCCTGCCTTGGGCATTTCATATTCTTGCCTTGGCAATCTCATATCCCTGCCTGGGCTATTTCATACCTACCCTACTGCATTTATCATTGCCCCCTCAGAATGTCAGGCACTGCCTTCAGGGTCCATTTCAGGGTCCATCCCAAAGAGGAAACATCACCTGGTTTGACCAAAAGTGAAGAAAACCAAGAGGAGAATGTTTCTACCTATCAGGGTCCATATAATGGGATGATGGTCACATGACCAATTACCAAAAATGGTCAAAAATGAAAGTTGTAGCCCTACACTATAGCTTCCCAAATCTGTTTGAATTATGTTCTGAAGTGCTCCCATTGTGAGATATGAGGTAAAAGATTTTCAAAAGTGTTGCTTTTTTTTTTTGTTTTTCTGCATTTTTCTCCATGAAAAGAAAACCAAACAACATGATTTCAGTATATCCAGAAAGCTAAAAGAAAGGGCTACAATTATTGTATCATGGGAAAAATGACCAAAAAAGGAAGGTGCATGCCCTAGAAAAGAAATTGACACTGACAGACCATAATAGTCAGATATAGACTACCATAGACTACCAAAAAGTCAGACATAGACTACAAAGTTTATTGATAGCCAAACTTAGACTACAAGGTTTACTGATAGACTACAAAAGTTAGACTTAGATTACAAAGTTTACTGATACACTACAAAAGTTGGACATAGACTACAATGTTTACTGATACACTACAAATAACTACAAAAGTCTGACATAGACTACAATGTTTACTGATACACAAAAGACTACAAAAGTTGGACTTAGACTACAAATTTTACTGATAGACTACAAAAGACCACAAAAGTTGGACTTAGACTACACAGTTTACTGATAAACTACAAAAGACCACAAAAGTTGGACTTAGACTACACAGTTTACTGATAAACTACAAAAGACCACAAAAGTTGGACTTAGACTACACAGTTTACTGATAAACTACAAAAGACTACCAAAGTCAGACTTAGACTACAAGGTTTACTGATAGACTACAAAAGACCACAAAAGTCAAAAACTTGTACTTAGACTACAAAGTTAGTAGTGTCTGCTTTTTGTGGCTACAAAAGCTTGTAGTGTGTGCTTTTTCATTAGGAAGGTTTGTAGTATCTGCTTTTTGAGACTACAAAAGTTTGTAGTGTCTGCTTTTTGGGACTACAAAAGTTTGTAGTTGACATGTAGTTTATGGTGTTCTTGGCTCTGTTCAGATTATGGGGGTGAGGTTGAAGGGTTGACATAGTCCAACTTTTGTGGTCTTTTGTAGTTCAAAAGCTTGTAGTGTGTGCTTTTTCATTAGGAAGGTTTGTAGTATCTGCTTTTTGAGACTACAAAAGTTTGTAGTGTCTGCTTTTTGGGACTACAAAAGTTTGTAGTTGACATGTAGTTTATGGTGTTCTTGGCTCTGTTCAGATTATGGGGGTGAGGTTGAAGGGTTGACATGATCTTACTTACATATTACCAATGCTGCTGCATTAGTTTTTGACATCATGCACAAGTTGTCTTTCACATTAGGAAAGGCTATCCTATGCCTTCATATTGATAGCCACCATACTGTCCCATCTCAAAACATAGTTATAAGCTCATGGGGATATGGCTGAAGGATTGACATGACTTTACATATTGCTATTGCCACATCATCACTTTTTCACATCATGATCAAGATGGCTGTCATGCCAGAGGAGGCCATTCATGTTGATATCTACTCTTCTGTCTCAATAGATGGTCAACTTACAACATGACCTAACTAAAGGACACCTCCAAGGATGAATCAGCCCATCATTCTATAGCTCTCAAAGAGCTGATATCAAAGTTTGGGACAGGCCAGTAGCTATCCATGTGAAAGCAGACAGACCAGTAACTATCAATGTGAAAGCAGAGAATAGCCTGTCCTGATGTGAAAGCCAACTTGGCCATGATGTCAAAAAGTGGTGATGTGGCAATAGCAATATGTAAAGTCATGGTATTCCTTCAGCCATATTCCCACATGAACTTATAATAATTATATTTTGAGATAGGACAGTAGGTGCCATTATGAAAGCATAGGATAGCCTTTCCTAATGTGAAAGACAACTTGTGCATGATGTCAAAAACTAATGCAGCAGCATTGGTAATATGTAAGTAAGATCATGTCAACCCTTCAACCTCACCCCCATAATCTGAACAGAGCCAAGAACACCATAAACTACATGTCAACTACAAACTTTTGTAGTCCCAAAAAGCAGACACTACAAACTTTTGTAGTCTCAAAAAGCAGATACTACAAACCTTCCTAATGAAAAAGCACACACTACAAGCTTTTGAACTACAAAAGACCACAAAAGTTGGACTATGTCAACCCTTCAACCTCACCCCCATAATCTGAACAGAGCCAAGAACACCATAAACTACATGTCAACTACAAACTTTTGTAGTCCCAAAAAGCAGACACTACAAACTTTTGTAGTCTCAAAAAGCAGATACTACAAACCTTCCTAATGAAAAAGCACACACTACAAGCTTTTGTAGCCACAAAAAGCAGACACTACTAACTTTGTAGTCTAAGTACAAGTTTTTGACTTTTGTGGTCTTTTGTAGTCTATCAGTAAACCTTGTAGTCTAAGTCTGACTTTGGTAGTCTTTTGTAGTTTATCAGTATACTTTGTAGTCTATCAGTAAACCTTGTAGTCTAAGTCTGACTTTGGTAGTCTTTTGTAGTTTATCAGTAAACTGTGTAGTCTAAGTCCAACTTTTGTGGTCTTTTGTAGTTTATCAGTAAACTGTGTAGTCTAAGTCCAACTTTTGTGGTCTTTTGTAGTCTATCAGTAAAATTTGTAGTCTAAGTCCAACTTTTGTAGTCTTTTGTGTATCAGTAAACATTGTAGTCTATGTCAGACTTTTGTAGTTATTTGTAGTGTATCAGTAAACATTGTAGTCTATGTCCAACTTTTGTAGTGTATCAGTAAACTTTGTAATCTAAGTCTAACTTTTGTAGTCTATCAGTAAACCTTGTAGTCTAAGTTTGGCTATCAATAAACTTTGTAGTCTATGTCTGACTTTTTGGTAGTCTATGGTAGTCTATATCTGACTATTATGGTCTGTCAGTGTCAATTTCTTTTCTAGGGCATGCACCTTCCTTTTTTGGTCATTTTTCCCATGATACAATAATTGTAGCCCTTTCTTTTAGCTTTCTGGATATACTGAAATCATGTTGTTTGGTTTTCTTTTCATGGAGAAAAATGCAGAAAAACAAAAAAAAAAAGCAACACTTTTGAAAATCTTTTACCTCATATCTCACAATGGGAGCACTTCAGAACATAATTCAAACAGATTTGGGAAGCTATAGTGTAGGGCTACAACTTTCATTTTTGACCATTTTTGGTAATTGGTCATGTGACCATCATCCCATTATATGGACCCTGATAGGTAGAAACATTCTCCTCTTGGTTTTCTTCACTTTTGGTCAAACCAGGTGATGTTTCCTCTTTGGGATGGACCCTGAAATGGACCCTGAAGGCAGTGCCTGACATTCTGAGGGGGCAATGATAAATGCAGTAGGGTAGGTATGAAATAGCCCAGGCAGGGATATGAGATTGCCAAGGCAAGAATATGAAATGCCCAAGGCAGGGAATGAAATAGATATAAAATTGCCCAGGCAGGGATATGAAATCACCCAGGCAGGGATATGAAATTCCCCAGGCAGGGATATGAAATTCCCCAGGCAGGGATATGAAATTGCCTAAGGCAAGAAATGAAATGAATATGAAGTAGCCCAGGCAGGGATATGAGATTGCCCAGGCAAGGATATGAAATTGCCTAGGCAGGGATATGAAATCACCCAGGCAGGGATATGAAATTGTCTAAGGCAAGAAATGAAATGAATATGAGATTGCCCAGGCAGGGATATGAAATTGCCTCAGGCAAGAAATGAAATGAATATGAAGTAGCCCAGGCAGGGATATGAAATTGCCTCAGGCAAGAAATGAAATGAATATGAAGTAGCCCAGGCAAGGATATGAAAAGGCAATGAAATAAGGCTGGGTAGGCAATGAAATTGAAAGTCAGGCAAGAATGAAATAGCAATGAAACAATGCTGGGTAGACAATGAAATGGAAGGCCAGGCAGTAATGAAATAGTCATAGCAAAGAAATGAAATACATTTCATAAGTTTTGCCTACTTTTCTCATTTCATAAATTCATTAGGCAGTGTGGATGTCGGTGTGCAGGCACTTGGCTGTATTTTATCATAAAAGTGGTACATACTAGTGCTTAACGTCTACGAGCTTGAGAGTGTGTGGATTAACCAGGACCAGGTCACCCTTTTGGAACGTCTCTGTGGGTCTTCTGCCTTTGTTGTAAGCAGTCGCTTGTCTTTCCTGCGCCAGTACTAGCGCATCTCTGGCAAGGGAGCAGTGGAATTCTAGTTCGCCTATAAATTCCTCCGCCAACTGGCTAGCAATGAACGGTTGGGAGACTGGGTCACCTTCAGGGGTCATTCCGACAGTTGAAGTTCGGGGCTTGTATCCCATTAGTAAGAACTGCAGCGCATAACCCGTGGAAGAGTGTGTCGAACTATTGTAGGAATAATTTAATACACTGAGCCATTTAGCCGAAGAGGTGCGGTCCGAAGCGACGTATGCCCTCAGCATTTGTTCTATAACGGCGTTAAGGATCTCTGTCTGCCCATCCGTCTGGGGGTGGTGTGAGGAAGATAGGGCCATGACACTGCCGTAATTCGCAACTACGGATTTCCAGAACGCAGTTGACCAACGCTTATCGCGATCGGCTATTATGCGCTCAGGTAGTCCATAGACATTGGCTACTCTTTCCACGAATAAGTCTGCGAACTGTTCTTGGCTCATAGTCTCGTGAACAGGTAAGAAGATAGTGAACTTGGTTAACTTGTCGATTACGGCGAAGATGGCGGTGTAACCTTCTTCGCCGGATGGTGGTAGACCCGTTATAAGATTGAGCGAAACTGTGGAAAAAGGTCTTGCTGGAATGTGCGATGGTCGAAGGCTATCAATCTTGATTTTCTGACAGATATCACAAGACTTTGTATAGTCCATTACATCTTTATGCATGGTAGGCCAGAAGAATAGTTCTCGTAGTCTAGATAAGAATCGGTGCGGTCCAGTGTGTGCACTCTCGAAGGGAGAATCGTGAATCCATTTCAGAATGAAGTGGATCTTAGATTCTGGAGCACAGAGCCTGGCGGACCAATCCGCATCTATGAAATAGAGCAAACCATTTTTGCTTTTGCGGAAATGGGAAGGGGTAAGGACGGTTTTCGGATTTGGAATGTCCTCTACGTATTTGGGAGCAAAGTGCTTGTCCTGTGGGTAGCCCTGAGAAAATGCAGTGATTACCGATGGTCCCATAGCGACGAGGAGGTGGGGTTTGTTCAGCCATTCATCGTCGAACGTTGCGAAATTAGGCTTTACTCCGATCGGGTATGTCCAATGATCATCGAGGGGAAAGGGCAGCTCATCTTCGATGGGCCCAGACATAGTGGTAGGAGAGTTCTCATCAGTCGTTTCTGTAGGATTAGACTCCATAGTGGCGGGAGACTTGTTCACTGTCGACGTAGTGGGAGAGTCGTTCACTGCCGATGTAATTCCTGTTACTGGCTCTTCATCTGGGAAGTTACTATGCTTTTTAGCTCTGCAGGACCTTGCTTCTGCGGCTGCCAATCGATCTGCTTCCCTTTGTGCAGGGGCTTCTGACAGTTCGTAGTGTGTAGCATTCGCTCGGCGCTCTACTATGTCCTCCCAATAGGACACGGTGAACGCCGCCCAAGGTGCATTGGCGCGATGGATACGGTCCTCCACGGCTTGGGCCCTGTCCTGCTTGGCTTCGTCAGGTGCTATGGCCGTGATGTCATCGACAACAGGGGAGCTATGCAGTGGTACTCTTGGGAGTCTAGACAGGGGATCCATGTTAGAATGAACCCATCCTGCTCTGTGAACTATATGGAGTCCTGGGTACGCTGCAAACACCGCCCCCCACACCGCTAATCTCCTGTTGGCGTTCTCGTACACACGAGCCCATTGGAGGGCAGCGTGGTCCGTGATGAGTATGACCGTTTCCCCTTCAATGAAGGGTTGGAACTTCACCAACGCCTCCTTGGCGCCCAACACTTCCCTCTTGGTAGCGCTGTAGTTACGTTCCGCCGCCTTAAAGGTCTGACTCCAATAAGCGATAACGCGCTCCACATGCACCACTGTCTCATCAAGAGACGGGCCCCAGGAGTCATCGGTAGGCTTCTCGACAACGTCCTTGGATAGAATGGGGAACAGATGGGGAACAGGCTTGCCATCAGACCACGCCTTCGCAAGCTTGTCGTATGTAGGCATGCCCTTCAGATCACCAACCTGGATAGGCTGAACTTGTTGTAAGCTCATGCCCAGCGTGACATCCGAAGCATCTGTGTACAGGCAGTAGGGACAGCCCTGTATGGGGTGGCCTAGAATGGGGGCGCTGGACAGCGCCTCTTTCGCTTGCTGAAAAGCCAGCTCGTGTTCCGCCCGCCACTCCCATCTTGAGCCCTTTTTCAGGAGCTCAAACAGAGGTTTAGCTATGAAAGAATAGAAGGGAATATATGTAGAAAAATAAACGACCATGCCCAGGAACTTCTGCAAGTCAGACACTGAGGTCGGACGAGCTAGGTCCACTATTGCCTGGACCTTCTCCTGATGCGTCAACAAGCCCAGTTGCGAAACCTTCTGCCCTACTAAGAGAATGGAAGAAAAGCCAATGAAGCATTTTGGAGGGGAAAGAGTGATGCCTGCGGCGGCGATAGTGCTCAAGACGGTATCGAGATGAACTAGGTGCTCCTCCCAAGACTTTGAGTACACGACAATGTCATCGATGTACACCAGCGCGAATAACCAGAGGTAAGGCGATAAAACCCCTTGCATCAAACACTGGAATATTGATGGGCTGTTACGGAGCCCGAAAGGCATCCTCTTGAATTGCCAAAGACCCAAATGACACTGGAAAGCCGTCTTTTCTTTATCCTCATCAGCCATTTCCAACTGAGTGAATCTGGCTAGCACATCGAAAGTCGAAAGAACTTGAGCGCCTGACAAAGCCTGAACGATCTCCATCTGGTGGGGAATAGGGAATTCATCTGGTATGGTTTGTGCGTTCAGCTTACGGTAATCTACTGCCAGGCGAGCCTTGCCGTTGCGATAAACCACCATGACTGGGAAACCCCAGGGACTGACGGAGGGTTCAATGACGCCCGATTCAAACCAGACTTTCATTTGCTTATCGATCACCTTGTGTTTTGCTGGGGAAGCGGCGTACATAGGAACAGAAACAGGAGTGGATCCTTCCTTGAGGGGAATAGGGACTCTAGCCGCAACTTTTCCTAAACGACCATTAATACCAAAAGCCGCAACATTCTTATGCAGAATGTCTGCTAACAGTTTCTGGAATTCCTCTGGAACGTCAGGACCTAGGTTTACAGCATCCAGAATGTCACCCTGTACTGGGTCCTCCAGCACCGCCGTGATTTTAGGGCCCCACGCATCATCCTGGTCCAGTTTATCATCAGGACCGCTGAACGTTGGTTTAGCCTCCGCCAAGTCCTGCACTTTTAGAGACCCAGTAATAACTTTCCTTAAGGCATCAGCCGACACGACATAGCGCGCTAGCATGCTCTCTTCAGAGGGATTGTCTAAGGCACTACTTGGGTCCAATAAATGCCCAACTAGATCTCCCTTCCTCACAATCCTGGGAGAAGCGCTGGGATTCGCGATAGGTAATATAGGTGCAGAGGTTGTGATCCACGTAGTTGGGGCTGCTAGAATGTTGCCCACTAGTGGCTACCACTAGTTATCATATAAAACAGGTAACTGCCTATAGGTCCCTGTGTATCCATCCACACTCTTTATGATAGGGAATCATTACTGTTACCATGTTTTTTCATTATCATAAAGGCTGCGCTTTTTCATTAATTGTAGGCAGGGTTTTGGGCCTCCCTCATAAGACAGCCTGTGGTTATCATTACCAATTTCATATCTTTCCAAAGCCATATCATTGCAATTTTCATTAGTTATCTAGCCAGTATCATTGGATATTTCATTAGCTACATGAGTGATATCATTTTGTGATTTTCAATGGTTACTTTGGCAATATCATTGGAAATTTCAAAAGCTACTTGGGCAATATCATTGTGCTTTTCATAAATTATCTTGCCAGTATCATTGGAAATTTCATTAGCTATTTGGGCGACATCATTGCGATTTTCATTAGCTACTTGGGCAATATCATTGCGATTTTCATAAATTATGTGGCCAGTATCATTGGAAATTTCATTAGCTGGTTGTGCAATATCATTGGCAATTTCATTAGCTACTTGGGCAATATCATTGTGCTTTTCATAAATTATCTGGCCAGTATCATTGGAAATTTCATTAGCTGGTTGTGTGATATCATTGGCAATTTCATTAGGTATTTGGGCAACATCATTGCGATTTTCATTAGCTACTTGGGCAATATCATTTCGATTTTCATAAATTATATCGCCAGTATCATTGGAAATTTCATTAGCTGGTTGTGCAATATCATTGGCAATTTCATTAGCTACTTGGGCGACATCATTGTGATTTTCATTAGCTACTTGGGCGACATCATTGCGATTTTCATTAGCTACTTGGGCAATATTATTGGCAATTTTTAGTAATCAGGAGAGTGGTCATATGACCAAACTCCAAAAGGGGTCAAAAAACCAAAGTTGTAGCCCTGCACTATAGCTTCCCATATCTGTTTGAATTATGTTCTGAAGTGCTCCCATTGTGGAGATATGAGGTAAAGGAACTTCAAAAGTGTCGCGTTTTTTTTTTGTTTTTTGTGTTTTTCTCCATGAAAACAAAAACAAATAACATGATTTCAGTATATTTAGAAAGCTAAAAGAAAGGGCTACAATTATTGTATCATGGGGAAAATGACCAAAAAAGGAAGGTGCATGCCCTACTATAAGAGTCAGATATAGATTTACTGATAAACTACAAAAAAGTCGGACTTAGACCACACAGTTTACTGATACCCTATAAAAGACTACAAAAGTTGGACTTAGACTATAAAGTTTGCTGATAGACTACAAAAGTTGAACTTAGACTACAAAGTTTACTAATACACTACAAAAGACTACCAAATTTACTGATAGACTACAAAGTTTACTGATAGACTATAAAAGACTACAAAAGTCGGACTTAGACTACAAAAGCTTGGATTTAGACTACAAAGTTAGAGTGAAGGTCAGAAGGTTATCTTGACTACAGAGTTTGTAGTGTCCACTTTTGGTCATTAGAAAAGTTGTGTAGTGTCCGCTTTTTCATTAGAAAAGTTTGTAGTGTCCGCTTTTTGAGACTACAAAAGTTTGTAGTGTGTGCTTTTTCATTAGAAAGTTTATAGTGACTGCTTTTTGAGACTACAAAAGGTTGTAGTGTGCGCTTTTTCATTAGAAAAGTTTGTAGTGTCCGCTTTTTTTGTCATTAGAAAGGTTTGTAGTGTCTGCTTTTTCATTAGAAAAGTTGGTAGTGTCTGCTTTTTGAGACTACAAAATCTTATAGTGTGTGCCTTTTAATTGGAAGAGTGTGTAGTGTCTACTTTTTCACTTAAAAAAGTTTGTAGTTGACATGTAGTTTATGGTGTCTCTATCTGTGTTATGGGGATGAGGTTGAAGGATTGCCATCATATGCCAGTGCTGCAGCATTAGTTTTTGACATCATCCAAAAGTTGTCTTTCACAAAAGGCCATTCTTAGTCTTTAATATTACTACCTACTGTCATATCTTAAAACATAATTGTAACTTCATGTGGGGATATGGCTGAAGGATTGACATGACATCACCAGTCTTGACATCATGACCAAGTTGGCTTTCACACTGTCCCAAACATAGTCAACTTTAATGCAGCTCTTTAAGGGCTATAGGATGATGGGTTGATTCATCCTTGGAGGTGTCTATAAGTCAGGTCATGTTGTAGGTTGACTATGTATTGAGTAGGTATCAACATGAATAGCATCCTCTAGCTTGAAAGCGAACTTGGGCATGATGTGAAAGACTGATGATGTGGCAATAGCAATATGTAAAGTCATGTCAATCATTCAGCCATATCCTTACATGAGGTATCAATATGAAAGGCTTTTCCTAATGTGAAAGACAACTTGTGCATGATGCCAAAAACCAATGCTGCAGCACTGGCATATGATGGCAATCCTTCAACCTCATCCCCATAACACAGATAGAGACACCATAAACTACATGTCAACTACAAACTTTTTTAAGTGAAAAAGTAGACACTACACACTCTTCCAATTAAAAGGCACACACTATAAGATTTTGTAGTCTCAAAAAGCAGACACTACCAACTTTTCTAATGAAAAAGCAGACACTACAAACCTTTCTAATGACAAAAAAAGCGGACACTACAAACTTTTCTAATGAAAAAGCGCACACTACAACCTTTTGTAGTCTCAAAAAGCAATCACCACAAACTTTTGTAGTCTCAAAAAGCAGTCACTATAAACTTTCTAATGAAAAAGCACACACTACAAACTTTTGTAGTCTCAAAAAGCGGACACTACAAACTTTTCTAATGAAAAAGCGGACACTGCACAACTTTTCTAATGACCAAAAGTGGACACTACAAACTCTGTAGTCAAGATAACCTTCTGACCTTAACTCTAACTTTGTAGTCTAAGTCCGACTTTTGTAGTCTTTTATAGTCTATCAGTAAACTTTGTAGTCTATCAGTAAATTTGGTAGTCTTTTGTAGTGTATTAGTAAACTTTGTAGTCTAAGTTCAACTTTTGTAGTCTATCAGCAAACTTTATAGTCTAAGTCCAACTTTTGTAGTCTTTTATAGGGTATCAGTAAACTGTGTGGTCTAAGTCCGACTTTTTTGTAGTTTATCAGTAAATCTATATCTGACTCTTATAGTAGGGCATGCACCTTCCTTTTTTGGTCATTTTCCCCACGATACAATAATTGTAGCCCTTTCTTTTAGCTTTCTAAATATACTGAAATCATGTTATTTGTTTTTGTTTTCATGGAGAAAAACACAAAAAACAAAAAAAAAACGCGACACTTTTGAAGTTCCTTTACCTCATATCTCCACAATGGGAGCACTTCAGAACATAATTCAAACAGATATGGGAAGCTATAGTGCAGGGCTATGATGTCGCCCAAGTAGCTAATGAAATTTCCAATGATATTGCCCAAGTAGCTAATGAAATTTCCAATGATATTGCTAATGATATTGCCCAAGTAGCAAATGAAAATTGCAATGATATTGCCCAAGTAGCTAATGAAAATCGCAATGATGTCGCCCAAGTAGCTAATGAAATTGCCAATGATATTGCACAACCAGCTAATGAAATTTCCAATGATACTGGTGATATAATTTATGAAAATCGAAATGATATTGCCCAAGTAGCTAATGAAAATCGCAATGATGTTGCCCAAATACCTAATGAAATTGCCAATGATATCACACAACCAGCTAATGAAATTTCCAATGATACTGGCCAGATAATTTATGAAAAGCACAATGATATTGCCCAAGTAGCTAATGAAATTGCCAATGATATTGCACAACCAGCTAATGAAATTTCCAATGATACTGGCCACATAATTTATGAAAATCGCAATGATATTGCCCAAGTAGCTAATGAAAATCGCAATGATGTCGCCCAAATAGCTAATGAAATTTCCAATGATACTGGCAAGATAATTTATGAAAAGCACAATGATATTGCCCAAGTAGCTTATGAAATTTCCAATGATATTGCCAAAGTAACCATTGAAAATCACAAAATGATATCACTTATGTAGCTAATGAAATATCCAATGATACTGGCTAGATAACTAATGAAAATTGCAATGATATGGCTTTGGAAAGATATGAAATTGGTAATGATAACCACAGGCTGTCTTATGAGGGAGGCCCAAAACCCTGCCTACAATTAATGAAAAAGCGCAGCCTTTATGATAATGAAAAAACATGGTAACAGTAATGATTCCCTATCATAAAGAGTGTGGATGGATACACAGGGACCTATAGGCAGTTACCTGTTTTATATGATAAAAGTGGTAGCCACCAGTCTCTCTGCGGATATACAACACGGGAGAATATTCAGGCATGGTATAACAACTTCCAGAGCATGGGCTGCCAGGCAGTGCAATGGATTCGTGCGGCGCGTGACCAGTCCGCGCACTATGGTGTTTATTCTGGCTGGAATTGGGACATGTATCATCATGATAGTGCAGCATTGGAATTCCCAAACCGACATCTGATGAAGGGACCTGAGGGTATGCAGTTTTTCATTAGCTTTTTCCTATCGCTCACAAAAGAAAAAGGAATTTTCAACTCTACCGCATATGTCGTCCCTCCGGTTTGTAGCCCGACAATCAGCGACTCGTTCAGCGAAGCCAGCAGTGAACGCGTCACACACAACAGAGATATTATCATGACTGATGCTGACTATAGTAAGCAACTGGGATTCCTATTGGAAAAGCTGAGATTGAAGGATTGGTCAGACAGTGGAAGCCTCGTGTTGCACCCAATGTTGTCAGCTTACACCAAACGATACCCCGACTACGACGTATTCAGCAAAGAACCCCTGATTGACAACAGATACATCGAATGAGGGGCTGGTGATATTACACCTTACACTTCCGCACTGTCCCCTCTCGGTTCTGCTACCTTCCCAATCCTTTCGCTCCCAGGAATGCATGACGACTAGTAAGAGCACTTCGAAACTCAAGGACAGGGGGGGGTATATGTTAGGGTACCTCTTCTCCTCTTTGTCCTTTCATCTCTCATCCTTACTAAACAATTACTTTCATTTACTGTATCAACTGACTAGTATTTTCTAGTTGTACCACACTCTACTATTACATAAATAGTTGTATTCTGTTGATTGTGTAGCATGTACGTAGTGCGTATGACATGAGTTACATCCACGCATGTACGCGTTGTTTGGATAACAAGCAGGACAAATGTTAGGATTTCAAGTGTTACCAAACAATACCAACGTTGGCATTGTTTAGTAAAGCAACGGGAAGGAACTTAGTAGCAAAGTAGTGAACGTTCCAGACGTTTCTCAAATTGTAGCATACTTGTATTTAGGAAAGACCAGAATGCAATTAGGAGGCATTCCTACTTTAACCCCAATTTGAACCTGCTTAAGTTCTACATAACTAAGTGACAGTTTTTGAGTAAGTTGATAAAGCTATGCACTATCAATAAACTCCGATCAATCCGTTAAGGCTTCGCACTAACGCCTTGATCATCGCCTGTCAATTAGTATTGTGTTACCAATGCAAGACTCTCTACACTTTGAAGGATAACTGCATTCTCCCACATTCTAATAACTCACATAAGTCGACCCTATGTAAGGTATGAACGTTTCATTCACGCATGGCTAACAGTTTGTATATTCATAGGAATACACCAACGAAGAGCTGCAGAGTTGCGAACTCTAACAGCCAGTCATCAACAAGGTCGTCTACATTCACGAAAACACCACCTTCATCGATATGATGGTGGCTGTCATCCAAAAGTCGTTTCTTCGTGGGGATTTGCTCGTCGGTGGGTTGGATGAGGATGGGAGGTTGCAACCGGGCACGCCCTTCACACTGGAATACACCATACCACATAATACCGCATTCAAAGACATAGAGCTGGCCTCGAAGAGTGATTGGGACATGTTTGTGGAGAAGATGAAGGATACAGCAAAAGCCGGTGGAAAGCTTACGATCAGGGTGTAGCAGGTATATGGGATCCTATCCTCCCTCTATATCATTTACTTTCCATTACTTACCATTTGTGTCACATGACTCCATTCTATGCTTGTCAGTAGTAGTCATGTGACAATTCACCTTCTTACATCTCTACCACCACTGCATCTATTGCTTTCTAGCAGGCGTTCTATCGTAGCTCAAACCAATAGGCAAGTGTTATTGTGTATTAACAGGTCACTGACACTCTGCTCCAAGAGAACAAGTGTCAGCACCAGTTGATCAGGGCAGATCTTATCAGATCTGCAGTGCTATCCCTTTCTGTGTCTGTATCCAACCTCTCGTGGATTTCCCAAGAGGTAGCAGGGGTTGTAGCTTTGGATTTCCAGAGTGACCTCAACCCTCGCTAGGATACGCCCACATCCAGTCTCGTTTCTTCATTCTTCCTCTCTTTGGACCAAGTTGTGACCAAGATCACACCTGGGTCTCCACACCATTACCATTCCAGCTCGCCATACGACTTTCATCGACAGCTCCCGCATTTAACGCACAGATTGTCCGTTACACAGGGAGAAGGTGCTGTGATTCTGCCTCATACTTTGACCAAACTGATCAGTTATAGGCCAATGAAGTGGCTCAAACACAAGACACAACTGCAGACGACGATATCGACACACCTCGAAAGAAGAAGAAGAAGGTAGGTGGTAATTGTCAGTTTGGTTTCGCAAACATGACTTAGTGACAAACAGCATGAACCGACGGACACGGAGATTGAACAGACCAATATCATAAAGCGCCTCACCACCCTCCACATGTGCAAGGACCGAAAATGTACCTTCAGCGGCCCATGTTGGGTGGACGCCGCAGATTCCAACCACATCCACCTCACTCACCTTCACCTCAAGACGTGGGCAGCTGCAATTGTAAGATCCCGACCTGCCAGCTGTGATGCCACTGACATTACATGAAATCTAGGAAGCAAAGCACGACGGCGTTGACGACATGCATCCACCCCCCACCAAGTTATTTGATCCAACCACTGCCAACACCAGTGCTGATCTCGCGACGATGGCCCGCCGCCGAGCCGCAGCCACCACTGCTGGTAATGCACAGAATATCTCGATTAGCTTCGATGGCCTCACGGACCTGTTATGTGGGCCGACAAACAAAACCCCTGGGCCAGCTCCCACTGCGCCTGCTGCTCCTGTTGCTACTGATTACTCCAACATACCTGCCATGAGCCTTGCGGCTTTCTGTGAACACTACACAGTTCCGGACCAACTCAAAGAGAAACTCATCAAGCTTGGCATCGAAGGCCCACAAGCCCTGTGTTGGATCAAGAATGAGGAGCTTTGAGGAGAAGGCGGCCTCTTGCTTGGTGAGTTAGGGATGCTCCAGGACGCAGAACAATGGTGGAAAAAGTTTTCGGAGTGGTAGGTTACATGTTTTCCGTTGTTTCGCATGTCCCTTTGTTCTCGCTGTGATGATACATATGCTCGTTGCACTGTCATTGCTGTTTTGTTTGCTCTTACTTACACTGACTGTTCTCCATCAATACAAAATGAAATGATATTTTGTGCTACCTACCCAACATAGTAACCACAGTGGCGAAAAAATCCCCAAGTCATTTCGGGTGTAATAAGAGTGCACGTGTTGTAGAGTTCAAAATACAATGAAGCACTGTCATAAAATCCAAGTCCTTGGCGATGCAGATGCAATTTGATGACAGAGAATCCCTGTTCAATGGGCATAAAATCGGGTGAGTAAGGGGGGAGATATTCCACACAACATCCTGACAAACAGAATGATGAACAATCAATATGCATATCCTTGATGAATGCTACATACCATAACTTTCCACAAGTTCAATGATATCTGGATGGTGATGGATTCAGGCGTTGTCAATGAGAATCACACTTCGAGGGCCAGGATGTGGTGTTGTAAGTGGGAGCTGGGAAAATGCACTGCATACATGAACAAAAAAAAGCCAAGACACATAGCTGAAGAGAATGAATGCAAACCACATCGTCCTGCAGAAATTTGATGAAAAGATCTTGTGTGAACGACCCTTCGATGATGTCCGCCGCAACAATTCCCTTGTCCAGCGCAAGTGTGGCAAGCATTGAGAAGTGCTGCTTCTGGCAGAAGGGCTAATGGACTTCAACCCTTGATCCCACTTCTGATCTACCCCATAAACGTGCATAGGTCTGATCATCTTTCGAGACTTCACCAATTGGCAAGAGACAGCTGGCAGGATATTGGGCAATGCGACGTATGAAGTCTGCTCGATGTATGGG
Organism: Laccaria trichodermophora; assembly: GCA_018417955.1. NCBI lineage: Eukaryota > Fungi > Basidiomycota > Agaricomycetes > Agaricales > Hydnangiaceae > Laccaria > Laccaria trichodermophora. Next base: position 1,824,270 of record JACTVC010000006.1, read on the forward strand.
GTCACGTTCCGAGGCCATTTTTTGGACTTGCTTTATGTTCAGGCCAGCTTGTTCAAGCGTGCGATGAATTGTTGCCATAGACACAGTTAGAAGGCGGTATCATTCCAAGTGGCTTCTGTATTCATCAAGGAACAGGGTTGGCTTGTGATGCGCAAGGCGAACCAGATAACGCGTGTCAGCCAGTAAGATTTTTCGAGGCCTTCCACATCTGATAGCATTAACCTTTGCAACAGTACCGATGCGTTGGAACTGTCCCTGAACACGATAGAAGGTTTTCTTGGAGAAGCCAACAATATCCAGTATTTTGGAGACTGAGTCACGACCACGAGCTTTCAGCCTGAGCGCAGCCAGCTTGAGATCATCACTGATGCGATGGTTGACCATGGTGGTAGAGAACAAGAGGCATGGGGAGGAGAGAGCGAGGAAGCGAGGCTGAGGAAGGGAGGGCAATGGGGTGAACAAGGTCACTGACGTCATTTGGTTGTCACACTCTCTACATTACTATGGGTCTTTTTTTTTTTTTTTTTCAGGAGAGTGTCATTATATTTTAAAATAGCAATAATTAATAAATATATTTCAATTTTATTTTTTGTTTTGAGATCTAAGTTCAGGAATTCTGAATTAACTTAGGTCTGTGGCAGTCCAGTCCAGTCCAGTTTTGTGTTGGGAGAGTCCAGTGGAGTCCAGTTTTGTGATTTGCAGCCCAGTCCAGTCCAGTCCAGTCCAGATTTATGCTTGCAGTCCAGTGGAGTCCAGTTTTGTGCTGGGAGTCCAGTGGATTCCAGTTTTGTGGATATTGCCAGTATGTAGTGAAGTCCAGTGGAGTCCATGTGGATTATGTGGGGGATGGTAAAGTACTGACTAGACTGGACTTGAAAACACCAGAAGCAGGTGTAATATTGGTGACTGGTGTTGTTGATGGTTGGAATTCCCCCATAGTGTGGATGTTAGTAGACAATGTGGTTGCTTATATGGAGGATGAAAAATTTAGGGCATGTATAAGAGAGGTGGGGGTGTTGTTGAAAATCTCAACACTTTGTGTTGTGAGGGATGATTTGGAATGGAATTGGGAGGATTTCTTGATTGCTTCAACATGAGCCTTTTGATGTGACTTCAAGAAGAGTTCCTGTAGTGTGGATTTCAGGGTGGCAGTTGTATTCTTCTTTATCAGCAAAGAAGATTGTGGTCATGATAGCTTTGTGATGAACAAAGAAGGATTCTTCTTTTCAGACTCTGCTTTTTTCACCGAATCTGCTTTGCCAAATGAATATGATGGTCTTGATGTGGTGACTTGAGTTGCTGAAGCTCATGTAGATGGAATGAAAATCTCATCTGATTCTGTGATTGAGGTGGTAACCTCCCTGCTGCTGGGAGGTCTTATCAGTGCCCCCCTAATTCCTGCAGGATTCTGGTCATTCCTGCGGATTCCGGTGGATTCCAGAGGAATGAAATTTAGCAGGGAGGCCTGCTATTTTCTTCATTCTGGTGCTTTACCATTCCGGAATTGTGACCAGAATGGTCCCCAGATTGGCAAAACCGGAATCCAGTTTGTTTGGCAATGTCTTTCACACTTGTCCAAATACAACCCTCTGTCCTCCCACCACCACCAACCTCTCCTCCCACCACCACCAACATCCCCACTCCTCGTAAACACGCGCCTGCTACCCACGGACCATGACATGCCCCATGATGTCAACGGACACCCACGTCAAACGCCAACGGACACCCATGTCAACAAACCACCACCACATCAATGGATGACAACCATGCCAGCAGACAACCATGTCAACACACCACCACATCAATGCACCACCACCACGTCAACACACCACCACCACATCAATGCATGACGACCATGCCAGCGGACAACCACAGCGTCCATGGCCCACCAGCAGCACCCTCGAACATGCACCCAACAGCACTGACCACCACCACCCACAAGCACCCACCGCCAACACCAACGGACAGACCAGCACGCTGCCACCATCCATGAACCAACCACAATGCGGAAACGGGCACTGCCATAACAACGAGGTGATGACAAGCACACCACACCACTCACTCCCTCCCTCACTCCTCCCCCCTCCCTTCATTCCCCTCCCTCACTGCCCCTCCCTTCACTCCTACCCCCTCCCCTTTGCCTCACTGCCCCTCCCTCCAGTCCTTCCCCTCTCCCTCCAGTCCTTCCCTCTCCCTCATTGCCCCTCCCTCCAGTCCTTCCCCTTCCTTCCAGTTCTCCCCTCCCTTCATTCCCTCCACTTTCCAGCACCCCTATTGCTCCACTGCTCCCCCCCTCACTCCCTCCACTTTTCCCCTTTCCCTCCACTCCTCCCCCCTCCCTCTATCTAGATTCAATGTAGATAAATCAATTATGTATTTTTAATAAATGGATTTAAATGAATCTTCCCTCTTTAAGTATAAATGTCCTAAAGAATTCCTAAGATTAAGTTGTCAGCAGAAGGCCTAAGTTAGATTCAGTCACATAATATCTCCTTACTTTGTTCAAGGTCTGATCAGAACCAATACTGAAAACTGATCAGCTTGAAAAGTACTGAGAGAAGTATGCAGAAGTGTGTATTGGTGTAAATGTATGTTGTATCTGTGATTTTACTTCTATTCCAGTCCCATTCCTGTGGATTCCTACAGATTCCTGTGGATTCCTGTGGATTCCTGTGGATTCCTGTGGATTCTGGTGGATTCTGGTGGATTCCTGCAGGAATGGGAGGGGCACTGTAAAGTACTGGCTGCTGGCCAGGTTGTGTCGATTTTCCACAGTGTCCACCTTTAACGCAGGTGTTCTGTGAGTAAGACATGAAATCGTGATGCTTACCAACACTATGCATATCTGGCAAACTTTGTTTGCAAAGGAGGCTAAAGGTGTGATGACCTATCAAGGTCTCTGAGCACTACAGGCATAACCTGGTGAGGATTGCATGGGCAACAGAAATCTGGAGCTGCAACCTCAACTACTTCTCAGGAAATCTGTGAGAAGTTGGGTACAGACATGTGGAGGAAGTCTGATACCATTCACAAATAATGTGGATACTCTTGGAGTAGAAGTGTTAGTGACCAATCTAAGAACAATAACACTTACTATCTCAGTTGAAGTACAATAAAATGCCTCTTCAAGTAAGAATTGCTGTGGTGGTATTGGAGTAAGAAAAGATAAGTAGAACATGTAGTTACTGTAACTTGTGATGTGCAACATGACTTATGGGTCATGTTGCAAAGAATATAATGTCTGTAAAGTCAAAAGGATGATTGTAGCAAGTGGAAAGTATACTCTGTGACTGGTAGGAGTTGAATCCTGAGTGAGGAGTTGAATCCTCCGTTACACTCCCTCCCTCCAGCCTCCTCCCCTGACCATCCCTCACTTTAATCCCAACAACAACAACCCACCCACATTCCTTCATTGTCCCCCTGAATCTATCATTTCTCTATTTGTTGTGCCACTATGCAGGATCCCCCTTGTGATACCACATACATTTGACAAACTACTATTAACTACACTACAATTTGATGGCTTTTTCTCTTCCTGTTCTTGAGGTGTGTTTGAATGTGGGGTGTGCGTTCAAGTTGTGGTGGCATGTGTTGACCAGCTAAAGATAAACTCAAATTGGAAAATTATCTTCAACAAAGTAAAGCACAACCATTCAGTACAAAGACTATATGAAAAATGCCCTTTTATGATTGTAACAAATTTCAGAATGTTTGAATGAACCCTTCAGGAAGAAAAACCCAAGGTTATGGGTGTATCATTGAGTGGTGAGTCAAAAGTTGTGCAACACCTCATAAGAGTGTAGAAGTACAAACCAAGTGTGTCAATAATAAAGGAAAAATACCCCACCATTGCTGATGTTATATACTATTCTCAAGGTGCAGTGTATACTGCCACATAAGAGAATCTGCATGAAATATAGCCAGAAAAGAAGGGGAAAATAGCAATTGTGCTCACTGTCAGTGATGAAATTTAAGAAAGCAAATTTCAGGTCTAGTGCATGTGGTCCAAATATGGAAACTTCTCTGTTTATAACAGAAATGGCAATAAAACCACATAGAACTGCTTTTAAATGTTATAGTGTTCTCAATCTACATACAATTCCATACAAGATCTTGAAATGTCATACTTTGTCATTGAAATCACAAAACTTCATCCCAATGTTTCTTGATACTAAATACACCAAGAATACTTCTACCATAACATTCATAGAGAGGTTTCAGTGTCTAGATATCTAATCATCACTGCCATGGTCTGTCATATTTACATCTGCCCTGTTCTCCTTCAACAGCCTTGCAATGGCCTCATGGCCTCAACATAATGCTGCTTGGAGTGCATTTCCATACCTTCCTCCCTGTGCATTCACATCTGCCCCCTTCTCTATTAGCAGCTTTGTAATGGCCTCATAGCCTCGATTTGAAGCTGCCTGAAGTGCATTTCCATACTTTCCTCCCTGTGCATTTACATCTGCCCCCTTCTCTATTAGCAGCTTTGCAATGGCCTCATGGCCTTGATTTGAAGCTGCCTGAAGTGCATTTCCATACCTTCCTCCCTGTGCATTTACATCTGCCCCCTTCTCTATTAGCAGCTTTGCAATGACTTGATGGCCTCGATTTGAAGCTGCTTGGAGTGCATTTCCATAATATCCTCCCTGTGCATTTACATTTGCCCCCTTCTCTATCAGCAGCCTTGCAATGGCCTCATAACCTCCATACAATGCTACCTGGAGTGCATTTCCATAGTTTCCTGCCTGTGCATTTACATCTGCCCCCTTCTCTATCAACAGCCTTGCAATGGCCTCATGGCCTTGACATAATGCTGCCTGAAGTGCATTTCCATACTTTCCTCCCTGTATATTTACATCTGCCCCCTTCTCTATTAGCAGCTTTGTAATGGCCTCATAGCCTCGATTTGAAGCTGCCTGGAGTGCATTTCCATACCTTCCTCCCTGTGCATTTACATCTGCCCCCTTCTCTATTAGCAGCTTTGCAATGACCTCATGGGCTTGATTTGAAGCTGCCTGGAGTGCATTTCCATAATATCCTCCCTGTGCATTTACATTTGCCCCCTTCTCTATCAGCAGCCTTGCAATGGCCTCATGACCTCCATATGATGCTACCTGGAGTGCATTTCCATAGTTTCTTGCCTGTGCATTTACATCTGCCCCCTTCTCTATCAACAGCTTTGCAATTGCCTCATGGCCATTATATGATGCTGCCTGGAGTGCATTTCCATGCTCTCCTCCATGTGCATTTACATCTGCCCCCTTCTCTATCAGCAGTTTTGCAATGGCCTCATAGCCTTGAGTTGATGCTGCATGAAGTACATTTCCATAGTTTCCTCCCTGTGCATTTACATCTGCCCCCTTCTCTATCAACAGCTTTGCAATGGTCTCATGGCCTCTATGTAATGCTGCCTGGAGTGCATTTTTTCCAGAGCATCCTCCCTGTGCATTTACATCTGCCCCCTTCTCTATCAGCAGCTTTGCAATGGCCTTGTGGCCTCCATTTGATGATGCCTGGAGTGCATTTCCATACAGTCCACCCTGTGCATTTACATCTGCCCCCTCCTCTATCAGCAGCTTTGCAATGGCCTCATAGCCTTTATAAGATGCTGCCTGGAGTGCATTTCCATGATATCCTCCCTGTGCATTTACATCTGCCCCCTTCTCTATCAGCAGCTTTGCAATCACTTCATGGCCTCCATTTGATGCTGCTTGGAGTGCATTTCCATAATAGTCTCCCTGTGCATTTACATCTGCCCCCTTATTTATCAGCAGTTTTGCAATAGCCTCATGGCCCTGAGTTGATGCCGCATAGAGTGCATTTTCACCCAATACTCCCTGTGCATTTACATTTGCCCCCTTCTCTATCAGCAGCTTTGCAATAACCTCATGGCCTCTATTTGATGCTGCCTGGAGTGCATTTCCATACCTTCCTTCCTGTGCATTTACATCTGCCCCCTTATCTACCAGCAGTTTTGCAATGGCCTCATGACCTTGAGTTGATGCTGCATACAGTGCATTTTCACCCAATACTCCCTGTGCATTTACATCTGCCCCCTTATCTACCAGCAGTTTTGCAATGGCCTCATGGCCTTGAGTTGATGCTGCATAGAGTGCATTTTTACCCAATACTCCCTGTGCATTTACATTTGCCCCCTTCTCTATCAACAGCTTTGCAATGGCCTCATGGCCTTTAGTTGATGCTGCCTGGAGTGCATTTCCATAAAATCCTCCCTGTGCATTTACATCTGCCCCCTTCTCTATCAGCAGCTTTGCAATAGCCTCATGGCCTTGATTTGATGCTGCATAGAGTGCATTTTCACACTCGTCACCCTGTGCATTTACATCTGCCCCCTTCTCTATCAGCAGCTTTGCAATAGCCTCAAATCCTCCATTTGATGCTGCATGAAGTGCATTACCATATGCTCCTCCCTGTGCATTTACATCTGCCCCCTTCTCTATGAACAGCTTTGCAATGGTCTCATGGCCATTAATTGATGCTGCCACAAGTGCATTTCCATAGTTTCCACCCTGTGCATTTACATCTGCCCCCTTTTCTATCAACAGTCTTGCAATTGCCTCATGTCCTTCATTTGATGTTGCTTGAAGTGCATTTCCATATCTGCCTCCTTGTGCATTTACATCTGCTCTCATTTCTAGCAAATTTTGTGATGCTTCAGTCAGTCCAGCCAGTGATGCATAATATAGTGGTTTAGCAATGACATTGCTCTCTGTTTCTAGCTTGCTACGATGATATTGGTCTATATTGCAAAGTCGAACCCAATTGAGAAAAGCAGCATTTTCATCTGTCAAGAGCTTCATCATCAATGCAAATCCTACAGATGACTGACATCTATTTTTTCTGCTGGAATGTGTATGTAAAATCCAGTAATTTGCAGCATAGTTCACAAGGGGGGAGGACACTTCTACATTTATATCAAGTTCTTCAGATGTGTTGAATTGCAAAAGATATGCCAGACAGATTTGAGATATGACAGAGTGTGATAGCTCATCATTGAAGCTCAAGTCTCTGATATGTGTCAGTTGATGATTTTGAGTATACTGGGCTATCAGATATTCTTTGACAGAGAAGTGGGAAAGCTGGACAACACCTATTCAGTAGTTAGTACTGGTTTCAATCTGATTATTTAAACCATACCATTTGACTGCACAATTAAACTAGAACATATTTTCAAGACATCCTCAATATCTTGAAGTTCATTATCAGAGTTATACTCTGGTCCATTATCAGCACAAAGATCAACAGCAGCAGTTGCAGCTAGCTCTTCCAGTGTCAGTGGGCGAACAGCAAAAGATAGCCACTGTAAAAATGTTTTTGCATAACCATGATCTTCTTTATTGATTCCCAGCAAAATTTGATCATAGGCTTTATCCAAACCCTGAGGAAGATTGGCTAGCTGCTTTTTTAAATCAGCCTTGCTCCGGCACTTTTTCAACTCATTCAACTGTAAAGCAACCCAGCGAAACCTAAAATTGCAGTTAGCAATTATTCTGTCATCCAAATGTTGATAATAAACATACATTCCATCTGCTTGTTCCATTAATGTCAACTTTATTTGCTCTTGAGTCTCACAATTCCACTTTTGTAAGTCAAAGTCATTTTGAAGCTGATAGTCAAGATAGGTCACAAGATCATGATTCTCAGATTCCTCAAGCAAGTCAAGAGAATGATAAAATTTTAGCTTGTCCTCAATCTCCTGCTCTGGGCGACTAGTAACTATTAAGTGGAGCTCTAGATTTCTATCTTTATCCAGGATCACAGTCTGAATCCAGTTAAGAAGCTTTTGTCTTTCAGTACATTCATCAAGAGCATCCAGAATAATGAATGTTGAGCTAAAGCCACCAAGAATTTTCTGAAGAGTAGTCTGCAAATCATCCAGAGTTGGCTCCTGATGGCCATTGCCACAGCCAGTATAGAAATCTACCAAGACTTTAGGTATACGCTCACATTTGAGACTGAATTGCCAGATGAGTGATCGCATCAGTTTATCATGCAGCTGGAAATCCTTCTGTGAGTCTCTTCCATCAAAAAAGAAATATGCAGTAGCAGAATTGAATCTTCGAAGAACATTGTGAATTATTGCCGAGCTGTGAAAATAAAGATCAATTCAATTTCATAAAAATGCTGGAATTCTCAACCTTAAAATTGTTTTCCCAGAGCCAGCTGGATAGACTGTCAATCACATATTAATTTACAAATATTAACAGATGACTCACATTTTCCTTTGATCCAGAGAAAGCCAGGCTGTTTGAGCCACCCAAAAAATGTACTTCCTTCAAGAAACCATTGACAGGTGTCTAGTTGATGCTTCCAAATTTCATATGCAGCATTGTAGTTGACAGACTCCTTAGGGGGAGAAAGCCACTGATAAATCTTCTCTACTAACAAAAAAAATGAAGTTAATGATGCAGTTGACATAAGAACCCACAATGATACCCAGTTGTTCATTCCTAATCATCTCAAGTGGGATTTGAATATCTGGGTCCACACCTACCAACACATATATCATTGAGCTGAATATAATGCTTTTCTTACTCCTCACCTTGATTGATGGTACCTATTGAAATTTAAGTGAAAGCAATGATATGTGGTGACCCAAATGCAACAAACCATGGTTAGGGCCTGTGTTCACATTTTGAGCTAAAATGTAGTTTATGATTTTAGCTTCATTTGCTGACAAGTCTGCATGGTCTATTAGATTTGAGAAAACTGAGCGATATTCATAAGAATACTAACTGGCAGTGGTCACTTCTGCAGATGGAGAGATGGGCAAGTTGGATGGAGGATCTATATAGGTTTATCAGAAATCGAATATAATGATTTAAAGTAAGCATGAACCAGTCAAGATAGGAGAAGCTCCTTCCACAGGACCTTCAACCTGACCAACTGTGAAATTAGAATTCATGACAGTCAACATCAACATTACAACAAACAGAATGAGAGGTATCTCACAAGCAACAGTCAGTTCTGTACCCACTGACACCTGGCCTACATTCAGAACAGAAGCAATCAACAGAGAGGTAGGCAGATGAGAATTCAGGAAATGACAGAGGTTTGGGATAACACAGACTAGTGGAGATGGGTAAAACCTGCAGTGAGTGTTCAAGCTCTCCTTCCCCAGAGACTTCAACCAAATCACCTGCAAATTTGGTTTGATGAGGAATCATGTTGACCCTGGGGCAGGAAGATTAAGATGTAGCTCACTGGTGGCTGGCATGGCTATGTCCTCCGCACCGATGGTGGAAGATGGAGTTATCAAGAGGCTGCCATCCACAGATTCAGGTTGACATTTAGCTGGTAGGACAAGGTCTAGGACTCTAACCTCAAACCATCATAGTGTTTATTACGAGGGTGGTCGGTGCTCATGACTTGCTTGGGCAATCCCTCGAACACACATTTCAGAAGATTTTCACGGGGGACATTAGGATCAGACATGGTGGTTCAGAAGAGAGTATCGATGCTGTGCGGCGCCAAGCTTCAGAATGGGTAACGGATGTTTCTCAGAGTCAGCTGACGTGGTCGCTCCGACTCCCTCGCACAGCGTTCCGAGAAGTGTTTCGGCGTCAAGTCAGCAAGCAGACGCACAAAGGACGGCTGTCAATGGTGACCGAGAAGCAAAACAATGAAAACCTCTCCAGAGTGACGAAACTCAAAAGGACGAGCGCACAGGTGTGCTTGTTTTGGTTGTGGCTGTGCGAAAAGGCTCTCCCAAAGCTTTTGCACCGCGAACCTCCTCCTGGAGATCCTTACTCGACCTCCCGTTGCAATCAAAACGAAATTCGATGGCCGCTTTGGTCAACCTGTATCGATATAGTGAGAGTGGGGAACTGTTGAGATTCAAAGGATGCGCGAAGAGTTAGTTCACGGGATTACATCGCAAAGATGACGGGGTGCATCAGCTCTGAGTAAGTTCTTCCTTCCATGAAATCTCGTCCCCTTTCCACCTTACCTCGTTTGCCCGTTCTGTGCTACAACCAAACTTTCCCCCCCCCGTTATTTCGCATGCAGCCGTTAGTCTAATATACTGATAATTCTGTGGCAGCTCCGGTCCCCTTTACTTCGTTTACGAGCGTTACGCTTCGAAAGCGTACAAGACCGCAAAGAACAGATTCCAAACATTCCATTGCAGACGTGCCGGGCGTTTTGAACGATACCCAGCTCAACGAACCTAATACGCTGTCGAAAAGCTCTACACACCATGCTAGGTCACTGCTGTCCACCTGACCTTAAGTGCAAGATTCAGTCAGAGTGCTGGAGAGTAGGGTTGACAGCCATCTCTCCTTTGGTAAGTTATCGCCCTTGCCTTACTTATTCATTCATACCCTTCTCCCTTTCTCAAGTTCTGACTTCCTTATCACCTCGTATACATTCGATATTTTGCCTTGCTGACTGCCCCCACCTATTACCCATGCCCTGTTCCATAAAATCAACGCAAGCCCCACTTCGATGATCGCGCCGTCTTTCCTACGTCCACCACGGCCCCGCGCGACCCGGCCACTTGCATCCCTTCGTGCATCGACTCACGAAGGCACCTCACGTATATTGATCATCTAATTTTCTCAGAACTCATGGTATGTCACCCAACAGCAGCAATCGCTGTCTCTGGACTCAGCGTTCACACTGTGTAGGTTCTCCGTCGTGCGTATCCATCCGCAGCTCGTCCTCGTCATGGGCTGCCGCAACGTCGCACATAGATGTACCCCGGTGATTGGACTCTTGTAAGTTTGGCTTAACGCGACCGACGATGGTTACTGACACCTACCTTCTCGTTCAGCAGATCGGGTTTGAGTCGAAGAACTGGGCAAGCATCAGTATGCACGTGGCCCGTCGTCAAGCCAGGACGCTACTTGTATTGGAGCGATACCGTATAATCATAACATCCCCACGTTAACTCCGTAGTTAGGCCGATGTGCAGAGACCCAGCGACGTATTCTAGTTCCTCTAGGTCGGACTTGTTCGCGACGAGGTTGTGAGTGCACCAAGACCTATTATTGAATATAATCTGTGTAAGCAGGTAGAAAGAGAGGCCACGGGATGGGGGATGGCAGTACTTACAAAAATCGTTATATGCGAGTCGTTGATATTCGTTGAAGTCTGACGTCCTTGGTTAAGAAGACAACCGTGACTCGTGAGTCGGTGATCAGATACGCGGACGTCGGCATCGCTTGGCCCACTGAACCAGGAAGTTAGAGAGGAAACAGGTGAAAAAAAGAAGAGGAACCACTAACTGACCCCAAGATGGACCCTTGACGCTTGTCACTCTGAGCGATAGATGAGCGTCCTCGCTGGGCATGAAGAACACTATAGCGATAAATTAGCCCTCTGGAGTTACTCCCGAGTATGAACTCGGGGTAAACTCACTGATAACGATAATTCAACATGATTATCCTTGCTATCGACGAAATCTTTCGAGTGGTCCAATCGTTTAGTTTTCCTTTGACATTCTCAAAGTCATTGACCTCCCTTTCATGCGCCGATTCCATCACAGGGTATGTCAAGTCTTGGAGAATGCAATAACGACAAACGAGGCTTTGGCGAAGTCGACAGTCGACCAACTTCCGTTGCTTCAACGCGTGACCCTCGTCCGGTTCGTCGTGTGGATGGCGGTTGCGTTAGTGAAAAATCCAGGAAAGCGCATCAGCGAGAACTCGGGGTTGAACAAAGAGTGAACACGCTTGCGCCAAGATCTTTACGTCGACGGCAGTATGTTGGCAGCATATTAGAATAGCCAAAAGCGTAGTGCTCACTCGATAGTACGAGCTCGTCCATGACCATCCGCTGCACCTGCTATACCTTAATGTTGGTTCAGTGGCGTTTAAGGCTGGCTGGAAAAGTTCATGGCAGTTGCGCGGTTGGAGGTGATCATTCTGGGCCGCTGGCGCTCGGATGTTTCCTCCTAACGCCCTCCTTCGTCCTTTGGAACCATAGGTTATACGGATTGTGATTTCTGTAAAGAGACCGTCAAAAATCGAGAATGATCCAAAGCAGCATAAGTACTCACAAGATACAAACTTCCCGTCCAATTCCGAGTAAAAAGGCAGTGCACGGATTGCATTTTCTCAAAGGACCTGATACTAGATGTCATGATAATGAGCGGGAGAACGGATAACGAAATACCGAAGGACTCTTTACTGGTCTTATGCCAATTCATGGGTTTTCATGAGAGGGAAGTGCGGCAGTCGTGAGTGGCTGGGCCCAACGAAGTTGAAGGCTTATGGAATGCGTATTCGAGGATTGCGCGTGGACAGGAAGGTCGTGAACGGGTAATAGAAGCCATCTATGCACACCGCATTGGGGCGAGAAAGTGACGGGGTCTCGGGCATAATCACGCAGAGTCAACGCTGAGATCTGAGGACTAACGAAAAAATCAATTAGATATACACTATTGATAGAGGGCAAAAGATACGCTACTGGATCGCATATTGCTATTGTCCCAGAGATGAAATGAAGCACCAGACGAAGGACAATCGCGTAGAAGAGGAGAGGGTCGTGATCCAAGATCTACGCCCAACCCGTCTTGAGATGTAGCTTGACCACTATCATGCCTTGACGTCGCCCAAGACAGATCCAATACTTCGCACCGCCAGTTATCCCTATCATTGCCTTTGCACCTTTAATACCTCGCAGTACGATCATTTAATGCTCCCTGCCTCTTCGAGTTGGCCTGAGGCCGTTTGATAGCTGAAGCTGAGTTGGATAACTCTGAGGTGCGTTTGCCACCTATGCCGCCAGTTTCGCTATCTAATGTTGGTTCCCTGAAGCCCTGCAGCGTGCTACTACGTCGCGGTTCAGTTTGTCCTCGAACTTTGGTCGCAATATCGTGCAGTTCACCCCACAAACGTGCGGCTTCATCCAGAGCAGCCGCCATCGCTCCACCCACAACACCGAGCTCCAATTACTTGAGCCTCTCTACTCCCTCCAGCCCAACATATCGAAGCAGGATGGTCAACGTCACGTCACCTCTTCCCAGCTCTTGTGTTCGTCATTCGATGCCGTGGCGTTGCTGCAGTTACCCAGAGAAAGCCTTGACAATTCGGCCAGGACGATGTGCCACACATTCGCGACGACCAATTATCCTTGTGCGTCGTCCCCGTTGTGCAAGAACAGGATCCACCGCTGTTCTCTGCCAAACACTCATCGCCACCATCCACTTACGAGGCTACGGCTACCTGCTACAGACCAGTCGGCCACCCGGGTCCATTGACCTTCTTTCAGCGCGAATCACCACCGCTTTTAACCACCTCCCACAAAGCGCCCACCTCCCCGTCATCGACCGAACGGCAGATGTCCCATATGGCCCGTTCATTCTTGCAGATTACTGTTTCGGTAGTCTGGACGCGGGGTTCGACTAGGATCCGTGAGTTAACTGTTTTTCTCTCAAAGTGCTTACGAACATCTGACATTGTCGTTGCATTCATCAGGGATATCTTTTTCCCCGTCTTCCCGACTCTTGCTTTTTACATTCTCGGCACGGCGAAGGAACACTGTTCATCAACCTCCACCTATCACCACACTGGCCGATCACCGACGTTGGCTTGGAATCTGCCTCAGACGTCCATCTCCGAATGCCACGATCCTCCAAACCTACCCATTGCCTCTACTTCTCTTCCCTCCGGACTGTTGCACTTTCCATATCATCGTATGACCAAGCGCGTCAGGACCATAGCCGCTGGAAGCAACGAGTCGACAAAAGTTTTTGCAAGAGACAGTCACCAAGACTTTGGTCGTGAAAGGGTCTGTGATCCTGACTGATCTTTCCGACGAAGTTGTGAAGGGAGAGGCGGCTGTCGCTCATGGAACGTTCTCTGACGTATGGAAAGGTATTTGGAACGATCCGATTGAGACACGGCCACGGTCGGTAAGTTTCTTTGTGGTGTTGTGTTGCAAGGTAGCTCACGATATGATCCAGGTCGCCATCAAGGTCCTGCGTCAAGTCATGGTCCAAAATGTTCGAGAGAAGCTCATCAAGGTAAGGAGTGGTTCTGTTGCTGGAACGTTTTGAGCTGATATGATGGTTTGTTAGCGACTTCAATCAGAGGTTATTGCTTGACATCGTTATGTCATCGCAATGTGTCGCAGCTGTTTGGGATAGTGTATCTTTCACAGAGCATTGGCATGGTATCGCCTTGGTGCGAACATGGGACGCTTTGCAACTATCTGAAGCATTTCCCGAGCGTGAAACGATTGAGACTTGTACGCATTTCAAATCATCCACCGAGTTTCGTCATCTAACTCTTGTTGTAGCTCGCCCAGGTGGCTTCTGCCATTGCCTATCTCCACACGTTCAGGCCTACCATCGTCTATGGGGACTTAAAAGGAGTCAGGCCTCTTCGTTCGTCCTCTCGTGCTCCCCGCTGACCCCCAACTCAGGAAAAGGAAACATCCCGATCGATGAGCATGTGTATGCGATCATCACCGACTTTGGGCTCTCCAAGGTCGTCGAGGAAATGTCCGAGACCATCAGCAAGGGCATCTCTTTCTTTGCCGGGTCAACCCGGTGGATGGCACCAGAGCTTCTTATGTCACTGGTGGGAGACGATGGGAAAATACCTCCCATTACTACGTTTAGTGATGTGTACGCATTCGCTTCGGTGTGCCTTGAGGTATGTCTGGCCTTCTACTTGAACTGATTACAGATGTGACTCGTGTGTGCCATGCAGGTGGCAACTGGACGGCTCCCCTATCCTCACAGAACAAACGACCATGCCGTAGCTGTGGATATCATTCGAGGAGTAAAACCTGCCAGGGGAGCTCGCTGCTTGTCCAAAAGAGCGTGGATGTCATTTGGGATACTCTGGATCGCTGTTGGGACGCCATTGATTATCTCCGCCCTAGCATGCGTGAGATGCTCACGCTATTGGAAGAAATGGATCCAAAGCGATGATCTGCTACCCAAGTCAGCCCATCGTTCCTGCTCTGCATTGAGTCGCATGCAGTCTTCATTCCGACTAAGCATAAAACACTCATAAAGTCCTATCTCTACAACCCAACATCTGAGCTACACCATTCATGAAACAACGCCACCCTGTGCTTTCTCCAACAACACTGATGGAGGCCCAGAGACGAGAGACTTCAAATTGAACTTCACGACTGTTCCCTCGATCGAAATTCCTTGCCATCACAGCACCTCGAACATTGACTGGCGCTAATACTTATTCACCAATCCCAACTGTCGTATATGTATCTGTGTTTTCCCGACGTCTGACCGAAACGCACAAATACAGGGTCAAGAACTCGTATCGCATATCGCGGTGGTTCCTCAAGGCTGCGTCGACCTGGACTCGACTACAGACTGAGATCAGAACTGACTCCTTGTGTCTTGACTCTTTTATCAAACCCATGCCCCAATTCTTGTACTCTTGCAGCATTGAACTTGAAGAGAAAGGTGACAATAGCCTCGACCTCGACTCGGGCCCATCACAGATAAGGGTTCGCTCCTCGCGTTATCTACCAAACCGATGCCTCCAACTTTTCAAGTTCTTGATGCACCCAGATTCGAGAGGTTGTTGACCCCGACTCTGACCCATTACAGATAACGGAGACCGGCGTGGGTGGTAGTTACCAAACCGATTTTACTTCAAGCGCCGAGCTCGAGGATGCACTTTTCACTTATTGGCAGATAAGGATACACTTCGAGTCCTACTTTTGAGGGCATTTACCAAACCGACGCCCCGATTCTATGAACAAGCACCAATACGTCTCCTTGACTTCGACTCGGACTTATGTCAGGTCAGATAAGCATTCACTGAAACTCCGTACCGTTCAACAAGCCTGGGCCCCCCAAGTGGTATGTCCCAATGATGACCATAATACTTGATCTTAACCCGGTCACCCACCATGCATCATAGATATGGATATACCCCGATTCCCCCTGCAAATGTGAACCAATGTGGCCCCAACCCCAATTCTGTGAAGCACCGAGTAACGAGTTCGAACTTCCGGCAAAGGTAGTATGCGCATCTGGATGCCAAGTCCTACCTAGGACTCCCTCCAGATTCGCGTTATCGCCACGCCACATGCACGAGGATTTAAGGCCCCCCGAATCGACGAATATCACTCGCGAGATGGGCTCGAAGAAGAGAGTCAGTCTCTTGGCAATCATTCGTCTTCTTGTCATGCCCTGGAACTCAATCGCCTGCGTTGACGGCTTATCATTGATGACTTGAGGAGTTGCTTTGGGTTTGCGAGTCGCCACCCGAACGGCAACAGGCATGGACTCTGTACATTGCTCAGGATTCTCCAGCTGGAAGTATGTGTTTCCGTAGCTTCATGATTATCATTCGCTACTTAGTTTGGGCAAATTATGGCTACAGCGTCCACCCTTCACTCTGAAGTCTTTACGTCTATTCTTTCACACTGCCGGGGACTCCTTTGAAAACTGTTATCCTTCCCCAACCACATATCTTGAACGAATTCAATTGATTCTAATTTCACCAACGCGTGCAAGGCCGTTCCATCCTCCAACTATTTCGAAAGCAACACTACATACACTTGAAACAGGGCTCTATAAATAATCAGTACAAATGTACCTCCTTATTTGTGGCCACTTGTAGAATAATGAAACGAATGTGCATCCCGAACAAATTCATTCTTAAAATTACAAAATGAAGAACAATAAGAACATCAACCACATTCAATTCACACATTTAAAGAATTTCTTAGAGAAATAGTCTTGGTAGCCATGGCAACACCACCCAGCTGAAGAATATGTTAAAGAATAAAAGAACAGATTTGGGCAGTCAATATGACTGATGTTTTTATTGTTCATCAGTTTGAAAATTTGTTACAGTCCTTTCGGAAAACCTTGTCCACGTGCTTTTGAGTTGACTGAAAATGTTCGAAAATAAAATAAAATAAGAAAAAAATGAGAAAGCGAAAACTCAACCATTCCTGGCTCTGTAGCCATGGTTTTTCAGAAAATCAGTGCCAATATGAAGGAGCGCGCCCTCCATTTGCTCACAGAAGGCTGGGAACTTCCAGAAATTGCAGATGTCCTTGGTGTGTCATTAAAAAGTATTGATCGATGGGCTGACAACTATGATCGACATGGTATGGTCATCCCTCCATCCTATCATCAAGGTCGACGTCGTCTGCTTGATGCTGAGGCTACTCGTGGTCTTAAAGAGCTAATCGACGAATCCCCAGAGCTTTATCTTGATGAAGTCAGGGAGTGGCTTGCCCTTTACCATGACATCCCTATGTCCACCACGGCTCTTCACGATAATTTGCGTGATCTTGGACTCACTTGGAAGATCATGCGTCGGCAAGCTGCTGAGTGCGATCATGCATTACGTACCGCCTGGCTGCACGACGTCCTCAGCATGTACACTGCAGAGCAGATGGTCGTTGTCGACGAAACGAGCAAGGACAGGAAGACTCTTATTCGAAAGTATGGCCATGCGGCAAGCAGACACGAGCCCATCTACAGTGTCTCACTCAACCGAGGTATCCATTATAGCGCCTTACCAGCGCTTACTGTAAAAGGCTACATTGCAGCGCGCGCTGTAGAGGGTTCAATTGATGGAGGAGAGTTCTATGACTTTATTGCCAACAACGTGGTGGGTCCTTTGAATTTTACTCTTACCCTTGGACTGACTATGATGTACTACACTAGCTTCCCTGCATGAACCCATGGCCAGGCCCCCGTAGTGTCTTGGTTCTGGACAACTGTGCAACTCACAAGAGCAAAGCCCTCCGGGAGTTATTTGAGGGCACGGGTGAGACATACACTCTCATTTCCCTATGACAAGTATTCTGAAACTGTCGCAACAGGCATCCATCTGCTCTTCTTACCCCCATACTCACCTGACTTTTCCCCTATTGAAGAAAGCTTCAGTTGTGGTGAGTAGAAATGATTGGGCAATTGGATTGTCGACATCGCTTATTTTTCTTTATAGTTAAGGCTTACCTTCATCATAACTTTCGACAGTTTCAAGACAGCCTCTACCCTGAACAAGATCTCGTTGATACATGCTTTGCAGCTGTCATGCCCGAGAAAGCTGAGGGATGGTTTCGGGATTGTGGATATATGTAACAAGATATATATATATATGTACGTACGTACATACATATGCAAATGTAGACAAGAGTAACTAAGGAGCTAAAGTAACTAAGGGTATGTCACAGTCTAAAAAGATCTGCAGTAAGAGGTTAGTACAAAATCAAATCCAAATCATTATATGGTTCTGTGCACATTAGTATGTGGGGTATAGGGAACGTCGCAGCAGAGAATAGATGGTCAAGGGGTGGTACTGACTAAACAAAGGGAGGGAAGAAGGGTAGTGCTGAAGTTAAATATATTAAAACCGGGTTGGAGCAGTCAATCAAAGAGATGTCAGGAATGAATGGGTGGTATTGGATGGTCCAGCCTGGCCTGAATTACAGGCTGCCAGAATCCTTGATTTGTGCAAGGGGCCAAGGCCTGCCCAAGTCCACATCTCCCTATCAAGGCCAGTCAAGTCATCGCCGACATGGAACCTGAGTTTGACTAGGCCTTGAAACTCTTCTTGGCCAAGTCGGTTCTGAACACACCACTGCTGGACCCCATTTGTGTTTGATGCTGGAAGTGGGAGAGAAGTGGTGGCTTGAGGCGTTGGAAATGGGAGGGAAGGGGTAGCTTGAGGCATTGGCATCGATGGTGGGTGATTAGGGTTTGGATACCCCCATAAAGGAGGGGCACCGTAGCCGAAGGGACTGGGTGGTGGGTATGGATAGTAGTGAGGAGAGGGGTGGGGCATTGGAGCCATTGTCGGAGGCCCGTAGCCTGGGAAAAAGCCATTTGGTTGTGCATGGACCTCTTGTGTTTGTCCTGGAGTTTGTGGTGCTGCTTGCTTCCTGTCTGGCATTTTCTCTTTCGGAGTAAAGCCTGCATGACCTAATGGGACTCTATCATAACTAGTCTCACACCTTAGCTATCAGAACACATCAGCCTTCTCCCTACCAGAAGAAAGGACATTGAGAAAACTCACGATAGCATTTGCCCAGAGTGATAGCTTTTTGTGATCTAGCTCAAAGTGCCAATACTTGCCAGAGCGTGGTGAGTGCGTCAAGCATCTGATTCCATGGTGTTCAGCGCACGCCGAGACAGGATACATCTCCTCAAGCTTCTCGATGATGGGTGCAAGCTGAACATCAAGGCTGATCTAGGTGCAGGGAAGGCGTGTGAGCAGAACTGCCATTCACTGATGGAATTGCTGACCTTGGCTTCCCACCGAGTAGGAACTTCCTGGACTCTCCCACCATCTGCCACTGGCTGAGGTGCACTGCGACTTTCTCGCAATGTTGCTCGAGGTTGCCTAACACAAGGAATAGGGTGGTAGACAATGATGATGATGGAGGACAAGTCACGGTGATTCTTGATCTGGTTCCGCATAGTCTGGAACCCATGGTCGTTGGTGAGTGGTAATTTTGCCTTCTTCTCTTGGAACCCCCATGTCATGCCATCTAACCCAAGATTCTCAATGTCGACATCCACGATTTCAGCAACCTCCTCCAGGAATTTCTCCCATGTCATTTTTCGCATGAAGACAAACAGCCCTCCCATCATGGCCGGCATATTCACAAACTTGTCACCACGCGGCGTCTTCCCAGTTTGTAGCTTTGGAGGCGAAGCAATCTCAACAAACACGGACACACTCCAGACTTTCGGTGCGACTGGTGTGTCATCGACAACCTTGCGTGGACGTCCACGCTTCTTGGGCTGAGCAACTGAGACTTCGGTGTCAGCCTCAGCATGACTGACCACCTCACATTGATGAGAGGTCTTCTTTGCCTTGGGGAGTTCACCAGCATCCGGATCTGAGTCGCTTCCAATGCTTGACTGGTGAGCTTTAACCTTTTTTTTCTTTTTCTTGGGCTCTGTATCCGAGTCTTCGCTTGCAGTATCAGATTGGTGAGCTTTTTTAATCTTCTTTCTCTTCTTCTTACTGGCCTTAGGTGTGTCCAAAATCTCTGTCACACCATCGGCCTCTTCTGCAGGTTTTTTGGCTTTGTTGTCTCCCGGATGGCATGCTTTGGGAGCTAGCTTCGCATTGATGCCTCTATGCTGATTTTGGCTAGGAAGATGGATGGTGAGTTTCTTCGCAGCTGCAGTGGCTGCCTCTAAGACTGGTGTCAACAGGGTTGTGAGAACTTGCTACTCAAATACACACCTCTTAAATCCTTGTCAACCTCGCTTTCTTCCTCGCATTCCTGCCACATTGCCAAGGGAGGCACCACACCATAATTTTCGAACATGGCCAGGCTTTCCTCTGTCCATTCATAGGGTTCTTCTGCTTCGTTGCTGCAAGTTCGGGTTGCCACGTCGGATCCAACTACTTCATCATCCGAGCCCATTGGAGTGTCTGACAGAGGATATTCCAGGTCAGGCTCTTTGTTGGTAGCATCCATGGTAGACAAAAACAAAAGAGTGTGGTTCTAGCATTGGTTTTAGACATGTAGATGATTATAGTTTTTTTTCTATTTTATTTTATTTTCAAACATTTTGAGATGACTCAAAAGCACGTGGACAAGGTTTTCCGAAAGGACTGTAATCAATGTTTTTGGAATGCACAACAGCTTTATTATTCTACATGTGTCGACAATTATGGAGGTACCTTTGCCTAGATCAGACATTGGGCCCTGTCTCAAGTGATAGTTAGACTCGCTACCAGTCCGTTATGTGTTCATCCAAACAACTGTAACTTCAACCACAACAAGGACAACACCACCTATTGGACTTGGAAAATTAGGGTCACCGCATAATGACTGGGAGTAACAAGACACTTTTAGAGAGGTCCCGATTTGTGACAAAGACTTAAAAAAAAAAAATGTTTGCGCTCACAACTTCATCGCTCGTTTGCTCAATGCCGATTGGTTTTCCTCAGTTCTTTTGATACAATCTATTGATTACAAGGCTAGACTCCAGTTTTAACAAAAATTAAAGTTATTTCGGAGGAAATGAATCAGGTGGAGCTGAATTCAAAGTTTTACTGTGAAAGGGCAAGCTGGAATTGGGCATTTGCGAGGGAGTTCTCCCTTGATTTGTAGTGGTGTATGGGGAATAGAAAGTGGGCATGTGGTAGCTGTATGGAGTGTAATTTTGGGGAGGGTGGTGCATGAGTGACAGGTATGGGTTGTAAGGTGGATAAGATGCCGTTGGTGTCGTTGGTGTAGAAGGGGTAAATGGGCCAGAGATGGTTGTCGATGGAAGGATTCGTGAACTCTGTGGTGTTGGCAAATGCGTTGGAGGCCACGCCGCAGTTGATGAGCGCGAAGGTGTAGTTGCGTAGGTGGAATTAAGAGGGACACCCATGGCAGGTGTGGGAACTCCCGTTGCTTCAATGTGACGTTTCTTCACAGGCCGTTGGTTTTCCCTATCACTTGAGGTAACGGCCTTGCCTGCATTTTCCTGCACTGCGGTGGCGGGTGTGCATTCTGCTATCGTGATTGGAAGAGATAGAGCTACCCACGCTCTTGGGCAGAGGTTGGGGTCCAAAACCTGAGGAACGAGTCAGAGAGTGCGGGGGTGGATTAAAGTCGGATTGGAGCAGGATGAACAAGAGTGAGGGAGGGGTATGGCGCAACCCAGGGAAAAAGGGTGCGTATTGCGAACTTGGGGTTGGGTGATGCTGGTGGTGTGAGGATCCGCGCAGCCCGTGCTGGCTGACCCTCCTGGCTGTTGGCCTCGGCTGAAGGAGACGGGGCTTGGGTGGTAGCTGTAGTCGTCTGGAGGGGAATGGCTCTGGGGGAACAGCTGCGCCTCTGTCCAATCTGGATTGCTGCTTGTGTGAGCCAGAGGTGTGATCGTTGGAGATGGGGTGGATGCCATGGGAATTGGGGGCTGTGGAACAGACATTGGGTGAGAGATACAATCAAGCTGGAATGCGCCATGAATGGAGGGACAGCGGTGGCAACGAGTGAGGACTTACAGAGGCTTCAATTTTGCATCTTTCCTACACTTGGGCCGCCCAGGTATGTCGTCATTGTCGCCATTGTCGTCCCCTTCGCTGATATCGTCCATCTTACCTGGGATGTTACCTGAAAAGTTGAGGGTTCTTGCCATCATGCTTGGGGTGGAAATCAACAGGGACATAAAAGTGGACGGTGGTACAGATACTTAATACTGAGAATTTATGTGGATTCGGTCACGTGCGCTTGGGATTCCACCTGCTGACACATCTTCTTTGTTTGCGTCCCCGCCCTGCAGCCAAACAGCCGTGCCTCGGGATGCCCGCTCGTCGTCGTCGACGCCGCCTGCCCTCTTCCTGCCCTCTTACCTCACCAACGAAGGGTGCGGGGTGCGGACCTGGTCTGCTCCTTGGCCTGGGAGCTTGGACCCGAGGAGCTTGTCGGCTACATTCTTTAATCTACCCTTTTGTCTACTTGTAGTTAAATAACATGTGTTGTGTACTTCGAATCAATCAATCAATCAGAACGTTTGTGAAAGGACGCATGCCTCCTTGCAGCAATGCGCCCTCTTTCTTTTCGTCCCCCTGCTTTCTCATTGTGTCGTCCCAGCCTCCGTGTGCCTCCTCGACAACTTGGGAGCCCTTTGGTGAGTCTGATAATTTTGGTGAACTTGACCTACCGGCCAGTGCCCTTTTGAGTGCTTAAACAACGGCTGAACTGGCTGGATATCAGACAGCTGCAGGGCGTGTTGACAGCCGGCTCTGTAACTTTTCGGGATCATACTTGGGCCCAAGTTAAAGAGCTGTTCGTCAGCATTCCCTGGATGCCACCGATCTGTGTTGTTTTTTTTAAAATCATGATGTAGATCTGGTCTTTATCTTGGTTTTCAACAATTCAAGCATTGCACCACAACTGATTATTTTACAATACAGATTACTGTAGCCCAAGAGCACTATGTATGGTACAAGAATGGAAGCAACATTATTAACAGAAAACCTACCATAAGTGTTTAAAGTTCGAAATATATGTGTATGCTGAGACTTTGTTGAATTTGCGAAGACGCTCACTCGAATCAAGCAGATGGTGACAGGCTGCTGCTCGAGCGTTCGTCGTATGTTCTGTTCTTACTGCAGCGTCGTCGGCCATGCCTACCACAGATGGTGTCAACAAGTGCAGCGACACCTGTTACAGCAACCGGGTACGCCAATAGGAACGCCTCATCGTCCCGACCAAATCTGGCATAGCGAGGAGGTGAGTTTTCGCAGATCATAGACAAATGACTGTCTGATCACCTTTCGTATTCCTTAGCAATCATCTCCCGCTCTCCTCTTTTAGCACCATGTACCAAACACATCCTTCCCGTGTACCAACCAGATGGCCAATCCTTCAACGGAGGAACACCTTGTGATGGAACACCCTCATCCCACTGTTCGACCACTTGTCACCAAGCTCGGGGTCCTCTGCGAAGGTTTGGAATCAACGCTCCTGCAATTGGATATGGCGCGGGATGCTCCTTTGAATGAGGATGCTTCTTCGCATGAGAGGATGATGCAGGTGCATCTTTCTCATTGGGATTGTTGTTGGATGGCTCTGGGTCTGTGTGAATGTCTGTGTGAATGACAGATACATGGTGGGCAGGCCTCGTCAGCTCTGCTCGCATTGCAAGTTCGGTAGTCTCACATGCACGAGGCGCTGTAACTCGTGCATATTCTGATGCATGGCATTCTGGGGATGGTGTGGTGTGTGGTGAGTGCGCCCTGATTGCGTTCAGAAGCACCTTGCCCATAAGATTCATGTCACCTAGAGTCACATTTCAAGAAAGTTGGTGTTCGCCCAGGAAACTCTGCTCTGTATCCAGGCACGTGGGACAGAGCATGTCACAATAACTCTTCTCGTAGCTTTGAAGAGAGTCAATCAGGTATTTCATTAATGTATCCACCTGGGGAATTCTGACATTTAACCTTTTGAACTGTAGTGGCGTTACGCCAATAAATTTGTGGCTCACCTGCTCGCCCTCTGCCCACCTGCCTCACCACCGAATGATCGTGAGGGACCACTGCTTCCCAATCGGTGCATGGATGAACCTGTATTGTGCTCCACCACGCCTGAGACAGTGAGTTGTGAAGTTTTTCACCAGGCCCGCTCCCTGACAGAATTCCGTAAGGAGGCACTGCACCTGGTCGTGGGAGAGCGCTTTCTTTGGATGGAGGATACCGTTCGGTGCAATGTAAGGAAAGACGTAGTCATCATCTTCGACCTTTTGCCCAATCTTTTGTTCAAGAAGGGCTACCCACACCGGAAGTCAGGAAAACATGTCAAGCTCACTCAAATCCTGCTTGTAGATATGGTACGTGTTGCCTTTTATAGTCAGAGATGAGAATCGGACATTGATTTGATCTGATTTGTAGAAAAACAGCTCACTCTCGAGAGGGCCATCCCATCCTTGCCTCCATTTCGAGATGTTTTGCCAACAATTTTGCACGTTCGTGGTCATCAAGAGAAGTGTCGACCCTCATTTCTGCACAGCGTTTTTCAGACCACTCCATCACAGCTCGAAGCTCCTCAATTCTCATTGCCTCGGCGTGGTGGCATCCAGCAGCAGCACCCTTTGTGCCACTCTTATTTTTTATTACCTTCATCAGGCTCTGCACGACTGGCACTCGTCCTGGGCACCCTGTCACCTTGTTTTTTTCTTTGTCGTATGCGTAATCACCTGAATACTTGGTCCCATCCCTGGCTCCCATTCATCTTTGCAATATAGAAGCAGTTCGGAGTTGCACACATACCAGTGGTCCCATAAATCACAAAATGCACCATGAATTCCCCATGCTGTGCTCATACCAAGGCCCTCTGTGCAGCACTTTTGGACAAGGAAATATTCGAGAGCCGTGGCAGAGAGCTCGTTTGGGGGGCCATCGAATGCACGCGCAAGGATGTCGAGGTCAATTTCTTCGTCATCTGAACTATTCAAGGTAGGCTTGCCTGACTCCCTCTCCTTCTTCTTTTCCTCAACGACCTCTGCAAGAAACTGTCTTCCGTTCTTGACATATCCCTTATATTTTCGGCGTGTACACGCAGGGTGGCTGTAAGTATCTCGATTGACAGCACTCTGTTTCTGAAGTGTCTTGAGCTTTGCTGTGGCAACTTTTGTCTTCTTCTTTCCCAGTGCTTTGTTTTTCTTGCCAGTTGTACTTGGTTGCCTTGCCATGTAGTTGTAGGTGGTGTTTGAATATAAGAAGAGATTTTCGTTGCAAGCCTTGCGTTTCAGTATGACGGAGGCATTTCTATTTAAATTGTGGACCTACAAACTTTACCATCAATTCTCTCATTTCAAGCAGGACGGAGCTGAAAAGGATACTATATGTTATTATTAAAGCATGTACTAGATATACAAGGTAGGTAGAGTCAATCAATACATGGAGATACAGGTAAGCTAATGGGAAGAAATGATTTCGGGGCAGAGTCTGTGCTAGAGTATCTCATCTATCATTGTAAGGTCAACGATAGATGGACCTGTAGTCGAGGTGTCAATGTCATGACCATGGGCTGAAGTATCACCTGTTAGGTCAAAAAAGCCAAGAAATACTGGGGAGCAATTGGATGAGGTTGCTGAGTGCGTGGAATTAGGCAGCAAGTCGGAGACGGCAAGGCCTGCTGGAGGGATGCTGGGTTGTGGCGTCGAAGGACTGAAATGGCTTGGTCCTGCTGTAGATGATGCAATGCCCCCACGGGAAAGGTGCGCCTGAACGGGCAGCACAGATGGGTTGGCGATGCACTTCAGTCACCCATTTTAGGGTACCTGTGAGGTATATGAATTCTTTGATTTAGGGGACCTCCATGGTACCCATTCCAAGGGTGGTATAAGAGCACATACCAATACCATGGTACCATGGTATGGAAAACCCATACCATACCAATACCATGTTACCATACCATACCATGTCACCTCATACCATACCATGCCATACCATACCATCATACCATACCATACCATACCATCATACCAGGGTGTCTGGGGTCCTTTTTCAAAATATATAAATTCTTTCTGCAGGCTGCAATACTGGTCCATTGGGTGCCATTTTTTGTGGAAAGCTTCTTGATGTTTTTCCCAAGATTTTAAGATACAAATGGAGGCTATATAGTCAAATCCATCCTTTGAAAATCAGTTCAAATGAGCTTAATCCCAGCTTTTTCCATGCATCAAAAGCCATTTATTGATACATATCTTTCCCAGTCCTTTCAATTACAATTAGAACAATATTCATCACAAATAAATCAATGCTGCATCAGTATTTGAGAAGCAAAGAAAAGAAAACATTTTGTGTATTGGCTATAGTCCTGGACCATGCATGATACCATGCATTGCAAACGCATGGACTTGAGCTAAATTATTATCCAACAGCCTAGGCTGAAATATGCACTTCAACTAATCAACTACATTAAGTACCCTTCACAGATGATTCATTTCAAAAGCCTGAAATTTGGATTCAAAAAGTGCCATGCTGTTGCTGTCAAAGAAGTATGTGTATATATTTACTATATGAAAACTACATATGATGGAATCAAAGTATTGTTGTTCTGAGAATTTGACCAAAGTTGTCATTATCAAAATATTTGGTCCAATCCAAAGTCTTGTCAATTGGAGAGCCAGGGGTACAGATTAAGGAAGCTCCTGTTGGCCATGGCCTCCCAAAACCATGATACTATGTTCAGCCTTATTCATATCACATGTGGTATGATAATATCATACCACAACCATTCATACCATACCGCAACTATTCATACCAAACTATGGTATTGCCCCCTCACCATACCATACTATGGTATTGCCATCTCACACCATACCATACTATGGTATTGCCATCTCATACCATACCATGGTATTGCCCTCTCACCATACCATACTATGGTATTGCCATCTCATACCATACCATGGTATTGCACCCTCACCATACCACACCATGGTATTGCCATCTCATACCATACCATGGTATTGCACCCTCACCATACCACACCATGGTATTGCCATCTCATACCATACCATGGTATTGCACCCCCATACCATACCATACCATGGTATTGCACCCTCACCATACCATACCATGGTATTGCACCCCCATACCATACCATACTATACCATGGTATTGCACCCTTATACCATACCATGGTACTCCACTCCCATACCATACCATGTTGTTTGATGTTTAAGGTGCTGTTCTCAGGATCCAGTGTGAATTTCTAAATATGGAAGGTGTGGCTATGCTAAATGAAAAAGAAATTAATGGGATAGATGCTTAAAATATCACAGGAACCATAATCTATGCAGAGGAAGGCAGAAAACCCCCATTTCGAAGTTTGTTTACATATATTTACCAATAGCTTTAACCAAAGTAAGGCTACAAAAATTGTAGTGTCCGCTTTTTTCATTAGAAAAGAGAAGTATGATTAGAAAACTTTGTAGTGTGCGCTTTGATGTGCGCACTATTTCCTAATTGGGCCATTTCCTAATTGGGAAAAGCGTTACACTTTTTTCTGCCACACCTGATGTCAGGCACAGTGCGCATTTAGGTCGGGAACTGTTTCCCACGCTTTTTGGGCCAGAAGAGTTAGTGGCTAGCTTAGTGTTGTCATTGTTAATGACGATGTGCGCACTATTTCCTAATTGGGCCATTTCCTAATCAGGAAAAGCGTTACACTTTTTTCTGCCACACCTGATGTCAGGCACAGTGCGCATTTAGGTCGGGAAATATTTCCCACGCTCTTTGGGCCAGAAGAGTTAGTGGCTAGCTTGGTGTTGTCATTGTTAATGACGATGTGCGCACTATTTCCCAATTGGGCCATTTCCTAATCAGGAAAAGCGTTACACTTTTTTCTGCCACACCTAATGTCAGGCACAGTGCGCATTTAGGTTGGGAACTGTTTCCCACGCTCTTTGGGCCAGAAGAGTTAGTAGGCTAGCTTAGTTTTGTCACTGTTCATGACGATGTTCGCATATTTCCCAATTAGGAAATTCATTACATAATATCAGTTTGTAGTCTCCGCTTTTTTAGACTACAAAAGTTTGTAGTGTGCGCTTTTTTCATTACAAAAGTTTGTAGTCTTCTGCTTGTGTTCACTACAGAATTACTAGTGTGCGCTTTTTTAGACTACAAAAGTTTGTAGTGTGCGCTTTTTTCATTACAAAGGTTTGTAGTCTTTTGCTTGTGTTCACTACAAAATTACTAGTGTGCGCTTTTTTCATTACAAAAGTTTGTAGTCTTCTGCTTGGGTTCACTACAAAAGTTTGTAGTGTGCGCTTTTTTCATTACAAAGGTTTGTAGTCTTTTGCTTGTGTTCACTACAAAATTACTAGTGTGCGCTTTTTTCATTACAAAAGTTTGTAGTCTTCTGTTTGGGTTCACTACAAAATTACTACTGTGCGCTTTTTTCATTACAAAGTTTGTAGTGTGCGCTTTTTGGACTACAAAAGTTTGTAGTGTTCGCTTTTTTCATTACAAAGGCTTGTAGTGTCCGCTTTTTTCATTATAAAAGTTTGTAGTGTCTGCTTTTTCATTACAAAAGTTTGTGGTCTGCTTATCTTATATATTATATTGTAGTCTCCTATTATCTATGTAGGTATGACCTGATGTTTCAGGCAAACTGACTGCAGCCAAACAGCTGGCAAATCATTCACACTTTGTACTCTCTAAGGAATTACATTCAAGACTAACTATTTGAAAGGGCAGGTAGTTCAGTCATGTTCTCATCATATTCAACATTCTTTCCATATATCTGGGGACTCAACTATGTCTGAACATAGCCAACCTTGACATGTCCTCTCTTTCTACTTCATCATTGGGTAGCTGCCACTACCTGCCCTTTCCAATAGTTAGTCTTGAATGTAATTCCTTAGGGAGTACAAAGTGTGAATGATTTGCCAGCTGTTTGGCTGCAGTCAGTTTGCCTGAAACATCAGGTCATACCTACATAGATAATAGGAGACTACAATATAATATATAAGATAAGCAGACCACAAACTTTTGTAATGAAAAAGCAGACACTACAAACTTTTATAATGAAAAAAGCGGACACTACAAGCCTTTGTAATGAAAAAAGCGAACACTACAAACTTTTGTAGTCCAAAAAGCGCACACTACAAACTTTGTAATGAAAAAAGCGCACAGTAGTAATTTTGTAGTGAACCCAAACAGAAGACTACAAACTTTTGTAATGAAAAAAGCGCACACTAGTAATTTTGTAGTGAACACAAGCAAAAGACTACAAACCTTTGTAATGAAAAAAGCGCACACTACAAACTTTTGTAGTGAACCCAAGCAGAAGACTACAAACTTTTGTAATGAAAAAAGCGCACACTAGTAATTTTGTAGTGAACACAAGCAAAAGACTACAAACCTTTGTAATGAAAAAAGCGCACACTACAAACTTTTGTAGTCTAAAAAAGCGCACACTAGTAATTCTGTAGTGAACACAAGCAGAAGACTACAAACTTTTGTAATGAAAAAAGCGCACACTACAAACTTTTGTAGTCTAAAAAAGCGGAGACTACAAACTGATATTATGTAATGAATTTCCTAATTGGGAAATATGCGAACATCGTCATGAACAGTGACAAAACTAAGCTAGCCTACTAACTCTTCTGGCCCAAAGAGCGTGGGAAACAGTTCCCAACCTAAATGCGCACTGTGCCTGACATTAGGTGTGGCAGAAAAAAGTGTAACGCTTTTCCTGATTAGGAAATGGCCCAATTGGGAAATAGTGCGCACATCGTCATTAACAATGACAACACCAAGCTAGCCACTAACTCTTCTGGCCCAAAGAGCGTGGGAAATATTTCCCGACCTAAATGCGCACTGTGCCTGACATCAGGTGTGGCAGAAAAAAGTGTAACGCTTTTCCTGATTAGGAAATGGCCCAATTAGGAAATAGTGCGCACATCGTCATTAACAATGACAACACTAAGCTAGCCACTAACTCTTCTGGCCCAAAAAGCGTGGGAAACAGTTCCCGACCTAAATGCGCACTGTGCCTGACATCAGGTGTGGCAGAAAAAAGTGTAACGCTTTTCCCAATTAGGAAATGGCCCAATTAGGAAATAGTGCGCACATCAAAGCGCACACTACAAAGTTTTCTAATCATACTTCTCTTTTCTAATGAAAAAAGCGGACACTACAATTTTTGTAGCCTTACTTTGGTTAAAGCTATTGGTAAATATATGTAAACAAACTTCGAAATGGGGGTTTTCTGCCTTCCTCTGCATAGATTATGGTTCCTGTGATATTTTAAGCATCTATCCCATTAATTTCTTTTTCATTTAGCATAGCCACACCTTCCATATTTAGAAATTCACACTGGATCCTGAGAACAGCACCTTAAACATCAAACAACATGGTATGGTATGGGAGTGGAGTACCATGGTATGGTATAAGGGTGCAATACCATGGTATAGTATGGTATGGTATGGGGGTGCAATACCATGGTATGGTATGGTGAGGGTGCAATACCATGGTATGGTATGGTATGGGGGTGCAATACCATGGTATGGTATGAGATGGCAATACCATGGTGTGGTATGGTGAGGGTGCAATACCATGGTATGGTATGAGATGGCAATACCATGGTGTGGTATGGTGAGGGTGCAATACCATGGTATGGTATGAGATGGCAATACCATGGTGTGGTATGGTGAGGGTGCAATACCATGGTATGGTATGAGATGGCAATACCATGGTGTGGTATGGTGAGGGTGCAATACCATGGTATGGTATGAGATGGCAATACCATAGTATGGTATGGTGAGAGGGCAATACCATGGTATGGTATGAGATGGCAATACCATAGTATGGTATGGTGTGAGATGGCAATACCATAGTATGGTATGGTGAGGGGGCAATACCATAGTTTGGTATGAATAGTTGCGGTATGGTATGAATGGTTGTGGTATGATATTATCATACCACATGTGATATGAATAAGGCTGAACATAGTATCATGGTTTTGGGAGGCCATGGCCAACAGGAGCTTCCTTAATCTGTACCCCTGGCTCTCCAATTGACAAGACTTTGGATTGGACCAAATATTTTGATAATGACAACTTTGGTCAAATTCTCAGAACAACAATACTTTGATTCCATCATATGTAGTTTTCATATAGTAAATATATACACATACTTCTTTGACAGCAACAGCATGGCACTTTTTGAATCCAAATTTCAGGCTTTTGAAATGAATCATCTGTGAAGGGTACTTAATGTAGTTGATTAGTTGAAGTGCATATTTCAGCCTAGGCTGTTGGATAATAATTTAGCTCAAGTCCATGCGTTTGCAATGCATGGTATCATGCATGGTCCAGGACTATAGCCAATACACAAAATGTTTTCTTTTCTTTGCTTCTCAAATACTGATGCAGCATTGATTTATTTGTGATGAATATTGTTCTAATTGTAATTGAAAGGACTGGGAAAGATATGTATCAATAAATGGCTTTTGATGCATGGAAAAAGCTGGGATTAAGCTCATTTGAACTGATTTTCAAAGGATGGATTTGACTATATAGCCTCCATTTGTATCTTAAAATCTTGGGAAAAACATCAAGAAGCTTTCCACAAAAAATGGCACCCAATGGACCAGTATTGCAGCCTGCAGAAAGAATTTATATATTTTGAAAAAGGACCCCAGACACCCTGGTATGATGGTATGGTATGGTATGGTATGATGGTATGGTATGGCATGGTATGGTATGAGGTGACATGGTATGGTATGGTAACATGGTATTGGTATGGTATGGGTTTTCCATACCATGGTACCATGGTATTGGTATGTGCTCTTATACCACCCTTGGAATGGGTACCATGGAGGTCCCCTAAATCAAAGAATTCATATACCTCACAGGTACCCTAAAATGGGTGACTGAAGTGGGCGATGCCCCTGCAAGGAACGTGCGCCTGAACAGGCAGCATGGATGGGTTGGCGACTGGTTGAAGGGGCGTGTCCAGGTTATGTGTTGAAATTGTCATTTTGCAGGCTTTCGACGCAGGTAAGGGGCATGTAGGGCGGTCGCGTGGTGGTAATGTGGAGCTGGCCACCGCAAGTAGGTCCACACACTCAAGCAAAGTTGGTGGTTGGCATGATGATGCTGTTGAAGGGATTTCTTGGAGAATCTGGATGAATAAAATCAATCATTGTTTGTTGCGATAAGGAACATGACTTACGGGGGATGGTGGTGCCAAGAGCTCAACATGCTTAAGACTTTTCTTTGGTAACGTCGGAAGGCAGTGGTCCACAATTGAGGCTGGAATCTTGACTGAGATGTGTCCAGTGTGTCGAGGGGATGCTTCACCAATACCCGATGCCGCAGAGGCAAGGAGTGAGTGGAGGGTAACATCGACACTATAGATCTTGACACTAGTCGCAAGTAGTCGTCCCGCTCTGGCATTTGTGATCCTAAGGAATGAACACATTCCTGGTGGGTTATCGAAGACAACCCCATCTTCTATGTGTTGGTGGAGCACTTCGTATTCATCCACTGGCTGGAAAAACAGTTGTAAGCTTTAATTAGTCAGTTTCGGGAGTAAGACCCACCTCCATCAGTCAACAAATGCAGATGCCGTCCCAAATTCTTGTTTGGAATTTCTTACTAATGGTGTTGGATGTTCGCCACCTGAAGTATTGCTTGCAGAGCCGTGCAATTCATGGCAGGTCAGGCGCACGTGGAACCCATGCCTGGCTTGTGTTGGGTGGTCCACCAAGGGTTCTTGATGTTAGGGGCATGGCATAGTTCATAAGAACACCTAATTGAGGGAATGTGTCGACCACTACGGCAATAGCCAACTGCCCGATCTTGAACAACTCAGCGGACAGATCAGCCCGCCACCCAGCCATGAAGGAAGTGAGGTTGTCCCCTGTAAGTGACTGAGCAGCGTTGAGCAAGCTATCGCCGAGCCCAGTTCCCATTAGTTTTTGTGCAGTAACCTTCCCACAGCCTTTAAGCCCAACCTGTTAAACGATGTCAAGAAGATTACTTCAGCTTCATTGGTTCACTTACAGTGTCGTAGTCCCCGCCACATAGCAAGGCATACAAGATCATGTCACCCTGGGTGAGGGATATGGAAGGGGTAGAGTGGATGGCAGCGGATGTGTAAATCTTGACAGTATCGCCATCCCATTTGATCTTTTCTCCGTTGAGGTGAGGTCTGCCAATATCTGTGAGTCTTTTAGCTGGATATACATGAAAAGGGAACCTACTTGCGAATTACCACCTGTGCGCCAAACACAAGGGCATCTCCATCCTCCGACATCACAGCATCTAGAATGCCGACGCTGTTGAGATACGCAAGCTCTGCTTCCGCCTCTCCTGGAGCCTATTGATGTTTCCGTTTAGTCCATATGTTCCACTGTGTGAAAAGTAAAAAAAAATCACCTGGTGAGTTCCAAACCCAAAGGCATCCGCTATCTCTTTTGTTGGATCCTCAGCCCAGTGCTCAGCAGTCAAGACATTGATGCCTCGTTTTCGCAATGGTCGTCCAGGCCCATCAAATACTAGAATGATGGTGAATGGTAATTGGAGTAGTCGGCACATTTTCTCAAAGAGCGTGCGCAGCTCAGGGTTCATCCCTCGCTGATACTGGCGACTGCCTTTGGCATGCACGAATTGGGCCTCGTTGAGCCAGATACTTGGGAGGATAAATGAGCAAGGAAAAAAGGAAGAGGGGTAGTCGACATACCTTGCATCAATGCCCACAACGATTGTGCAGGTACGATATCGGTTGGTTTCAAAACCTTCAGCAATTGCGAATTGCAGCAATGACCGAAGTTTTGCTGCTGCTTCAACAAGCTGTGATGGTTGGTTAGGACACCTGTAAGAAAGGATGGTGGGCAAATACCTTCCAGAGTGATGCAACTCCCATGGTCGTTCTTGTCAAGGTGTTGTGAGACACTAATGATGAGTATCCATCGTAAACAACATTCAACATCCAGTTACAGCGATGGAGGCCAGAACGAAACTCCTTCGTTTTGCGTTGGGGTATCCATGCAGTTGTTTTTGCCACATCAACCAATAGGCTGCTATTCGGAGGACGGCATGAGTGAATCTAAGTAACCTTGAGCTAGACTGACTAAAATGGGTCAACGAATAATAACTCACAAAGAAAGCTCCTCAAGCAATACCTTCAAAGTAGATAGGTGCAGGAATGGATGTGAGAGCTTTAGCTGACATGATAACGTTGAATGTTGGATGTTGAACATTTAACATTGGCGCTTGTTGATAGGAACACATGCACGTGCACACCAAATAGAAGCAACGTGTCGCGTCGCATCGTGTTGTTAATAATTTCTGGTGAAGTGGACCATTGATTAGCCAGTATTATTCCTGCAGCCCTAAATAGTATATATACACTTTTCAAGGCTTTTCTCCTCCCAAAGGGAAACCCCAACCATCTGTGTTATAAATACAGATGCACACAGGAAAAGAGAGGAAACACATATTAAATTAGGTGGGTAAGTAGTGGTAAGAAGCCGTAAGAACTTACACACTCAGAATTTACAGTAAATCAGGTTCAATTTACAGGGATTTACAGTGAGCTGGTGCGGTCCAGGAGCTGAATGGTTGAAATTACAGCGAGCTGGACCCTAGTGATTGTTTTACAGTGAGCTGGCATGCTCCAGAACCCTGATTTACGGCGAGTAATCCTTTCGCTGGGCATTCCGTTGTCCCTGTAGAATCTGAAGTGCATCGTAGATCTCCCTTATCCTGCCCATTTAGAAGCTTGGCACTCCCTTCTTCTACATACAGACCCATAAACAAACAACATTCAATTATTGAGGTGCTACATTAGCAGCTTCTATGTACTACAGGTATGAATGTCCCCAACAGCAACAAAACGTAGAGGGCATCCCACCCTGTACAACCTGGAAGCAAGTAGAGCGCACGAACAAAGTGCACTGCCTCTTGACTGCCTTGATCCATGATCGCCGTCTTGCTGAGCAATGCCCAGAGGCAATACTTTACCATCCCCCACATAATCCACATGGACTCCACTGGATTCCACTGGATTCCACTGGACTGGACTGGACTGGACTGCCAATCACAAAACTGGACTCCACTGGACTGCAAGCACAAAACTGGACTGGACTGGACTGCCACAGACCTAAGTTAATCCAGAATTCCTGAACTTAGACTTGAAAACAAAAAATAAAATTGAAGTATATTTATTAATTAAATTAATTAAATTTACATAGATTCTATGTCACAGAGGGGGGAGGGAGGGGGAAGGGAAAGGGAAAGGGAGGGGAAAGGGAAAGGGAGGGGGAAGAGAGGAATGAATAGAGGGGGGAGGGAGCAAGGAAGGGGGAAGGAAAGGGAGGGGAGAGAGGAGCAAGGAAAGGGGGAGGGGGGAAAGGGGGAGAGAGTGAAGGGGCCTCGTCGCCGTTCAGCGCTGGCAGGCGCTCGTCGTTTTTCGGGTGTGGTGAGGGCGGCGTTTTCGTCGGCGCTCGTTCATCGTCGTCGTCGCGTGTCGTCATCCCAGCGTGTTAGTCGTTGTCGTTGTCGCGTGTCGTCGGTCGCGTGTCGTCGTCCCGGCGTGTAGTCGTCGTCGTCGCGTGTCGTCGGTCGCGTGTCGTGGTCGTGGTCGTGTGTCGTCGTCCCAGTGTGTAGTCGTCGTCGTCGTCGTGTGTTGTCGTCCTCGCGTGAGTGGTGGCTACCATTTATATGATAAACCTTAAACAAATGCCAGCACAGTCATCTGTATCCTGCCAAGTATAGTTATGAAATGAAAAACCTTGGACAATAGGAATGAAATGCATTTCATTTCTATCTCAGGTTATCTCATAACCTCCCACCTACATTTTCATTGCTTTCCACTGGCCATTTCATAAATCACCTAGCATATTATTTCATATATCCCACCAGATATTTCATACTGTCCCAGTGCGACTTTTCATTTTTTGCCTCTGGATATTTCATAGCCTCCCACCATAATTTTTCATTTCTTGCCACCAGATATTTCATACTGTCCCAGTGCGACTTTTCATTTCTTGCCTCTGGATATTTCATAGCCTCCCACCATAATTTTTCATTTCTTGCCACCAGATATTTCATACTGTCCCAGTGCGACTTTTCATTTCTTGCCTCTGGATATTTCATAGCCTCCCACCATAATTTTTCATTTCTTGCCACCAGATATTTCATACTGTCCCAGTGCAACTTTTCATTTTTTGCCTCTGGATATTTCATATATCCCACCAGATATTTCATGCCATTCCACCATATCTTGCCTGCAGCTGTTTCATATATCCCACTGCGATTTTTCATTCTTTGCCACTGCCAATTCATATGTCCCACCAGATATTTCATTCCCTAGCACAGAAGATTGAATGACTTATCAAGTTATGATATCTACCTGACTACCTTACTGTAGCCCTAATTAATCTTCCAAGTCAAAGAAATTGTCCTCGTCATCACTACAGTACTCCTCGTCAACATCCTCAGCCTCACTAGATCCATTTTCAGTTTCTCCAACTGACACACTAACATGAGGTTGGATCATCTGAAGAGACGCACTTGGAAAATATGAGGCCCAGGATGGGGTGATACCTTTGTCCTTGAGATGTGGGACCCAATACAAGGCACATTGCTCTGCCATACGACTGCAAATAGCAGCCTGCTTATTTGCATATCCTGAAATCCCACTTACAATCCCACTATCATAATGACCTCGCAACGAAGTCCGCGCTTGCCACCACAATGCTTTCCACCTTAGATATTCGATCACCCGCCTCATTTCCTCTTGGACAATCAACAACTCCTCTTTCCATCTCTTCATACGAGCCCTTGCCTTCGCCCACTCAACACGCATGCTATCGTTGAACTCGTCATTGCTTATTTGAGCTGCTGAGGGAGTTGTTCCAGCTGAGCCTGGTACAAGCCAAATCCACGATGGTGAATAGCGGCTGTTGGACGTGGTTTTATCCTCCAGCTCTTTTCCTGGACCACTGATGTCACAGTCCTTGAGCTCCTTCAACCGAGTAGACCACGACCCATTCGGCTCAAGGACACATAACGCACGCCAAGCAGCACGGTACTCCTCAGCAGCTCGTTTAGTCTTACTATCAAAGCGCTTGTACAACGTGACCATTTTAGTATTTGGCCGATTCCCTATCCCCGAAGCGTTAAGGCGTTTGAACTGCCAAAGCCCTTGAATCACGCAACGCTGGCGTTGGATGGAGGCGAGAGCGTCATCAGCCTGGGGTTCACGTAGACGTCGTTCCAGTCTGCAGACCTCTTCGAGCTCGGGTAGATTGCGGATATGATGGGGTAAGGCCGAGGGAAGCAGTAGTGGGATATTCTCAGGAAGGATTTCCGGTGTCGAGGATACAGTGGTTGTGTCGAATTCTGGAGGGGGTGATGATTGGGCAAGAAGAGACACAACGTGGGGGAGGTAGACCAGCTGAACGGCACGCCAGTTTTGTATTAGTCGGAGTAATCCATTTCGCTTTTCTTGAAGGTCAGCGAGCTGTTTACTGGTCCTTAACCCCTTCATTTGTGCCACCTCACGACGCAGAAGATATCTAAAAGAAAGTCAGATCCTATCAAGTAAAAGAGATCATTGGGTACATACTGGCTATCCTCCAACTCAAATCCGGTCATCAAAAACGTCGTCATGCTGACTTTATGGCGTGGAAGCCGGCCCTGAGCGACCTGAGCCGCGTCTTCCTGTGCTAACACAAGGCGAACATCTTGCAAAGTCGTCGCTATTCATTAATTAGCCCCATGGACAACGTAAAATGAAAGATAACTTACTACTCTTGGGTTCTGTGTACGGATTTGGAGCTTTTGGATTTTTGTTCCACCTGGCAACCATTTTCTCCCATGTAGTAACCGTTTCGGGTGGAAAGGTTGCCGACAACTGTTGGAAGGCTTCAGTCTGCTTTGCGCTCATCCTGAATGCCTCTTCAAAGCGCTTCGCAAACAGCTTTCCTTCGAGAGAAAAATGATAAGCATATGATACAGAGAAGAGAATGAAAGACTTATGAAATCCAACAATTTTTCGGAAATTCCATCCATTCCAGTGGTCATTTAATGTGTCGTGACGCGCTGCTGGAGCCATTTCCCGAACGCTAGGGGCCAAGGGGTTTGTACCCGCCCACGTCGTCTCCACATCCTCACCCACTGTCCTCCCAACACCTTCCATATAGCTCAGATTGAAATTGTCCCTGCAGGACGCGCCGTGACCATTGATATGCCATCCCGGAATTGCCACGGCAACCTCGGTCGTGTCAGGGATCTTCATTTCCGAAGGGAATTCGTCCATGCGTTTACAAAAATTTTTGGACCATTGACACGCTATGTCATAGGTGAGAACGATCCGAAGGAGATTGATGCCGACCAGGGCAGCAAAAATTACAAAGTCGACATTACAGTACCTACACGGCAAAATGTTAGCCCATGGAGATAAAGCAAATTGGCCAATTACATACTTTTCACCCTTTTGGAGATCGCCTGCACCATTCCTCCGTATCATACAGTGCCTTGAACAGATCACCACAACAGCGCCTGAAACGGCATACCCAGGTGATGAACGAGTCGCCGCTCGGACTAGCGCGTCGTGTTGGGATTCACAAGTATTGATCTGTTGGAATGTGATGAGACGATATCTTACTCTGACATATATACTGCGCACGAACCTCGGGTTGATCGACATGATTAGCGATGTGTGATTGATAGGGCGCCTCGGGAACATACGCACACCATCCAGGCATGAGTTCCACGTCGTCAAGATGGCGTTGTTTCCCTTTAAGCTTGAAGTTGGCGTCGACGGCCACATAGAGAGTATATAGAAACCTGAGGGAGATTAGCTGAAGAACAAAAAGAATGAGAATAGGCGTACAGTAATGGGCCAGCCCTCTCCCAATCGTTAGGAAGATTTTTCCCTGGGTGTGGACATGCCGGACACTCGACCATCAACTCGCCATTAGATGTAGCATTGATTCCTCCTTCTTCATGGCCGCGACCCGCACGCTTGAGCGCCTTTAAGTTTCGCCACATGCGAAAAACACGGTGGATTTCATGGTATTGGTTCTGTTGATGTGCGGATCAGCATTGGGAACTTGAAGAGAATAAAAGCCCGATAACTTACGATAGCTTTGGAAAGGCCAGCATTATCAAATCGTCGTAGGAGCGTGTTGTAGTAGTCATAGAGACTAGTCTTGCCTTGCAATGTAAGTTCGTGGAATGTTTCGAGGCAGTCGAATGTGAAAACAGTTTGCGGGCGAGAGAGAGTCGCCGGAAACCATTTTTCACGTAGTAACTGTGTCCAATTTTTCAAAGGATCGTCGCCGCAGTTGCAATAGTCGATGGTGATGAAATGGGGACCGGAGGTGTCGAAGACGACAAAATTCTTAGGTCCAGGCTGAGGGGATGGACAGTAAGTGCCGGAGTGGCCAAGTTGGTAGCGTAGTCCAAGATTTTGGAGGGAGTCGTTATCGAAAAACAGACCATTCCATCACTGGCAAAGCGTTTAGCTGATTAGTTCCCACCACGTGACTCCATACAAACGCCACCTTACCTCTACGCGATGCAAAGGAATAGATTGATGGAGCGCGACAATACATTCTGCACACTTGAGCATCCTTCTGCTTTGACAATCTATACACCTGTATACACCCAGGACCTTTGCGCATCGAGAGCAATCTGTGTGACCCAGAAAATCACCAAGCCCATCATGCCTTAAGGCCTCATCCAAGAAGGTTGCACGAAATTGCATCCATTCGCCGAGACGATCCTGAAAGTTTGGTATCAAAAAACTATCATAAATGTATGAGTTGCATGAAAAACATACCACATTTTTGGTATGCCGCTTTCTCTTCCCTTTAGCTGGTGAGACCTCCTCTGCTGGCAGACCAGTGTCAGGCAAGATTGGCAAATCTTGGTCAACATCGGAATGTGCAGCAGAACTCGAGGGCGGTTGAGGAGGTTCTGGGGTGTTGGAAAGAACTCGAGTTTGCCCCATCAGTGTGCCACGTTGTTCATCGGGATGGGTAACTGTAATGAACATGGATTTCAAAGAACTCGAAGAAGTTTCTTTCAATGCAGAGATTGGCCGAGCGACACGAAAGCCTCCTTTTCTTCGAGCACGTTTAGCTGGATTCACGCCGTCCGAAGTGTTTGTCCGTTTCGACATGGGTCTACACGGAAGACAAAAGAGATAGAGTTAAATGAAATAAATGAAAAAAGTAACGATGAATCAAACAAGTAACGATGATGCCAAATCTGTCCGATTTGCTATCTTATCATCGTACTCTTAGACTTTCATCCAAAGAAAGCCGTGCCCTCAACTTTAATAGGATGTACAAGATACTGAGCACTGAAATATGGCGTGTATTTATGTTTTATTAATTTGTTTCTGAGAGCTGAGAGCTGAAAGCCGCACCTTCAACTCTAATAGGATGTACAAGATACTGAGCACTGAATTATGGCGCTCAGGATCTTGTTCATCCTAAGTCTTCTATCAGCCGTGTCCATCTTGCGCACATAGGTTCAAGGACACAATATTTATGACTTTCATTGTATACCTCCGCCGTGACCCAAAGAACAAGGTCTTCTATCAGCCACGTTCATCTTGTGCACATAGGTTCAAAAACACAATATTTCTAGCTTTCATTATTAAATTTATGAGCACAAAGGCATTTTGGGACACTGGAAAACTATCAAACGTTGCTGCCAATGTTGGGCATACAATCTGGAGAGTACAAGACGGGCTCAGTACATTGGTATGTACGTACGTATCTACTGCTTTGCCTCAGACATTGGGCCATAGATCTCATCATCTCCAGGATCCCTGATGACCTCCACCCGTCCGTTCCTCTTTGCATCAGAATAGTGAACAAGCGCCTGTTCATGGGTCGGGAAAGACTTATAACGGGAACCAGACACTTTCTTGACTAGCGGTTCAATATTATCCCTGTGGGACGTTGCGTTAGCTAGTCATTACAGTGGGAATTAATATCTTTACCATTCATCCCAGAATACACCGGTCTTCTTTCCGATAGTAACACAGTAATATTTGTTCTTGCTTGGGGAGGCCTGACGCGATGCGGATGGGACTGTATTGATTGGAAGCGACGCCATGGGTGAATGGCGAGCAGCTGGGATGTGGGGGGCACGAGATGGGGTGAATAGATGGGAGCGACGTGTGGAACCCACAGTGCTCGGGGTCGACGGAGTGTAGGAGCTCGACAGTGATAAGCGAGACATAGTCGAAGTCAGGCCATACTCAGACTCATCTGGAGAGTAGCCTCCGTCGAAACGACCTGCTCCTTGCAACTCGGAGACAGGAGAGATCGGTACATCTACTTCATCAGGTTCGGCGTGGAAATCACCATTCCCTGCTGGGTCCAAGATAAGAGGCTGACCAAGTGCATGCAGGAATTGCTGGATGGCCGCCAGGTGTTCCGGATAGATATACACTGGGACGAGTGTGCAATTACGCGTGGTCGACCTCAGGATGGACGGAGGTGACAAGGCTGGCGCTTGGGCTCGAGGTTGCGATGAAGGTCTTGTGAAATATTGATCTACTGAGGTATTGAGGTGTGAAAACCACGACGAGGATTGGACAAAACTTACTGCTACGTCTGTTAGACATTGGCTGGGAGATGAGGATGATATTGGGGAGAGAACCGAACAAAGTTTGCTGGCGTGGCATAAACAATGGAAAATTGGGGATAAACAATGCCATTTCAAGTCGCGTGTGTCCCCTAACCTCATTTCTTGCATTTTCTGTGGACATGACATGTCAGAAATGGACAACGCCGGAGCAAGAGGCCTGGCTTGAAGAGCGAAAACCTGCCTTCCTCCTCGCAAACCAAACAAGGAGTGCGGCAAAAAGCTTCTACCCAGATCTGGTCAAGGAATTTCGTGACAAATGGCCCGTACCCCCAGTCACCGAGGCAGAAATTGGTGAAGCTGGTTCCGTCAAGCTTGCTACAAGAGTTAAAAAGGATAAATATGACAAGGTAAGAACTTGTTCTGTTATGAACGAAATATAGGTTGATAAATATTTTGTAGCGCACTTCGTCTTGGTATCCGAACAATACACGGATTGTGAATGCTCAGGGTGGGGCTCGCGATGTCCTCAAGGTTAAGGCGCCGCCGCAGCCAAGAAAGCTCCAGGCCTGGCAGGCCTATCATGCATTGACGTATGAGAGCAAATGGAAACCTCATGTCGACGAGGCGTGGACAACTTACAAGGAGAAATGGCTGTCCGAGCATCCGAACGAGAAGCCAGAGAAAACCCGACTGGAGATTATGTCTGAGTTCATGCGGGCAAAATTCAGCGAAGAGGATGAAGAAATGAAAAAGCGCTGCGAGGAGTATCGGAAGCCTGAGATGCAAGCGTTACTAAACCCTGCAAAGGTTCAACCTCAAGCAGCCGTGAACGAAGCTTTCCAAACGTGAGTGTTGTCGTCAAGTATGCAATGATTGGGGCGATTGATTACCTAACTTCAAGCGCAATTGATATGCTTCCTCGTACACTCACAACCATCGGTGAATCACTAATGAAGCAGACGGGGTGGAATGTTACCATCCTTGCAGGTGGGCCTATGCCTGACACTGATGGAATGATCTTGACCTACTTGTACGTTAGTTTCTTTCGACTGAATACTTTTATGACTTACCTAAGCGAATTTTTCAGATCGCATTCCGGGAAAACAAAGGGGGGAGACTCCTTTGAAAAATTCTTGGGTCAGAAAGACTATGACGAACACGTACTTGTCCCTTTCGAGAAATTTCTACGCGCGTCATTCTGTAAGTAATGACTAAACGAGATATATAACAACGTGAACTGACCTTATTCATAGCTGAGGAGGATTGTGCTGCACGAGCCCTTGTTAAAGGCGAGCCTGCAGAAGAGAATGACAAGGATGTCAAAGAGGTGGACAGCGTGGACGGCAAAGACAAGATGGAGAAACAGATGGAGGTCGACGAAAACGGCGACGGCAAGGGGAACGAGAATGGGAGCGAAACCGGAGACATCGATCCAACAATGAAAGAGAATAGGAAATCGGCCGAGAAAGAGAACAGGAAGTCTGTCGGTGGGCTTAGCGAATACGAGAGGAACAAAGCAAAAAATATTGCTGAACTCGAATCGGTGTTGGAGAACTTAAACGAGAAATATCCGTTCCCAGAAGATCTTGTACCGAAGACTGCTTCGAAAAAGTCGTCAGCGAGAAAGGAGAAGAAGAAGAAGGAGAAACAACAGCCTGTCGCAAGACGGGCATCGACGAGGAACAAAGGCAGCGATAATGAGAGGTATGTGTATCATAATCGTGGTGTGACGCATGTGACCAACTTCGCTTTCTTCAGTTCTTCGTCCCCTCCCAAAGCTGCGCTTCACGATGTGGCAGCCGTGGGTGGTTCAACTCTCGTGAGACCGGCGGCTACTGCTTCTGCCCCCACAGATTCTCTGGGTCCGGCGTTCGCCTCAGGATCTCTCAACAAGAATTCCACCGCGTCAGACTTGCTTGCTCCAAATGCAAGCCTCTCCATTGCTGCATCTGCACGCCCTGTCGGATCAACTCCCATCTCTACGCATATCGAGCCAACTCCCATCTCCACGCCTGTCGAGCCAACTCCCATCCCCACGCCTGTCGAGCCAACGCCCGTCCCCATGCCTGTCGAGCCAATTCCCGGCACTCCATCCCAGGAGTCTCCCATAGGCGGAGGATTTTCGGCCATTGCTGCGCTGCCTGCTGAAGCTAAAAGTGCAGAAGTAGCGAAGTCCAGTCACCCCGTCATCCCCACTCAATCCCCCAGCAATGACGGCGATATGCTTCCAGTTGCTCCACCCAAGAAAGACGACAATCTGCCACCATGGCTTGCTTTGATGATAGACTACTTGCGTGGGGTCTCGGAGGAAGCGGCTTGGCAGGGCTTGGTGACAGAGTTCGTCGATTTCGAGAAACACTACCCACCGAACGGCGTGAGTCTCAGCGTTTCATTTGTTTCTTTGTTGACACTGACTA
The DNA here is from genome assembly GCA_018417955.1 of Laccaria trichodermophora. Lineage (NCBI taxonomy): Eukaryota > Fungi > Basidiomycota > Agaricomycetes > Agaricales > Hydnangiaceae > Laccaria > Laccaria trichodermophora. Next base: position 1,868,196 of record JACTVC010000006.1, read on the forward strand.
ATCTTTCATAAACAGAACCTTCCTACGAATTCGAGACCAAAGGAGGTCGCAGATTGGATTAAGAGCAAAAAGAAGGACGTCGTACCATCGATCCACCCAGGCGAATACGGCAATCGCTTCATGGGATGGTGGAAGAACTTGCAGCCGTCTTGGCGCAAGAACAACTCAAATGCCGGCTTCCCCCTTTTCCGCGATGTCCCGAACAGTGAAACCTGGCAGTCGTTAAGGAAAGGCGGGACTGCAGGGATCTACGTCGTCGTCGTCAGCCTCTCTTGGTGGGTAAAGGCCCAGAGCATTGAGCATGATGTTAACGCGTGGTCTGTTGTCGACGACCTTGTGTGGGTCATCCAGCAGATGAAGAGGGACCTGCCCCCACCTCCACCCCCCCTGAAGCGAGCACGCGATGGAGACGACAACGACAACGACAATGAAGACAAAGGCCAGCGCCGAAAAATGTACGCAATCCAGGACTTTTGGTCATAGGGTATGCTTATTAATTTTTTTTTTCATCCAGCCGCCGCGTATCCACTTAGAATGCTCCTTTTTCTTCTGCGCGTCTCTCCCTTGGGTTATTGCATCTCATCCTGCCATAAGCCCCAGCAGTATCCAGTTATTTTGACACGTCATCACATTTCATTGTCCTTTGGTCTTGGTTAGGTTATTGGTACGTAGCACTACATAGATAAGTACATAGAGAGTAGATAGAAGTAGATACTTTTGTGATTGAGAATATATTTGATTGGTGGATAATGATGTGGGTGTGGTTCATGCCCTGTGTCAGTCGGGAAAGGATGGAACACGTGACAGAGAGGCAATCAAATCAGCAGAATGAAAATGCCGCCCGAGTGGCACTGATACTCTGGGCAGGATATGAAATGGTAATGAAATATTGCTGGGAGCAGAATGAAATTGCTCTGGGAAGAGAAAGAAAAATGTGGCAAGGAAATAATGAAATAGTAACCTGGGATGAATGAAAGGAGTAATGATAAGGAGTATGAAATGTCTGGTGGCAAGAAATGAAAAATTACAGTAAAATGAAAAGTCACAATGGGACGGTATGAAATATCTGGTGGCAAGAAATGAAAAATTATGGTGGGAGGCTATGAAATATCCAGAGGCAAGAAATGAAAAGTCGCACTGGGACAGTATGAAATATCTGGTGGGATATATGAAATAATATGCTAGGTGATTTATGAAATGGCCAGTGGAAAGCAATGAAAATGTAGCTGGGAGGTTATGAGATAACCTGAGATAGAAATGAAATGCATTTCATTCCTATTGTCCAAGGTTTTTCATTTCATAACTACACTTGGCAGGATACAGATGACTGTGCTGGCATTTGTTTAAGGTTTATCATAAAGGTGGTAGCCACTAGTGCTCGCGTGTCGTCGTCGTTGTGTGTTGTTGTCGTTGTGTGTTGTTGTCATTGTGTGTTGTTGTCGTTGTGTGTTGTTGTCTTCGTGTTGTCGTTCTTGTGTGTCGTTGGCCTCCTTGTGTGTTGTTTTTGTTGTTGCATGCCCCTGGCGCCTGTCGTGGTGAGTACGGGGCATTGGGGTGGTGGGGCAGACATACCCTTGGCCCATGATGTTGACACGTCATGGGCACCGTCCCTCGTTCTTGGCCTGTCCTTCCACGTTGGCGTGGGCATGGGTGTGGGCGGCGTTGGCATGGGCGGCGTTGATGTGGGCGGCGTTGATGTGGGCGGCGTTGACGTGGGCGGAGTTGGCGTGGGCAGCGTTGGCATGGGCAGTGATAGAGGTGGTGGTGGTGGAAGGGAATGGGATGGTCACGGAGGTGTGACCATGCCACAAACAGGAGACGTGACGATATGGCATGCCCTCGGGACCGTCTGACCCCCCGCAGAGTCGGCTACAAGCCCTGGGCTATTAGCCCTAGGGCTTGTTGTACTTGTTTGCGCAAATAGACTGATGGGCCACGTAGCCGCTTATTCGGCAAAGCCCGCCAGCTCATCAGACTCCGTTTACACGACAACTTATATAGATTTTTTCGTGGAATAACCCACGTCTCGAATGGTTTTCTATGAACTGTAAGGAAGGTTTCAAACTTCAGACAACTTTCGTGAAAGATATGTAATAAGCACCCAAAGTTATCTGAAAATGGAGATGTGGAATGACGGAATCAATACCACCAAACACTCCACCAAACAGAGCCTTATCAAAGCCTTGTGTACACAGCTGGTACACAGTGACGGATTTCACAAGGAAGAAATCTACATTGTTCTGTTACAAATGTATACATAGTGAAACTTGGAAAGAAGATCTTACAAAATCAAGCTAAGCATTGGCTAACCCAAGGCTAACCATCACTCAATTAGCACAAGTAGCTACAACTCGGGGATTGTGTGGCAATGGAAATTTTGTGTATTTGATGCATGTAATGGCTCTCATAAACTGTATCTACATGGAGAATGTTTGCGAGCGGCGTGATAAGTACAGGAGGGAAACGGAGAAGCGACACCGACGCGACGAACGCGACAGCCCATCACCTCGTCACATTTAGTTGTGGCCGCACGTGAGAGCCTTAGCGGCATTTTCCGAAGGATTTTAGCCCTGGGGCTGGCAGCCAGGTCAGCGGGCGGTCCGACATTCTGACGCCCTCAAGTAAGTCACGTGACCTCACCCCGCAGACTGAACAAAATCATAAATCCTTATTGCAGCTATCACTGACCCACACTATATGTAAATTATAACCTTTCCTTTCATTGATCATTAAAATGTAAGGTTATGTACAGTTTATTTTCGCTTTTTTAGTAGTATTCATATATAATAATAATAATATACTGGAATGACTGGAATCCACTGGACTCCACTGGACTCCACTGGACTCTGACTGGACTCATAGTCCACTGGACTGGGACTGGACTCAGGAAAGTGGCTGGCAGTCCAGTGGGAGTCCAGTGGACTGGACTGGACTGGACTGGGCATTCTGCCAGCCAATCTGGCCTGGTAAGAGGGCCACTGGAATCCACTGGAGTCCAGTGGAGTCCAGTGGAGTCCATATGGATTACGTGGGGGATGGTAAAGACCTCCCCAGAGGTGTACCTTCGTCATCAAGGGGTCTTCAAGTAATTAGCAATGTGCGCCGCGACCGCGAGCAAATGGGCACTGGATGGTGCCATGTTCTTAACATAAGGTAGAGTGGTCACGGTTAGTAGTGTCAAAAATTGATATTTGACACAAGGCTTACATTATAATCTCCCAATGTGATGGTGCGCAAGTCGCAAGTCGACGATGTTAACGTAGTAGTGGGGATGTTGGCACCTGGGGTTGAGATGATGAAAGGAGTGGTGAGCAGGAGCGTGGAGTGCAGAGCAGTACCCATATCTGGATTTCGCAACTGTCAGCAAGGACCCTCCTCATCAGAGAAGATAAAATGACACTTACTGTTATATCACAACGAGACAACAAAGGGAAGGAGCACGTCACAATCTCGCATCTTGCACAGCTGCTCCTCCTCTTGTAACGGGGCCATTTCAGTCTGATCCACTTCATCGCCCCCCTAGGTTGATAGAGAGATTGTCACTTGAAGGTTTGACAACGCCCCTGTTCCGCTCACAGTGCGAGGTGTAAAAGCAGAGGAGTCAGCATTGTCACATAGTGGTGTGGCGAGGGGATTGGGCGTGAAAGCCACCTGATGGCAGCGTGTGCTTCAAAGCCTGTCCCGCATCCAGGTCCAACGTATATGGGCATATTTTCATCGCGCGCCCAGCGAAGGTGTTTGGGCGATAGTGATATTGCGCAGAGATCTGGCCTCCATCATGATGGTCCTGTTCAAAATAAATGAGTAACTGTCAAAGCCTGTGTTTTGCCGCTAAAGGTACTCACACTGAGGTGCGGGTTCTCGATATCCGCACCATTCTAGCAGCATCGATGCCCTCGTGGTCACTCAACAGTCTGCCACTGGCTTTCTCTATCGTCGTAGTGCCTTGTAGGATGGAAAGGGATTTCAAGGCAATGGAAGCTGTATTCGGCAGTGGGCATGAGTAGGGTAGTGGAGTCAGTGGACTGGTGAGGCGGCAACCAAGCACAGGGATTGATGGGCCACCAGGGACATCAAGCGAAGAATCTGGCTGAATGCGATTTTACAGAATTTACAGTACCCCTGTAAATTGGTATGGATAAAGTGACTTACTCAAAGCCATCGTTACATAGAACACCAATCTCATATACTTTCTTGAAGAGCCCATTCTTGTGTTATTGAAGGCAGAGCGCAGAGAGGCAGGTTCGATGGCAATAAGAATAAAAAATCAGATGCCAAGCCCATGAATACAAAAATAAACACTCGCATTGACATCCCAGTTCTCCCTACCCGCCACGCCCATCTTTGGAGGTCTTATCAGTGCCCCCCCTATTCCTGCAGGATTCCGGTCATTCCTGTGGAATTCCGGTGGATTCCTGTGGATTCCGGTGGAATGAAATTTAGCAGTAAGCCCTGCTAAATTTGTCATTCCTGTGTTTTCTCATTCCGGTGGAATCTGATCATTCCGGAATTTACACCGGAATGGTCCCCGGAATGGTCTTCCCCGGAATGGGCAGGAATGGTCTTCCCCGGAATGGTCAGGAATGGATTATAGTCCAATCTGTTTATTTTATTTATTTGTCAATGTATTATAGTTTATTTATTTTCGATGGATAACAAACAATGTTTGTTTGGCAAAGATGCTCACCAAACACGGTCACTCTCTTCTTCCACCACCACCACCATGCTCGTCGCCGCCGCCGACGCCACGCCATCACCGTCACCCATAGCCACCACCACCCACGTCACTCCTCTATCACCCATGGCCACCACGACCACCAACATCGACCACGCCGCCCTTCAACAACAACGCGGCGACGCCACGTCACGAAACAACGAGCGCCAGAACCCACGAAAACGCTCCCCCGCCCACGAAAACACCCCACTGCCCACGAAAACACCCCAACACCCACGAAAATGACACCCCGCCCACGAAACGACGCCCAGCACCCACGCACACCGCCAGCGGACACGAAACAACGGCCAACGGATGCAAAACCACGCCCGCGGACACGAAAAACGCCCAACGCACAGAAAACAACGACCAACGGACACGTAACAACACCCAGCGAACACAAACGACACCCAGCGAACACGAACGACACCCAGCGAACACGAACGACACCCAGCGCCCATAGAACGATGCCACGGACGACAACGACGACGGGACGACGTGTCCACGCCAACACGTCTACGCCAACGACGACGTGTCGACGCCAACACGTCTACAACACCCAGCACCCACACAACGATGCTACGGACGACGACAACGACGCGACGACGTATTCACGCCAACGTATCTACAACCATGTACACTACACCACCCCTCCCCCTCCCTCACTCCCCTCCTTCCCCTCCCCATCACCCCTTCCCCTCCCTCCCCTCTCCATCACCCCCTTCCCCATCACCCCCTTCCCCTCCCTCCCTTCTCCATCACCCCCTCTCCACCACTTCCTCCCCTCTCTATCACTCCCTCCCTATCCACCACTCCCTCCATAACTCTCCACCCCTCCCTACCCCTTTCCTTCTCCCTGCCCCTTTCCTTCTCCATAGCCTGCTCCCTTGTTCCCACCCCCTTTCCTTGTACCTCTCCTTCCTTAAATATAGATTGTATATAGTAGTATATAATAAAATATGTTTTATGTCATTTTAAATACATTATAATGACTTCAAATTTCTTCTGAGTATTAAGTTGGTTATCAAGTCACATGACTTTAGCTGATCAGGACATGTACTGGTAAATCTACATGAGTTCAGAGGATTCCAGTGTAATTCCACTGGATTCCTGTGGAATTCCTGTGGATTCCTCTGGACTCCTCTGGAATTCCACAGGAATGACTGAATTCCTGCAGGATTCCTGCAGGAATAGGTGGGGCACTGTAAAGTACTGGGTTGAGCGGCAGTAGAGATTTGCGTCAGCAGAGGGGATGGTAACCGATGATCAAGTGCAACTGTGCTTGCACCGCCGGTTATCTGGGCCTGTGACGACAAGCTTGAACGAGCTCGGGGAGTTGGGGTAGGGCTGGCAGGTGGAACATCAGGGGCATGTCGTGTAGGGAGGGCAATTGGAGGAGGAGGAGTAGGAGGAGCAGGAGGAATCATGGTGCCAATAATCTCAGCCTGTGCATGTGTGATGCATGCACTTCGACTACCTCCCCTACTCCGAACCTCTGCACCAGCCTTAACACAGCAAGACTTGCATCTCCTATCGATGCAAGCCCCATTTCCCTGTGTCCTGGTTCCCTGTTTCGTGAGGCAGAGTTCATTTGAGCAAGCGATCTGTGAGTTTTGCATTGCGGCGGGAGGAGGAGAGGGAGACGGCGGTCGCAGTGTCTTGGGATATCCATCTGGATGGCCTGGGTATGATTTACGATGCACAAGGCGAAGTGCATCCTCGTGTTTATACGCCGGAGTATGGTAGATAGTTTTTAAACAACTAAAATCCTATCGAAACATGAGCATTTTGGATGTGAAGAGAGCAAATACTCACCGTGCACGTCTGAACCAACTTCCCTCGGTTTTCCGGCTTTGAGTGAGGCCCTTTGGCTAAGTAGACTCGTAGAGGTCCCATAGCTTTCCTGCACATCTGTCCATTCCTCCCAGGACAGCAGGCAATCATTGGAAACTCAGGGTCAGGTGGGTCATCCATGGCAAAATAGTGTGATTGGAGAGTAGCAAGTACATGGCGGATGTAGATATAAGATTGTAGAGTGGACCTGCTTTGACGCCGTCAAAGCGATGGGCAAGGCGCAGTGGGACTGTCGCAGCAACGACAACAAGTCAAATGGCCACAGGTGTGGGTTAGGGTTCCATTTTGGGGTGCCGGTCCGCGTTTGCGTTCACCCAAGTGGTCCGCGAACGCTTGGTCCAGAACCTGAGACTTTCTGGATTTTTCTGAGAGACTGGCTGAGATGGCAATGTAGGATGCAAAAAAATTGGCTCAAAATTTTGGCACAGCCAAAAACTCATGGGAATAACATGAAAACACCATTTTTGAGCTCTGTTTGCCTGTCCAGTTTCAGATCTGTTGTCAGATTTCCATTAAAAAATCTGGTTCCTGAGATACTCAATTTGTTGACTTTAGTTGTCTGCAACTGTACTGCTTGCCTGTGCCTGGTTCACTTGCTTCTTTTGGCTCCCAGCAGAAACAGGTATGGGTTTCTTGGCATGATGTCATTCTGTCAACTAACCAAAATCTATTGATAGTTCATAGCACCCAAGAGGGATCAAGGGAGGGGTGGTCATAGGCATACGGCGAGTATCGCGAGTCTTATCAGAGGTGATGAGAGGGGGCCAGAGGACAGTTGGAGTCCTGTCTCTGGCGCCTTTGTCATTCCTCATGGATGGGATAGTAGGGTTTAGAGGCACACGATGTGGACATTATTCCCTGCTCAAAGTTCTTAACCTCTGGCTCCCTCACTCCAGCTTCTGAATTTCCTCCCCCTCCATCCCTCACTTTAATCTCAACAACCCCATCCACCACATGTTCCTTCATTGTCCCCCTGAATCTAACCATTTATTTATTTGTTGTGCCACTGTGCAGGATCCCCCTTGTGATACCACATACATTTGACAAACTATTAAGTACACTACAATTTGACAGGTTTTTTTCTTCTCGTTTTTTAGGTGTTTTGAATTTTGGGTGTGCTTTGTGGTGGTGTGCATTTCCTGCTCATGATATGGAAATTAGCTTCAAGAAATTGAAGCACTACATGAATTTCATGAGATATATACCCTTCTATTGTTTCAATGACTTTTTGGAATAAAAACAAGGATTATGGGTGTGTCATTGAATGGTGACTCAAAAGTTGTGCAACACTGAAAAGTCTCAAACACTGCAGAACAAAAAAAAATGGTAAAAGTGGATAGTTATGTACAGACCAAATGTGTTTTTTTTAAAAAAAGGAAAAAATATTTGTGCTCACCATTGCTGATCTCATATACTATTCTTAGAGTGCAGTCAAACAGGAAAATTTGCATGAAATATAGCAAGAAAATCAGGGGAAAATATGAATTGTGGTTGGTCACTGTTGGTCATCAGATGTCATTGGAGAGAATCATTTTCAAGGTCTAACTCTTAGGTGCATATGCTCAAATATGGAAACTTCTCCATTATAACAAAAATGGCAAGAAAATTGCTTTTAAAACATCATATTGCTCTATAGCTACATTCCAATAGCAGGTGTGATAGTGTCATACTTTGGCATACAAGTCACAACACTTCATCCCAATGTTTTTTATAGTAAACATACCAAGAATACTTCTACCCTTAATAATTGTGGAGAGGCTTTAGCATCCTAGATATCTAATCATCTAATGATGATGTATCATCACTGCCATAATCTGACAGGTCCATCATACTTACATCTGCCCCATTCTCTTTCAACAGCCTTGCAATGGCCTCATGGCCTCTCCTTGATGCTGCCTGGAGTGCATTTCCATACTTTCCTCCCTGTGCATTTCCATATGCCCCTTTCTCTATCAACAACTTTGCAAGAGCTTCATGGCCTCTCCTTGATGCTGCCTGGAGTGCATTTCCATAATATCCTCCCTGTGCATTTACATCTGCCCCCTTCTCTATCAGCAGCTTTGCAATAGCCTCATGGCCTTTGATTGATGCTGCCTGGAGTGCACTTCCATATTCTTCTCCTTGTGCATTTAGATCTGCCCCCTTCTCTATCAGCAGCTTTGCAATAGCCTCATGGCCTTCAATTATTGCTGCCTGGAGTGCATTTCCATAATGTCCTCCATGTGCATTTACATCTGCCCCCTTCTCTATCAACAACTTTGCAATGGCCTCATAGCCCCAACTTGATGCTGCCTGGAGTGCATTTCCATAATGTCCTCCCTGTGCATTTACATCTGCTCCCTTCTCTATCAGCAACTTTGCAATGGCGTCATGGCCATGATGTGATGCTGCATAGAGTGCATTTCCATAACATCCTTCCTGTGCATTTACATCTGCCCCCTCCTCTATCAGCAGCTTTGCAATGGCCTCATGGCCTTTGATTAATGCTGTCTGGAGTGCATTTCCATAATATCCTCCATGTGCATTTACATCTGCCCCCTTCTCTACCAGCAGCTTTGCAATGGCCTCATGACCTTTATTTGATGCTGCCTGGAGTGCATTTCCATATCTGCCTCCTTGTGCATTTACATCTGCACCCTTCTCTACCAGCAGCCTTGCAATGGCCTCATGACCTTTATTTGATGCTGCCTGAAGTGCATTTCCATATCTGCCTCCTTGTGCATTCACATCTGCTCTCATTTCTAGCAAATTTTGTGATGCTTCAGTTAGTCCAGCCAATGATGCATAATATAGTGGTTTAGCAATGTTATTGTTCTCTGTTCCTAGCCTGCAACAATGATATTGGTCTATATTGCAAAGTCGAACCCAGTTGAGAAAAGCAGCATTTTCATCTGTCAAGAGCTTCATTATCAATGCAAATCCTACAGATGACTGACATCTATTCTTTCCACTGAATTGTGTATGTAAAAGCCAGTAATTTGCAGCATAGTCTGCAAGAGGGGAGGAAAATATTACATTTATATCAAGTTCCTCATATGTACTGAATTGCAAAAGATATGCCAGACAGATTTGAGATATGACAGAGTGTGATAGCTCATCATTGAAGCTCAAGTCTCTGATATGTGTTACTTGATGATTTTGAGTATACTGGGCTATCAGATATTCTTTGACAGAGAAGTGGGAAAGCTTGATATCACCTATTCAGTAGTTAGTACTGGTTTCAATCTGGTATTATTTTAAACTATACCATTTGACTGGACAATTAAACTAGAACATATTTTCAAGACATCCTCAATATCTTGAAGTTCATTATCAGAGTTATACTCTGGTCCATTATCAGCACAAAGATCAACAGCAGTAGTTGCAGCCAGCTCTTCCAGTGTCAGTGGGCAAACAGCAAAAGACAGCCACTGTAAAAATGTTTTTGCATAACCATGATCTTCTTTATTGATTCCCAGCAAGATTTGATCATAGGTTTTATCCAAACCCTGAGGTAGATTAGCTAGCTGCTTTTTTAGACCAGCCTTACTCCGGCACTTTTTCAACTCATTTAACTGTAATGCAACCCAGCGAAACCTAAAATTACAGTTAGCAATTATCCTGTCATTCAGATGTTGATAATAAACATACATTCCATCTGCTTGTTCCATTAATGTCAACTTTATTTGCTCTTGAGTCTCACAATTCCACTTTTGTAAGTCAGAGTCATTCTGAAGCTGATAGTCAAGATAGGTCACAAGATCATGATTCTCAGATTCCTCAAGCAAGTCAAGAGAATGATAAGATTTGAGCTTGTCCTCAATCTCCTGCTCTGGGCGACTAGTAACTATTAAGTGAAGCTCTAGATTCCTATCTTTATCCAGAATAACAGTTTGAATCCAGTTAAGAAGCTTTTGTCTTTCAGTACATTCATCAAGAGCATCCAGAATAATGAATGTTGAGCTAAAGCCACCAAGAATTTTCTGAAGAGTATTCTGCAAATCATCCAGAGTTGCCTCCTGATGGCCATTGCCACAGCCAGTATAAAGATCTACCAAGACTTTAGGTACTCTATTCTCACATTTGAGACTGAATTGCCAGATGAGTGATCGCATTAGTTTATCATGCAGCTGGAAATCCTTCTGTGAGTCTCTTCCATCAAAGAAGAAATATGCAGTAGCAGAATTGAATCTTTTGTGAACATTGTGAATTATTGCTGAGCTAAGAAATTAAAAATCAATTCAGTTTTATAAGAATGCTGGAATTCTCAACCTTAAAATGGTTTTCCCAGAGCCAGCTGGATATACTGTCAATCACATATAAATTTATAAATTTTGACAGATGACTTACATTTTCCTTTGATCCAGAGAAAGCCAGGCTGTTTGAACCACCCAGAAAATGTATTTCCTTTGAGAAACCATTGACAGGTGTTTGATTGACTCTCCAGAATTGCATATGCAGCATTGTAATTAAGAGACTCCTTAGGAGGAGAAAGCCACTTATAAATCTCCTTGACTGTAACAAAAAAATAAAGTCAATTATACATTTGAAATAAGAACCTGCAATAATACCCAGTTGTTCATCCCTAATCATCTCAAGTGTGATTTGAATATTTGGGTCCACACCTACCAACCACATATATCATCAAGATGAATATAATGCTTTTCTTATTCCTTACCTTGATTGATGGTACCTATTGAAATGTAAGTGAAAGCAATAAAATGTGATGACCCAAATGCAACAAACCATAGTTGGGGCCTGTATTTGTATATTTACCTGAAAAGTTGTTTATAATGCCAGCCTGGTTTGTTGACAAGTCTTCATAGTCTATTAGATTGAGCAGACCTGAGCTATATTTATAAGAATACTAACTGGCAGGTATCACTTCTGCATTCAGAGTAGAAGAAGTGGGTAGAGAGATGGGCAAGTCTGAACTTGGAGGATCTATACAGAGTTATCAGAAATAGCATATAGAGATTTGGAGCAAACATGAACCAGTCAAGATAGGAGAAGTGGTATCAACAGCTCCTTGCACAGGACCCTCAACCTGACCAACTGTGAGATTAAAATTGATGAAGGTCAACATCAATGTTATAGCAAACAGATTGAGGGGTATCTCACAGGCAACAGTCATTTCTGCACCCACTGACACCAGAGCTACATTCAGAATAGAAGCAGTCAGTGGAGAGGTAGGCAGATGAGAATTCAGGAGATGACAGAGATTTGGGGTTAACACAGACCAGTGGAGATAGGTAAAACCTGCTGTGAGCACTCAACCTCTCCTTTCCCAGGGACTTCAAACAGATCACCTGCAAATTTGAATGAATGAGCAATCAATGTTCACTTTGAGGCAGGAAGATTAAGATGTAGCTCACTGGTGGCTGGCATGGCTATGTCCTCCACACCGATGGTGGAAGATGGAGTTATCAAGATACTACTGCCATCCGCAGATTCATTTATCTGGTAGCACAAGATCATGAATTCTAACCTCAAACCGCCATAGCGTTTATTACGAGGGTGGTCAGTGGTCATGACTTGATTGGGCAATTCCTCGAACTTGCGTTTCAAATGATTTTCGCGGGGGATGTTAGGATCAGACATGGGATTCAGAAGAGAGTATCGATGCTGTGCGGCGCCAAGCTTCAGAATGGGCAACGGACGTTTCTCAGAGTCAGCTGACGTGGTCGCTCCGACTCCCTCGCACAGCGTTCCGATTTCGGCGTCAAGTCAGCAAGCAGACGCACAAAGGACGGCCGTCAACGGTGACCGAGAAGCAAAACAATGAACACCTCTCCAGAGTGACGGAACTCAAAGGGACGAAAAGACCCCCCAACGCTAAACATATCTACGCCTTTTTCTTTTGATACCTTGCGACCCACCCAAGGGCCACCCTCCTTTCAAAATTGTCGTTGCCAAGTCAATGCTGTCTTTGTTCGGCATGGGATCCACCCATGGCTTCAGCTCCGCCGCGAACCCCTTCGTTGAACACGGACTTTCATGACGACTCGTCCAATTTTCCTCTCTGGGTCGTTCAGCCACTGCCGACATCACCTGGAGACCCTTACTCGATTTTCCGCTGCAATCAAACGAAGTTCGATTGCCGCTTTGGTCAACATGTATCGATCTAGTGAGAGTGGGGAACTGTTGAAATTCAAAGGATGCGCGAAGACTTAGTTCATGGGATTCGTCGCAAAGATGGCCGGGTGCATTAGATCTGAGTAAGTTCTTCCTTCCATTAAATTTCGTCCCCTTTCCACCTTACCTCGTTTGCCCGTTCTGTGCTGCAAACTTCAATGCAGCCGTTAGTCTAATATACTGATCATTCTGTGGCAGCTCTGGTCCCCTTAACTTCGATTACGAGCGCCACGCTTTGAAAGCATACAAGACCGCAAAGCACAGGTTCCCAACGTTTCATTGCAGACGTAACGGCCGTTTATAACCATGCCCAGCTCGACGAACCTAATACGCACTCGAAAAGCTCTACACACCATAGTAGGTTACTGCCGTCCTCCTGATCATAAGCGCACGCTTCAGTCGGAGTAGAATGACAACCATCTTTCATTTGGTAAGTTATCGCCCTTGCCTTACTTACCCACCCATACCCTTCTCCCTTCCTCGACCTCTCAATTACTTATCACCTCGCATACATTCAATCTTTTCCCTCGCTGACCGTCCCCACCCGTTATTCAGGTCCTGGTTCCATAGAATCAACGCAAGCCCCACCACGATAATCGTATCGTCTTTCCTAGGACCACTATGGCTTGCACGACCCGGTCACTTGCGTCCTTTCATTCATCGACTCACCAAGGGACCTCACATATATATCGATCGTCTGAGTGGTTGCGCCCAACTATGTGGCCATTCGGACATTCACCTCAACAGAACTTTCCAGTTCCCCCATTCCCGACGCTCTATCTGACGTTACATGCATGGTATACCACCCAATGGCCCCAACCTCCGCCCAAAATACAAGGAATCGTTGGTTCTGGACGCAGCGTTCACACCGCGTAGATTCTCCGTCTTACGTATCCATCCGCAGCTCCTCGTCGTCATGGGCTGCCGCAACATCGCACATACAGATGGTACCATCGTTGATTGGGCCCTTGTAAGTTTGGATTAGACGCGACCGACGATGGTTACTGACACCCTTCTTCTCGTTCAGCAGATCGAGTTTGAGTCGAAGAATCGGAACGGCATCAATATGCACGCGACCCGTCGTCAAAGCCAGGACATTTGAACATGCCACTTGTATTGGAGCGATAACGTATAATCATAACACTACCCACGTCGACTCCGAGCTTTTCCGATTGATACTCAACTTATACCCAGAGAACTGGCGCAATGTCAATCGTATCTCGTTATTTCCCAGAACATTCAAGGGCACAATGAATTGCTAATATACTTCCTACTTTCACAACAATTTACGAGGCACTATGTATATACATACCCTTGTCTTGAGGCATTTCATACGCAAATGTGACGGTTGTGAGGTGGTTGTCAAGAGTCAGGAATGCGGGATTCAGGTGAAGAACTAAATTGACGGCCGTACAGCGTGCTTGACCAAAAGTTATTGGAAGCGGTGTATATGCGACCCACGTCCGTGTCATGGAGCAAAGGGTGGGGTGGGTAGAGGTGGGTGTCTAGGAGATTTCGCAGCACAGAGAGAAGGTTGCGATGATTGAGTAAGTAAGATGAAGCGGCTCAAAGGAAGGTGAGCGGAAGTGGATTAGTAAATACACTAATGCACGCTTGAGAAGGGCTATAACTCGCTCATACGAAGCGCACCGTCCTTTGCCCTATGCACCTCATGACCCTCAGCCAACGCATCACTTCCGAGGTAATCCTGAACGACAGCCTAAATCCCTCCAGGTTGTGGTGGTCACGTCGACTTGCAAGCGAGTGGATTCCTCAATCGTCGTATCGCAAGAGTTGGATGGAAGGGCATGTGGTCGTCCCTTGGGTCCGAAAGGGGAGGGGAGCCAATGTAACAAGCATCCGTCAGAATTCTCCGAACGTGCCGATGTGCATAGACGACCAAGGTATTCTAGTTCGGACTTGTTCGCGACCAGGTTGTGAGTACCTATTATCGAATATGATCTGTGTAAGTAGGCAGAAAGAGAGCGCGATGGAGGCTATGGGGGATGGCAGTACTTACGAAAGCCGTTATATGCGCGGTCGTTAATACGAATTCATTGAAGTCTGGCGTCCTCGAGCTTGTAGCCAGTACCGTGAGTCGGTGGTCAGATACGCGGATGTCGACTTGGCTTGGCCCGCTGACCCAGGAAGTTGAAGTGGAAACAGGTTTGAACCCCAGAAGAAGAGAAGAGGAAGCACGAACCCACACCGAGATGAACTCTAGGCGTTTGGCATTCTGAGCGACATATTCATGCTGATGAGCCTTCGCTGGGCATGAAGAACACCATAACAATAGATCAGCCCTCCGGCGTTAGGCACGAGTATGAGATCGGGGTTAACTCACTAATAACCCGACCTCATGATATCCTTGCCACCAACGAAATCCTTCAAGTGGTCCAGTCGTTCAGTCGTACCCGGCTTTTCCTTTGACATTCTCTCAGTTATTAACCCTCCCTTTCATGCGCCGATTCCATCAGAGGGCTTGTCAAGTCTTGGAGATGCAACAACAACGGGCGAGGCTTTGGCAAAGTCGACAGTCGACCAACTTCCGTCGCTTCAACGCGTGACCCTCGTCCGGTTCGTCATGTGGATGGCGGTCGCGGTAGTGAAAAATCCAGGAAAGGGCATCAGCGAGGACTCGGGATTGAACAAAGAGCCAACACGCTCGCGCCTTAAGATCTTTGCGTTGAAGCCTGGTTGAGCAATATGTTAGCAACATATTGTAATAGGCAAAGGCGTAGTACTCACATGATAGTAAGTACGAGCTCGTCCATGACCATCCGCTGCACCTGCTATACCTTAATGTTGGTTCAGTGGCGTTTAAGGCTGGCTGGAAAAGTTCATGGCAGTTGCGCGGTTGGAGGTGATCATTCTGGGCCACTGGCGCTCGGATGTTTTCTCTTAACGCCCACCTTCGTCCTTTAGATGCCTAGGTTGTACGGATTGCGATTTCTGGAAAAGAGACCGTCAAAAATCGGGAATGATTCATAACGACAAAAGTACTCACGAGATACCAACTTCCCGTTCAGTTATAAGTCAAAACACAGTGCACGGTTTGGATTATCTCAAAATGCCTGATACCAGATGCCATAATAATGAGCGGGAGAACGGATAACGAAATAGGAAAGGACTCTTTACCGTTCTGATGCCAATTCATTGGTTTTCACGAGAAGGAAGGGCGGCAGAAGTGAGCGGCTGGGCCTTACGAATTTGAAGGCTTATGGAATGCGTATTCGAGGGTTGCGCGTGGACAGGAAGGTCGTGAAGGGGTGATAGAAATCATCAATGCACACCGCATTGGGGCGAGAAAGTGATGGGGTGCAACCAGGTAACCTGCGCATGATCACGTAGAGTCAACGCCGAGACCTGAGGACTAACGAAAAAAGATCAATAAGAGATACACTATTGATAGAGGGCAAAAAATACACTTGTGAATCATATATTGGTATTGAGTCACCGCAGACCCCGAAATGAGATGAAGCACCAAACGAAGTATGATCGCGTAGAGCAGAAAGAGGCGGACGTCCTAGAGAACCAGATCGTAGTGAGCAAAAGACGTCAAGCCGAGGAAGAGAGGCGAGGGTCGTGATCAACGCAAAACGCCTCGAGAGTTGGTCATATTTGTTCTTGACCACCATCATGCCTTGACGTCGACGCCGGCTATATTATCCCTGTCATTGGCTTTGCACCTTCAATACCTCGCAGTACGATGATTCAACGCTCCTCGTCAGCCTGAGGCCATTTGATAGCTGAAGCTGTCGGTTTGATAACTCTGGAGTCTGAGGTGCGTTTGCTATCTCTGCCGCCAGTTTCACCTTCTAATCTTAGTTCCTCGAAGCCCTGCAACGTGCTACTCCCTGGCGGTTCAGTTGGTCCTCCAAATCTGGTCGCAATATCGTGCGGTTTTACCTCACAGACATGCGGCTTCATCCAGAGCAACCGCCTCCTTCACCGGCACCCGCAACACGGACCTCCAATTACTTGAGCTTCTCTATTCCTTCCAGCCCAACATATCCGAAGCAGGATGTTCAACGTTACTCACGTCTTCTCACTGCTTTCTCAGCTCTCGTGTTCGCCATTTAATGCCGTGGAATTGCTGCAGTTACCCAGGGAAAGCCTTGGCGATTCGGCCAGGATGACGTGCCACAGATTCGCGACGACATCTTTGTACGTCGTCCCCATTGTGCAAGAAGATAATCCACCACTGTCCTCTGTCGAACACTCATCGCCACCACCCACTTACGAGTCGCTGACTACCCAGCAGCCGCAAACCAGTCAGCACTCCACCACCCGGGTTCATCGACCTTCTTCTAGCGCGAATTTCCACCACTTTTGACCACCTTCCCACAAGGGGCCCATCCCCCCATCATCTTCTACTGGACGGCAGACGACTCATATGGCCCCCGAGTAGGCGACTTACCCCCCTTCCGCAGGTCCAATTACTTTCTAGGCTCTACGCCCGCACGCGTGGACGACCTCGCTTTTGGAAACGGAAAGGCGCACAATGGCCAACGTGAAGCATTTTTGACACGCTTCTTCACCTTCCACCGTCGTAGTCCAGTACGTGGCAAGCCAAGCCCGTGAAGCATCTCCTTCGACCCATTTTGGCTGCGGCTATTAATGCTGAAGCCCAGTGAAAACCTGCTCTGGAGGTTTCTGGAGAAAACGGCCAAGTTGCTGGTGTCAGCCGTCGTTGTCCGGGATAGTCCGAAGTTGGTCCGAGGCAACTTCGATGTAACTATTCTTTCTGGGCGCTACCGTTGATATCTGGATGTTCCGACTCGAGTCAATTACAAAATTTTTAAGTCATCGTTTTCCATTTTTTTCTCTCTAAGCAAATGTCCAAGCAACGTCCAAGCGGCAGGTTTATCCTACTGAGCGCTTCCTTCTGCTCTGCGTTGGGAAAGCTTTACCTAAGCAACAAATAATGCTCTGAAGTCGTCGCCACTCTCTTCCTTCCCCCACCACCATCTCCTCCCCACATGCCACGACGTCCCCATCCTCTTCCCATGCTTGACGCGACGGCATTCCCGTTTGTGTAGCGCTCGACTCGGGGAATTCCTATGGCTGAGAGTGGAGCTTGATTTACGCGGTTCCCGAGCAATACCGTTTGTACCTGGTGAGTGTATGTATGCGCCTCAAGTGCCTCGTTTGTTGCTGACAGTGCTTGGGAATGCTCCAGTGGCTTTGCGCCACCACCTGGGCAGCGCGACATTGATTGTAGGAGTGGTGCGTGGATTCGCCATCCCCATTCTTACGCATTTCCACGACGTGACTCACCATCTTTCCTCAAGCTAGCTCAGGTTGGGATGGGCGACGCGCCGCGACCTTGGATTTGGAAGGCCGAGTTTTTACATGTCGTTCATCAGACTATCACGCAATCAGGTGTGTTCAATCGTGTCTCCCTTCGCTCTTGTCTAATCTCGATGCGATATTTAGCACGAAGAGGCCTGACGGCCGTGTTTTCCCACCGGGGCTGCTAGGAGACGACGGCTTGCAACACAGGCTGGAGGAGCTGGGATATGCGACTAGAGCTGGTGTATACGACTACCGAAGCAGGATTGAGAGCACAGGTGGATCGGGGATGCGGGTATGGTCAGGTAGGACGCGGATATCGCCAGATTGAGGCCAGACGGGGCCAGATTATATTGTGTACAATAGGGTAGAATATAATTATAGATTTTTCCAGCCCACAACGGTCTACCCCAGAATATCCCAGTCAAGGCCAGAAGCAGCCAGAGATTTGACCAAAACCTAAAACGAACCATCTTCTAACCCTCCAGCGTGAGCCAGATATTTTCTGGAAAGCGGACAAAAACTGGCTTCAGCCGGCGATTTCTGGAGGTCCAGCTTAAGCCGGCTTCTCACGGATATTTCCAGACCCCCCCAGAGCAGGTTTTCACTGGGGCTGAAGATCGACTCTATGCGCCTTCAGGCTCCCTGCGGCCTGGTTTTCTTCCCGTACTCCAACAGCGCTACTGCTTGACGCCTCTTGGACTAGAATATCAAAGTCATATGACGTATGTCAGGCGTGTGCCTGCGTTACTTATCCGCGGTCTGTTATGATTCCTCTTCTTCTCCGCTCCGCAATCGATAGCAGTGTTCATGTGCCTAGGTACACCGATGACGCATTTCAGGTACGGGCGGTTGACCACACATAATCAGTATCTACGAGATTACCTTGTCTCCCACTTTCGTTTATTCAAATAGAGGGACTCGGACTCGACTTCGCGATCGCTTTGATGATGGCCATCTAGACGCTGGTTAAGCTCGTCCAACCCGCCAGTTGTTTCCACGACACAGCCTCATATTCCAGGTCCCCGCCGCGTGGTATGCTTCGGAGAGCCTGCTCTCCTTGTTCACATCAACGCAGCTAGGAGTCGACTGACATTTGGTATGTCCTTGCGTTTTCAAAAGGTTAGGTCAGCTCACTGACGCGCGCTCAACAGCATGTCGGACTTCACCTCACCTTATTTCCCTCATTTCCTTTGGGAGTTCTGGCTGTCGCATGTGTACGTCGATGACAACCTTCAATCATACCTGCCTCACATCTCTACAGCGAAACTGGTAAACCTTCGAACAAACAACGCGTGCACATATACGATGTTTATGATAACGAATTAAACGAAGCATACGAGATACCAAATAGCGATAGGACCATATTCCAAGGCTTCAACTCCCGTTTTCTTGATGTTGAGACTCAAAAATTAGTGAAAGAAGCCGAGCAAAGCTTTACGAAGCTTGAGTCTGATGCTCGGTCGGTGGTGACCGATCTTCTGGACCGAACTGTGCGGAGCGAGGAAAACACCAAGAGGTCCATACCATTTAATCGACGGGATGTCGAGACCTTGCGCAAATACTTTGTTTTTCTTCGTTTCCGCAACAGCGCAGCGTACCGCCAGATGGTTGTCACCCTTGAGAAGTCGGGCTACGAGGAGCCCAAAGACGGACAAATCTTCAATGCTTATAGACCCCTCATCGCCCAGCTCCGCAAGCGATTCATTTTGCGTGGATTCATCGACTTTTTGGAGCATTCTTGGGCAGATGGGGTGATACGGTCGCGTTCAGACCAACGGTTGCCTATAGGGTGGTCTGTGGATACTTTTCAAGACGTAATGAACCTCTATTGCTGGCGCTTATGCGAAGCAGAGGTCTGCGTTGGCATTGCTTGCGAGGACCAGGAGTTCATTCTTGCAGATTGCTGTTTCGGTAGTTTGGATGAGGGGTTCGACGAGGACCCGTGAGTTAACCATCTCTCTCAAAGTGCAGATGAAGATTTGACGTTGTCGTTGCATTCATCAGGGAGTGTTGTGATCTCTTTTTCCCCGTCTTCCCGACTCTCGCTCTTTACATTCTCGGCACGGCAAATGAACACTGTTCATCAACCTCCACATATCGCCACTCAACGATCTGGATAGACGTTGGCTTGGAATCTGCGTCAGATGTCCATCTCCGAAATGCCATGATCCTCCAAACCTACCCACACTTCCTTTACTTCTCTTCCCTCCGGACTGTTGCACTTTCCATATCATCGTACGACGAGTTCCGGTGGATCCAAGAGCATCAGGACTATAGCCGATTGAAGCAACGATGTCGACAAAAGTTTTTGCAAGAGACAGTCACCAAGACTTTGGTCGTGAAAGGGTCTGTGATCCTGACTGATCTTACCGATGAGGTTGTGAAGGGAGAGGCGGCTGTGGCTCATGGAACGTTCTCTGACGTATGGAAAGGAATTTGGAACGATCCAATTGAGAGACGCCCACGGCCGGTAAGTTCTTTGTGGTGTTATAGTGCAAGGTCAGCTCACGATATCGTTCAGGTTGCCATCAAGGTCCTGCGTCAAGTCATGGTACAAAATGTTCGAGAGAAGCTCATCAAGGTATGGAGTGCATCTGTTGCTTGTATGTTTTGAGCTGACATGATGGTTTGTTAGCGACTTCAATCGGAGGTTATTGCTTGGCACCGTCTATGTCATCGCAACGTGTCCCAGCTTTTTGGGATAGTGCATCTCTCACAGAGCATTGGCATGGTATCGCCTTGGTGCGAACATGGGACGCTTTGCAACTACCTGGAGCATTTCCCGAGCGTGAATCGATTAAGACTTGTACGCTTTTCATGTTATCCACCGAGTTTCATTATCTAACTATTGTTGTAGCTCGCACAGGTGGCTTCCGCCATTGCCTATCTCCATACGTTCAGGCCCACCATTGTCCATGGGGACTTGAAAGGAGTCAGACCCCTTTGTTCGTCCTCTCCCGCTCCCCGCTGACTCCCAACTCAGGGAAACATTCTGGTCGATGAGCGTGGATATGCGATCATCACCGACTTTGGGCTCTCCAAGGTCATTGAGGAAATGTCCGAGACCATCAGCAAGGGCACCTCATTTTTTGCCGGTTCAACCAGGTGGATGGCGCCAGAGCTTATTATGGCACTGGTGGAAGACGATGGGCACATTCCTCCCATTACAACGTTTAGTGATGTGTACGCATTTGCTTCGGTGTGCCTAGAGGTATGTCTGGCCTTCTACCTTCGCCGATTGCATATGTGACTCATGTATGCTTGCAGGTAGCAACTGGACAGCTTCCCTATCCTCATAGAACAAACGACCATGCTGTAACTGTGGATATCATTCGAGGAGTCAAACCTACCAGGGGAGCTTGTTGCCTGGTCCAAGTCAAGAGCGTAGACGTCTTTTGGGATACTCTGGATCGCTGTTGGGACTCCATTGATTATCTTCGCCCTAGCATGCGTGAGATGCTCACGCTATTGGATGAAATGGATCCAGAGCGATGATCTGCAGCTGAGTTCCCTTGAACTCCCCCGCTTTGAGCGCTGTATTTGTACTTAACTTATTTGTCCCGTATTCCCAAGTTTTCTTCTACTTTCATTTTTTCCCCATTCTTTTCGCTTTGAATTCCCATCCGTTTTTCATCGTTGTACATCATTGTAAAGCCAGCAAATAAATTGTACTATTGACTGCAGAAAAAAAGTCGGCAAGTGCTCGGACCGGAAATATAATGCACAGCTGACAGAATTTGTTTTTACCCGCCCGACCTTGAGCTTACTTGAAGCTTACTTGGAGCTTACCACTTTTTACGCCCTTACTCATCCCCCCGGTCTGAGTCTTTCTAAGCCCGTCATGTGTTTGTCTATAAGGGCAAGACTCGATGGCAAATCCTGAACATTTTGAACAATGGCCCGCACAATGCAAGCTCTCGTCACCGCGCCAAACAAGACTGCCGTTGTCGCAGATATCGCTGTTCCCGAGCCCGAACATAATGAGATTCGGTGAGTGATTTGATCCAAGATTTCAATAATGCCCTGAACTCCAATCTCAGAGTCAAGGTGCACTCTGTCGCCTTGAATATGGTGGACGCTCTGTATACGCAGTACCCCCTTGGTGAACTAGGACGTGTTGTTGGGAGTGACATCTCAGGAGTCGTGGATAAGATCGGTGTGGGCGTGACAGGGTGGCAGGTAGGAGATCGCGTCGCAGGTCTCCTGCAAGGAGGTACGCTAAATCAAATTGGATAGTTCCCCTGCAAGCTGACCTTTTTCGCCAGCAACTTCTGTGACCCCCCGTCCTGGAGGATTCGCAGAATACGCCATCTTAGAGCAGGATCTGGCTATTCATGTGCCTGCCGGGGTCACTTTTGATGAGGCTGCAACAGTTTCTCTTTGTGCTCTTACCGCTGCTCAGGTATGCACGATGTGATGGGCCCGTTTCACATAGCTAACAATGAACCTCAAAGGCGTTGTTCATCCGCCTCGAAATTCCAGCACCCTTTCCTAACCCATACACCTTCGCGCCTCCAGCAACGGATGCACCAAGCGTCCTCGTCTATTCAGCGGCAACCTCTCTTGGTCTATACACCATTGAGCTCGCCAGCCTTCTCCGGACCCCATCGGGAAAGCCATATCGCATCTTCGCTACCGCCAGCCCTAAGCACCACGCTAAACTCCTCGCACTGGGAGCCGAGGCCGTCTTCGATTACCGCTCACCTACATGGGTCGAAGACGTGCGAAAAGCCTCTGGCGGTATCTCTTACGCTGTAGATTGTATCTCAGAGAACGAGAGTACCGCGTTGATATCTCAAACTTTCGTTGAGAGTGGTGGGAAGATCGCCGTCATTCGGAATAAAGATTGGGACAAGGGGGGCATTCGCGAGGGAGTAACGCCGCTTTATGGCGCTGTGTGGCAGGGACTTGGACATGAGCTCATTTACAACGGTTTGTATTGAATTCCGAGTTTTTGGGTTCGCATTTCTCATCTATCAATAACAGACGCAACCTTACCAGCCTCACTGTCCTGGCGAGCCTTCAGTGTGGCGTTTTACAAGTTTTTATCTGCTGGTTCTGCGAAGGATCGCAGTCTTTTTCCGATCTCGCCAAACCCTGTTCGCTTGATGCCCGGCGGTTTGGCAGAGATCGTATCCGATGCGTTTGTGCTCATCGGCGCATACAAAGTTATCGATCGGCCTGTGGATGCGACATCTGAGGGAGCTAAAGATTGGATGCAGCCAGTATCAGGAGTTAAACTTGTATATAGGGTTTGACATGTCGCCCATGAAGAATAAACAATTTAATGGTGTGGATTCTTGTGTGGATTCTCGTAAACAGTAATTTGCAGGGCTGACGTGCGAATGGACAGCTTCGACATCACGGCATCTGTGAAAACACGGTGTTGCCATAATCATCCCACACTTTACAACCTCGTACTCACCTCTCAAATCTATGCGCTCCAATCGACGACCTTACCAAGGGCCTAGAACGCAGTTAGTCGTCTCAATAGACATCGGCACTACATTTTCAGCAGCTTCAGTGTGTATCCTTCAACCGGGAACACCTCCAGTGTTCGAAGAGGTGCTTGTCCAGTCTACCGTTATGACCAACGTCTTTCTTATTCATTATTTTTAGATTCTACGCTGGCCTAAGCAGGTGAGCGATAGCCGATTTTACTTCCTGGTCTACTGAATAATCACACCTCGAAGGCCAATCCAGACGCCAAAGTCCCATCATTGGTCTACTACGATAGTTTAGGGAAACCACGTTGTTTCGGTGCCGAGACCGACAGTCCCGTGCGTTAGAAATTTCTTAACGATGATCCTACGCTTCTAAACTGAGTTGTTGCACAGGATACGAAGGCTGAAGCGGATGAAGAGGGCTGGATAAAAGCTGAATGGTACACGTATCCGGTCCAATGTGTTCTAACAATACTGAATGTAAGAATAGGTGGAAACTCTACCTCCGGCCTGACTACCTCCCAAAGATTGACGGGATTGAGATTGAAATTCCCGAGTTACCACCATCTCGAACGGTTGATGATATTTTTGCTGATTTCCTCGAGTATGTAAAAGGCCAGCTGCAAGTGCATGTCACCAACTCGCATGGGAATGGGGAATCGCTTTGGAATTCATTATACCGCAACATGGACGTGGTGTTAACGACGCCTAATGGGTGGGAAGGCAGGCACCAACACCGGATGCGGGAAGCGGCTATTGCAGCTGGCCTTGTCATCAGGGGAACTCAAGTGAAATTCGTGACAGAGGCAGAGGTAGGATTCCTTTCGAATTTCCTCTTGATTTATTTATCGCTCATTGTGATGTGTGCAGGCCGCCGTAATTTATACGGCTGAGAGCGGAAAGATCAACGACTGGCTAGTGGTACGTCAATATAAATCTGATAGTGCCGCAATATACTATAATCACTGTCTATGGTCACAGGAGGATGAACACTTAATTGTCTGCGACTGCGGAGGTATTTTACACTTTCACTCCTCATTAAGTATCCGCAATGACTCTACAACTAGGTGGCACCGTGGATATCACGTAAACTATTATCTTTTGACCATATGAACAACTCCCGATAATGCTCTTATAGAGGCTACAGAATCCAAAACGTCTCCCCCCTTCGACTTGAAGAAATGTCGTATCCTCGCTGTAAATATTCGATATATTGGCCCTTTATCCACTAAACTTGTAGCTTTTGTAGGTTACCTTGCCGGTGGTGTTTTTGTAAATCAAGCCGCGAAGATATACTTAATGGGTGCGTTTGTATTTTGTACCGCACTGTCGCTTGACTAAAAAATTGTTTAATCAATCAGAGAGGTTGTCCGGAAGTGAATGGGATGACGAAACAACTATTGAACATGCAATGCAAAGCTTTGAGCGGAATGCAAAACGATTTGTATGTGCCACTTGCCTAGTATCCCTCTAAGAAAACAATCGTTTTTATCTGGTTCTTCTCAAGTTTGATGGTAAAAATGCTTTCATGACGGTGGAGCTCGGTGGCAGTAAAGGCGATATCAAACGTGGGATCGTTCGCGGCAGGTTGAAGATTCAAAAGCAAGTCGTAAATTATATCATGGGATTGCTTGTTCTAACACTACAAAACAGGGCTGACATGATCTCGTTTTTTGAACCGTCAATTCAAGCAATTATCGAAGGACTGCAGGAGACACTCCATGAAGGTGGCGACGTTGCAAATGTCCATTTTTCTCTTTTTGAAAGTGTTATCTCGATAATGTTATCTTTAAACAGAAAATTATCATTGGGGGTGGCCTATCAAACTCACCGCATGTTTTAACACAACTCCAAAAGTGGGCCTCTGACCTCGGTCTTAAAGTGAGTAGGCCCGGCGGACCAATAGAGAAGGCCGTCACTAGTGGTGCCCTCTCATGGTATCTCGATGCGAGTGTCTCTTCCAGAGTCGCGAAATTCCATTACGGGACCAATGTTGCTGTTCCGTTTGATAGAAACGACCCAGAAGTTGCTTGTCGGGAATCAGAGAAATATCAAAATGTACTTGGAGAATGGAAGATAGATGGTGCATGGTCTGAAATAGTGGAGAAGGCAAGTAAAATTCTGTCACTTTTGTTTATTCGAGTTGACATGGAAGGTTATATAGAATGAAAAAATAAAGACAGGGAAGGAATACTCTGCCTGGTTCCACCGAGCTTTCACTGATGCGGATGAACTGACTGTATCGATGGATCTCTATGCCTACCGATGGTCACGTCCCCCACGCTTCATCAAAGATCCAGGCATGCTTATACGTCCGCGTCATTTGGAATTTTCTGACCACTAAACCTTTATATACTTAGGATGCAACATGGAGAAAGATGGATTTCTGCATCTTTGTACAGTCGAAGCCGATCTCACGAGTTGCTACGCAGCAGCTCCCTATTCAACAACACGAAACAAGAAAGGACAAAGGATTAAATATTTACAGGCAAGGACATTGAAAGGAGCTGAGAGTTTTCCCCATGATTAACAAATTTTTCAGTATGAATTACAAATCTCGCTCTACGAGACAGAGGTTCATGCACGACTCCGGTGGAAACCAGTGAGGGTGCTACTCCTTTTAAAGAGCCAAAAACGACTGATATATTCCTGCAGGACAACGCTAATAGTCGATTTATGCACGGTCCTGCAAAAATTGGCTATGATTAAATACATCCCTGCGATGACCTTGCCGAGGTGAACGTGGGAACCTACCCATTGCCTCTTGCTTCCGTCTGATACCCGTTCCATACCCATGTATTTCAATCTATTCCAGCAATAATATCTATCTCTTGAGCGACGAATTTATCAAGTTGAATATGCTGGGATACTTAGCGCACACCTCTTCAAGCATACTTACCTCAGGCTGAGCACTGAACTTAGGCCACCACCAGGCCACCAAGGGCACATGCTTAGAAGGTACGTCAATCAACTATTACATGCTAAGACTTTATCTTATTCATACCTATCTACCCACAGGACTTCGGGTAGCACAGATGCGAGTAATTTTTACTCTCCCAGATCACTTGCGTCGTGACCACTCCCTTCCACGATACCTCGCCTATATTGAATGGTTCAACCCGCTGCGATCCCCCGATCCTGACTCAGGCCTCCGCTTTGTTACTCGCTCTTCCCACCACAATCAGCCCATTTCCGAGGTTGTGCCCCTTCGTGACGTCGTCTTAGGCTGCCATCTCATTCCAAAATTCGGCACCAAGTTCTCTCCTGCCAAGTGGAATCACCTCGAAATCCTCGACAATTGGAAAACCTTTTCTCTCAACAAATATATTGATCTAGCTACGTTTTACGAGCACCAAGTCTTTCGCTAACCGAGGATGTCATTTGACTTCGACCATTCCACGTCGATGACATCATTGAGACTTTTGGTACTATACCCGACTTCAGATTGACCTCTCTGTGATGATGTATATTATTGTAGCCTATATATATTTCCATGCTCTAAATCCAACTAAATGTTCCTACCATACCCTACAGAGGTTAGCGGCGACCTACAATGACCTATGAGAGCTACATAGTCTACGTAAATAAGGCCAATCTATCACGTCAGACTGTTTTCCTGATGAACCAATCGCCACTCTTTCATTGTTTCGATGGGCAAGAACGAGGCCAGGGTACGTTGCACATTTCTAGCCATCAGTCATTGACTAAAGAATGAAGACGTACGCTTACATGGTCATTACAGAGTAAACAAGAAGGTCTGGCTTTCGTTTGGGATTGAG
The DNA here is from genome assembly GCA_018417955.1 of Laccaria trichodermophora. Lineage (NCBI taxonomy): Eukaryota > Fungi > Basidiomycota > Agaricomycetes > Agaricales > Hydnangiaceae > Laccaria > Laccaria trichodermophora. The sequence goes on from JACTVC010000006.1 coordinate 1,895,399, forward strand.
AAACTGAAGCTTATTGTTATGTGTGTTAGCGGAAATGGCAGCTGCGCTCTTACGTTCTGAGACGCCTATGGAATGGGAAGATGTCTGTGGTTGCGGCGGGTTACGCCAAGACTGCGGTATGTTTCACAGCGCACTAGCTACGACGTTTTTCTCATCCCATTTCAACAGTGGACGAAATTGAATTCCTTCCTTCAATCATACCTTTTTCTGTTCCATCCCGATCACACATCCTCGAGGCATCTCCGTATGTCCAGTTACAATGCGCGTGAAACATGAACCGCGGGACCTTTCCTCGAGTGTGAGCCCCTCCCATCCTCGGCTGTGTTGACGCATTACTGAAGAAACGTCTAGCAGCAGAAACTCTACCGGGCTCCGATCGCACCCTCGAGCTCCAGCAAGAGCTAGCTATATACCTCAAAGCTCATTCAAGTTGGTCCGAGGAACATTATTTGTCCGGGCAACCTAATGTAGCGGTCAAGGTGGAACCTCAAGACGGAAATAAAGAGTTGTTTATTATTCCTTTGAAGTCTGGGTTCAACTGATTAATTCATCTGGTCTTTCCGCTCCAGAAGAGACCACCCAACTTCCAGGATCTGATCCTAGCGATGAACTCCATGCCTTCCTAGCTGAGCATCTGAAGCAGACTTCAGCAGTGAACTCAATTGAAGCTGAAGATTTCCTTTCTCCAGTCATACTACCTCTTATTGTCAGACCTGACGTATCCCTTGACGGAGACTGTAAGCTTTTCCCTCTACCCCAGTCATGCATAAGATGTTTACTGATTAAACGTAGTAGGAGTAGAAACTCTAGCAGGCCCTATTCCTGCCCTCGCAACTCCTAGCTAAATACCTTCATAAATAACTCCATCCCAGACGCCCGATTCGTCCGTGCAACCTGATGTAGTAGTGGTGAAGGCAGAAAGTGAGTGACCATTGCACCCTCATTGTTCAACCGGTTGATCAATCTGGTCCTTCAGCTTCAGAAGAAAACGCACGATTACCGGGCTCTGATCCCAACGACGAATTCCATGCACTCCTAGCTGGCTACCTACAGCGGCAAATCAATCGACCTTGCCGTCTCGGTGAAACCTGTACATCAAGAACATCAAAGAAGGCCAATCCGCACATGCACGCTCCACACTGCAGCTCATTAAAAGACGATCATCGCTGAGTTTCTCGTCCTTTGCCGCCTTCTTCTCCAGCATCAGATCTGTTCCCTGACAACATCTATGGCGATCGCTCACGGCCCACAACACTAGCAACAGGTCTTGCGGGTGAAACGTAACATAAGCAAGTTCAAGGCTAGACGGATTTCGGTACCTCAGAATCTCAACTTCATGGGCCTGGTCGAAACCTAAAACGGGAACTTTGGTCTGAGTGAGATCACAAGTCAGACGGCAAGCTAATCCGGCCTACACGGAATTCAAGGGCATCAAGACTTGGGGTCAGGGGGCTGAGGACGACGCAGATGGGTTTGTTGTGGTTTCTGCTCGCACGGGTGGAATGCGATGCTTACGCTCTTGACACTTGCTTATGGGGAATGCGAAATCGGACTGGAGAGGTTTGGCCGAGCATTGGTATTAATCTTTTGGTTCATTCCGTGATGCTTATATTAGAGAAATGTACGGGGACACAAATGAAGAGAATTAAGACAGAAGAAAGTTATGCCTTGTTCAAGAATATCCGAAAGATGTCTCCACTTGCCCTGTGCCCTTTGAGGCAGCCAAAGGACCCTTTTTGACGTCTGGTCCAACAATTTGTTAAGTACAGACATGGATAGCACCCTTCTGTATTAGTGACCAGAATTCTGTATTCAGCCTTTCTGTTGCCGATGAAAGAGGTGACGAATAAGCGCAGTTGTTACTACCTCAGGCTGAATTAAGATTGTGGTTCCCCCGTTTTCGTGTTCCTGCATGAGACCAAATCGATAGGATCCCAAAACGTCGTCCTTCTTCGTTGCCCCCATGTCTGCCCAAACACTTGTCGTTGTCAGAGGATCGAATTTCGAAGGAGGGCCTTCCGCCGGAGAGTATCCTGTCGTTATGGACAGGCGAGACGTGACGATATCCTGTCTAATTTTCAAGGACAGTGAATGGGCCTTGAAAAAAAGGGAACGCAGTCCCGGGACTGCCTCCTCAACGACTCGTTTAAAAACATGTCGCGATTCAGACATGAGATATGCCTCGTTGAGCGCGAATTCGATATACCTGCAGCATTTTGTCACAGAGTCCCCGAGAAAGTTAGGATTGAGATCAGCGGCGGGTGACGCCGCGGCCGACGTAATTGCTCGCCATCGCTGAGAAACGTTCCATGATTCTGCGATAGAATCAACGGTGTAAGAACATTGATTGAGGGTTGCGAAGATAATTTACCTCGTTGACGCACTGTATCCCACAACTCCTCCAGCATTTCCGAACTGTCAAAAGCATTTCCAACAACGTGACAATCAAAGAGACCGTTAAAGATCAAATTGACAAATTTTCCATGGAGCAGGGCGTCCAACAAGAATCCTCGTGTTTCATCCGTGTGCCTTTCGGTCTGGAGACAAATAAACAGTGGTAGCTCTTTTTTACCTGAGGGTCGAGCCATTACCGCTTTTTGATGTTGTTTAAAACTAGCCGTCCTCAGCCTAGTTGGACTTTGCCTGATCACTTGTACCGCGCCCTCGAGGATAGTCATGATCAGGTTATCAAGGGAGTCATTGAGGCCAAAGACCTCTTGTTTCACGCGTGCCTCGGAAGCGAAATTGAGAGTGTCGTTGAAGGGATCAAGACTGGGGATGGTTGGAAGGTCTGTTGACGTATCCGTAGGGTGCCGCCGAGACAGCACGGTCCTCAGGTTTATGATGAGTGGCTGTACCTCTGCGTGCCACTGTTCCAAAGGCCATTGAGCTTTTGAGGCGTGTTCTAGTGAATCCAAAAGGGTGTGAACGTTCGTAGTGGACAAATTTGGTAAGGGAGCATCATCGCCTGTGGCTTGTCTGATGCTTGAATGTCCAGTGACGGTTTGAAGGAAAGCCGATGATTCACTCACAGCTCCTCTGCGACGATCTGAATTGGTTTCGTCTCTTCTCGCTTCCTGCTGGAACAAAGAAAAAAGGAATCAGCGAAGTGACAACTGAACCAAGTATGTTGAAAGGGAAGGCAGGGTACCGTTTTCGGGCGACCTGCAGGAGAGGGAGTGATGATGTATCTGGTCAACTCTCAAAATTAGGGGTTCACCAGAGCAGCCCACCTGTAACATACCTGATGATGATGTCGTCAAAATAATGTCTTCCGACTCATCCTTTTGAGGTGGGTATTCCTGCATTGCATTGTTTTTTTCACCTTTGTCGGCGGTTTTTCGTGTTGAAGGGCGGCCTGCGGGCTTTCCGCCACGCCCTCGCGGATTTGAACGGGGCCTCTTCTCATTATTGCTTGTGCTCGGGTTGTCGCGACGTTGAATTACCATTGTTCCGCTTGGGAACTATCGATTATCTCTGGAGAAGAGAGGCATACAATGACTAATCTTTCAAATTGCCGCTCATCTTTGATAGGTTGGCGAGTGTGTGACGAGAAGAAATTGGAAAAGCCCCGGATATTGAACTATTTTTTGAACAGGTACATAGATTCTCGTTTACATGAATGGACGTCACATTTCGAGCTCGGTAAAATCACAAGCGTAGCAACGGAGATAAGTATTGGAGTAGAATCCAAGCAGAAGCAATACCATGGCATTTAACCGTTTTGTGGGAGTTGATCAACTTGATCTGTTCGCAGGGATAACGGAGGTTTTCGTTTCTCAATCAAAGGCCGCGTGAGTATCGCTGAGATGCGGACTTGAAGAGGCTATCGGAGAAACGGGGTTGTAAATCTCCTTGCCAACTGCTTTCCGCCGATTCGTATGTTTGAGAAGAAAGTGAAGATTCAGAGGTTCGTTCTGCAGCAAGGATCCGCCTATCAAGTTGGGAGATGGTAATTCGAATGGATTGCATGTGGTTAGTTGAATAACTGGTGCACCCCCTGCACCCAAGGGATCATGACGGTTTAACCTGTGGTTTCTGTGAGAGACCCAGTCCAAAGAAAGCGATTTTTGGCGGTGAAAAGGCGGTGGTGATGTTTTAAAGATCGGGAATGGAGTGCACCCGAGAGAGAAGAAGGCAAATGGTGTTGTGTAGATCAGATCCGACGATAACGAGGGGCTGCGGAGTGGCGTGATGGTGAAGGAGAGAGAGAGGGCGGCAAAACGGCATTGTAAACAAACAGGGAGTAGACAAAGAGCAGACTTGAACCTCTCTTGGATAACAACTTGGTCTTCATCGCGGTCATATTCCCTCGTCCAAGTTCCAGTCATCCTCCTATCATCCTTCGTACAGAAAAACCCCAATAATGGGCAGAAGAAAGATCGCAATTCAGCCCATTGTAGTCAGTCCGCCATATTCGCGTAACCACCTTCCTCTTCAACTAACCTCCGAATTATACTTAGAACGAACGCAATCGTTCTGTCACCTTTTTAAAGGTACGGTCGCTGCACGGCCCCTGCCTTGACTTTTTTTTGTCTATTTTTGTGCTCATGGGCTTGGCATCCGATTTTTTATTCTTATCGCCATCGAACCTGCCTCTCTCCTCGCTCTGCCTTCAATAGCGCAAGAATGGGCTCTTCAAGAAGGCATACGAGCTCGGTGTCCTATGTTCAGTCGATGTCGCCGTCATCATCTTTGGTGCGTTTCGTCGTTCCCGATGCCAAGTATTCCAAGTTTACATGTTCTATTTTTGTCGTCAGAAGAACGCCCAGGTCATCATCTGAAGCTCTACCAGTACTGTTCGTCAGATATTCACAATGTTGTGCAACGACAACTTCGAGTAAGTATCTGTACCACAGATACTTTTATGCTCCTTTTGATGCCACCCCAAGCATGATGGCGAGAAGGACACCCAAGGCCCCCACAACTTTTCAGGTAACTTGCTGGCCAAGATGGACGATATTGGCGAAGGGGACGACGATGACGAGGACGAGGACGTACCTGTGCGGCCGAAGCGTAGGAACGATGGAAAGTTGAAGTCTCCTGGCGGCATGAGACTTGACACTGGCGATGTAAGTTGTCACTCGTTGCCACCGCTCTCCCTCCATTCATGGCGTATCCCAGCTTGATTATATGTCTCGCCCAATGTCTGTTCCACAGCCCCCAATTCCCATGGCATCATCCCACCCCATCTCCAACGATCGCATCTCTGGCTCACACAAGCGACCCAGATTGGACAGAAGCGCTGCTGTTCCCCAGAGCCGGTCTCCTCCAGACGAATACAGCTACCACCCAAGCCCCATCTCCTTCAGCCGAGGCCAACAGCCGGGAGGGTACAGCCAGCATGGGCCGCGCGGATCCTCACACCACCAGCATCACCCGACCTCAAGTTCACAATACGCGCCCTTCTTCCCTGGGTCGGGCCATACCCCTCCCCCACCTTCGTTCATCCCGCTCCAGTCCGACTTTAATCCGCCCCCGCGCTCTGCTACTCGTTCCTCGGGTTTTGGACCCCCACCTCCGCCAAAGAGCGCCGGTAGCTCTATTTCTTCCAGTCATGATAATGGAATGTACACCCACCACCAATTGCGCCATGGCCCTCCTAGTGGCGGCAGTGGTGGTGGTGGAGGCGGACAAAGCGATCCTTTCGCTGCTTTTATGGACGGGAACGAACGTTCAGGCGGCGGGGGACAAAACACTGCGGGATTAGACTGGCCTGTCCATGGACCAGGTTCGAATGCACCTAATCCAGGTTAGCATTCCCGTTCTCTTGGCTATTAGTTTCTGACGAATCGAATAGTACCCAATCCGCCTCCCTCGTCTTCATCTACACCCTCAGTTGGAGCCAACGAGCCAGGAAATGGGGGAAGCAACTGGCTTGACTTCCTCTCTGGCAACAACCCTACTACCTCATCTGGGAACCCTGGCAACACGGGCACATCTTGGGAGCGTGGAGACCGCGTTCCTGGTGGTGGTGTCACCAACATCACGGAGATTTTTAGTGGCGGAGGAGATGGGAGGCGGGGACCGTCCCCGCTCGTGGTGTCCATCAGCGGTGGAGGGAAGAGGGGCGACGGGGGCGTGGGGATCTTGAACTCTCCCGTCAGTCAAGGGGGAGTTGGCAAAGAGAAAGGGTAGGGATTGTTGAACAATCCGAGTTCAAATCTATCAAAATGGACTTTTTATTACTAGGATGGACCTGTAGCCTTTTATAAGTTATCTATTGTGAAGTCGCTTTATGTAAATTTCTTCTGCCGGCTATTAGACTCTTATTTACTATGTACTATCGCTTTCGAAATAGTTGGGGGATGGAACGGCCTTGGACGCGTTGGCGAAATTAGAATCAATTGAATTGGCTAAAAATACGTGAGTGGGGAAGGATGAGTTCCCCTTGGTGTAGAAAATAGACGTAAAGACTTCGAGCTGAAGGGTTGCGCTATAGTCATGATTTGTCTGTCAAGTAGCGAATAATAATAAGCTACGGAAACATATACTTCCAGCTGAAGAATCTTGAGCAATATTACAGAGTCCACACCTGTTGCCATTCGGGTAGCGACTCGGAAGCCCAAAGCAACTCCTCAAGCCATCGATGATAAGCCGTCAACACAGTGAGATGGCGCGATTGAGTTCCAGGGCATGGCAAGAAGAAGAATGATTGCCAAGAGACTGGCTCTATTCTTTCACGGCGCCCATCATCTCGCGGGTAATGCTCGTCGATTCGGGGGCCGTGAATCCTCGTGCGTGTAGCGTGGTGATAACGCTAATCTGGAGGGAGCCCTAGGTAGGACTTGGCATCCAGATGCGTATACCTTTGTCCCGGTAGTTTGAACCCGTTACTCGGTGCTTCACAGAATTGGGGTTGGAGCGTTAGATCACATTGTAGAGGTGTATCCATATCTATGACCGGGTTGAGATCAATGAGGTGTACAGTATTATCATCATTGGGACATACAGCTCGAAGAATTGGGGGGCTTGTTAAACGGTACGGAGTTCCAGTCGACTGGAGATGCCATATGCTTATCAGAAGACTGACATGCGTCCGAGTCGAAGTCAATGAGACGTACCCTCGGTGCTTGTCCACAGAATCGAGGTGTCGGTTTGGTAAATGCCCACAAAAGTAGGACTCGGAGTGTAACCTTATCTGTGATAAGTCAAAGTGCATCCTCGCGAGCTCGGTGCTTGAAGCAAAGAGTTGGAACATCAGTTTGGTAACCACCCCACCCGCGCTGGACGAGGGCGTTCTCCCTTATCTGCGATGGGTCCGAGTCGAGGTCAACATCAGCTTCAAGAGCAGTTGAAAGCCTAGCTTTGGTAAAAGACACGGGAGTGAATCCCTTATCTGTGATGGCTCACGAGTCGAGGTCGAAGCCAATGAGGCATTAACACCCTTTTCTTCGAATTGGGTGCGCAATATTGGGGCATGGGTTTGATAAAAGACACAAGAGGTAAACTCTCTTATCCCAGTCTGTAGTCCGAGTCCCGGTCGACGCAGCCTTGAGGAGCCATCATGATATGTGATACGAATTCTTGACCCCGCAATTGTGCGTTTCGGTCAGACGTCGGGAAAACACAGATATGTACGCATACGGCAGTTGGGATTGGTGGACTCGGTAAGTAGCAGTGCCAGCCAATGTTCGAGGTGCTGTGATGGCAAGGAGTTTCGATCAGGGAATGGCCATGAAGAGAATTCCGAGTTCAATTTGAAGTCATCGATAACTTTATATCCTCGTCTCTGGGCCTCCGTCAGTGTATAGGGCGGCGTTGTGACATGAATGGCGTAGCTCGGTTGTTCGGTTGTAGAGATAGGATCTCTGAGTGTACATGAATTCATGTATACTAGCCGTTGATTATGAGATCGAGAAATGCGTGCGGGCGTAGACCTGTGACAGGCCCTATCATGGTTCGTAAACTCACGATTCTAGGACCTGTAAAGCGGGTATTGCCGGCTCGTGTCGCGCGCTATGATCGAAAGTGGGCTTTCGGACATCACCGAGGTTCCATGTATAGTAAAAGATCTCAAATAGGAAAGTGTATTTTGGTAGAGAACTTTCGACGCGACATCCATTTTGTAGTATTCATTTGGCTGCTCTCGAGATGGGAAGAAAACAAACTGAGCAGGGCCTCGGCTGCGTCAGATTCATGCTGTGTAGAAGCCTTCAGTGGGATTCAAGACAGTGAAATGGGAGAACAGAGTGTATTACAGGGCTGGACCGGCTGGTGTTCTAACTTCCACATATAAGAATACGATATATGTCTTGGGGTATAATTACGACGGAAAAGGTTATCCCAAGTAGCATATCCTCCCCTATCCATGTGCGCCTCAGTCTCCGTTGTGACATCCATGTCCGGCAGACTCAACGGCGTCTGGGGGGTCGGTACCCCATAAGCAACGGTCGTCGAACTCTGACTTGGTTGAGCACTAGTGGCTGGCATGTTGAGGTCCCATTTGAAAAGGTGGGCCTTTCGAACGTGCAAGCCGTTGGAGCTGGACCCTTGTTGCGAATTCCGCTGAAGCTTTTGTTCTGCCAAGGTGGGGGCTGAATCGTGGTTGGTGGGGCTTTTTTGTGGGTGGTGCGCGTCGTTGTGGGCGGTGGGTGTCGTTTGTGGTTTCTGGACATCATTTGGGGGCGGCGGGTCGTTGTTCGCGGATGCGGGGTGGCTCTCGTGTCGTGGGTCACGTCGTAGGGTGGGGAAAAGCAACGACAACGTCGTTCGTCGTCTGGTTGCCACATCGCAGTCAGCGATGTGGCACCTGGTTTGTGTCAGAAGGGGAGCTGGGAGGGGTTGTCGTCCTTACCTGGGCACCGTCGTCGCCTCCCATCCATTTGGTACGCTCGCGGTGTGACGTCGCATTGCCATGTCGTTTTTGTGGTGCCAGGGTGGTTGTGGGTGGCCAGTAACGACGATGTGTATCGTCGTGCGTCGTCAGCATCGTCGTCGTCGTTGTAGCGGGCGGTCGCGGTTTGAGACGGGCGGTGGTGGATGGCGGTGGTAGTGGTGCCGGGTAAGGCGAAGCTCGTGGTCGTCGGTGGTTGCAAAGGCGCATTTTCTTGTTGTCGTGGAGGAAGCATTGCTCGGAAAGATCCCTTTGGGGCATTTTATGAGACCAGCGATGGGAGGAGGAGCGAAAGAGTAGCAGTTGTCGACATTTTCTGTTGTGGTCCCTGCCAAAATCCACCTTCCTTTTTGAGGTCTTTTACTTTTTACGGAACTATGGTGATGTCCGAAAGCCCACTTTCGATCATAGCGCGCGACACGAGCCGGCAATACCCGCTTTACAGGTCCTAGAATCGTGAGTTTACGAACCATGATAGGGCCTGTCACAGGTCTATTTACCGCATTCCTGACTGTTGGCATCATCAACGCCCATCCTTTGGCGTAAAATGGCTCAGGAACAGGTATGTATAAGTTGCCTCGTACATTGTTGTAAAAGTATAAGTAATAGCAAGCGGCACTGTTTCACATGTGCCTGCCAATGTTCTGCCACTTCTGGGTATAATTTGAATACATATCAGCCCGTCAAGCTACGGAGTCAACTTGGAGGAGTGTCAACTGCGCAATAGCCACGCCTCCATCCTCCTTCGAAGTTGTAATCCGAGTGAGAAGAGACAAGGACCCTCCAAAGACCAGTGCTTCTCCACCCTAAACCTTTGCCCTCAGTAGTTTGAGATAGGTTGAAAATCCGTTGGAGAGAAGGCAGGTGTCAGTAACCATCGTCGGTCGCGTCTGATCCAAACTGACAAGAGCCCAATCAGCGAAGGGGTACATTTGTATGTGCGACGTTGCGGCAGCCCATGCTGCAGATGGATGCGCACGACGGAAAAGCTGCGCGGTGTGAGCGCCGAGTCCAGAGATAACGATTGCTCGTATCTCGGGCAGAGATCGAGGCCATTGGGTAGTATGTAACGACACGCAGAGCGTCGGGAATGGGGTAACTCAAAAGTTCTGAGCAGCGAGTAGATGATGATCGAATAGCCACATGGCTGGCGCAACCGATCAGATGGTCAATGTACGTGTGAGGTCCCTTCGTGAGTCGATGTGGGAAGACGGTGGACCTAGGAAAGGCCGTACGATCATCGAAGTGGGGCTTGTGTTGCTTATATGAAACAAGGACCTAAGTAACGGATGGGGCAGTCAGCGAGGGAAAAGTTTAAATGTATGCGATGTGATAAGGAAGGCAGAGCTCGAGGAAGGGAAAAGGTATGAATGAATGAGTAACGCAGGGGCGATAACTTACCAAAGGAGAGATGGCCGTTCCCTACTCTTCGAGCACTTATGATCAGGTAGACGACACTAAATAAGCATGGTGCGCAGAGCATTGCGAAGAGCGTATTAGGTTCGTCGAGGTGGGCATCGTTAAAACGCCAGCCACGTAGTCTTAAACGCTTTCGAAGCATGGCGCTCGTAAACGAAGTTAAGGGGACCGGAGCTGCCACAGAATTATTAGTATATCTGCATGCGGAATAACGGAGGGGAAAGTTTGGTTGCAGCACAGAACGGGCAAACGGGGTAAGGCGGAAAGGGGACGAGATTTAACGGAAGAACGAACTCACTCGAAGCTGATGCACTTGACTAACTCTTTGCGCATCTTTTGAATCTTTACAGTTCCCCGCTCTCTCTATATCGATACATGTTGACGAAAGTGGCCATCGGATTTCGTTCTGATTGCAGTGGGAGGTCGGGATCTCCAGGCGATGTCTGCAGTGACCAAGAGAAGAAACATTGGAAGAGTCGCATGAAAGGGTTCCAAAGTTGTATCAATGGGTACTTTGAAACAAGAAGTCAGACCCCCTTCGAAGCTGGCTGAAACATCGACTTGACACCAACGATTTCGCAAGGTGGAGGGCCCAAAGGCGGGTCGCAGGACATCAAAGGCGTTGGAAACGCTCTGGGAAAGCGGAGTTGTCTTTTTCGCATAGCCACACCCAAAACAAGCAGCCTTGCCACGCCTGAACACGCATCTTCTTCTCAACTTCCACCTCGTCGTCTACAATGTGTACCCTACCCAGTGACCCTTTCGTCGAATCGTTCTACAGTCTGAAAAAATCATTCACAAGATTACTCTCTCCAGTACCTGAATCCGCGGGTGGCACTAGCATCAATATAGCCTGCCCTAGCTCTGCCCCGCCTATCTTGATAACTCCAGCTTTGACCATCCGCGCGGCAAACATGGCCATGCCAGTCACCAGTAAAATACTTTTTCGTCTTCCTGCCCCAAAGTGTACGTTGATTGCTCATCAAATCAAACTTGCAGGAGATCCGTTTGAAGTCCCTGGGGAAGGAGAGGTTGAGCGCCCACAGCAGGTTTTACCTACCTCCACCGGTATGTGTTAACCCCAAACCACTGTCATTTATCATGGGTAACACTCAATTGCTCCCGTTCTGAATGTAGGCCTGGTGTTAGTGGGTACGGAAATGACTGTTGCCTGTGAGATACCCCTCAGTCTGTTTGCCATAATGTTGATGTTGACCTTTATCAATTCCAATATCACAGTTGATCAGGTTGAGAGCCCTGTGCAAGGAGCTGTTGATACTTCTTCTCCTGGTTCATGTTTGCTCCAAATCTCTATATTCCATTTCTGATAACTCTGTATAGATCCTCCAGGTTCTGACTTGCCCATATCTCTACCCACTCCTTCTGCTCTGAATGCAGAAGTGATGCCTGCCAGTCAGTACTTGTAAATATAGCTCAGTCTTGCTCAAATCTAATAGATCATGCAGAATTCTCAACAAACTTACAAGCTGATATTATAAACAACTTTTCAGCTGAAAATCTGATTACAGGGGATAACTATGGTTTGTTGCATTTGGATGATTACATTTTATTACTTTCACTTATATCCTAACAGGTACCATCAATCAAGGTAAGGAGTCAGAAAAGCATTATATTCATCTTAATGATATATGTGGTTGGTAGGTGTGGACCCAAGTATTCAAATCACACTTGAGATGATTAGAAATGAACAATTGGGTATTTTTTCAGGTTCTTTTTTCAGACATACCATTAATTTGATTTTTATATTAGTGGAGAAGATTTATAAGTGGCTTTCTCCACCTAAGGAGTCTCTCAACTACAATGCTGCATATGAAATTTGGAAGAGTCAACTAGACACCTGTCAATGGTTTCTCAAAGGAAGTACATTTCTTGGGTGGGTTAAACAGCCTGGCTTTCTCTGGATCAGAGGAAAAGGTAAGTCATCTGTCAAAATTTGTAAATTTATATGATATTGACAACCTATCTAGCTGGCTCTGGTAAAACCATTTTAAGGTTGAAAATTCCAGCATTTTTATTGAACTGAATTGAATTTTATTTTTACAGCTCAGCAATAATCCACAATGTTCTTCAAAGATTCAATTCTGCTACTGCATATTTCTTTTTTGATGGAAGAGACTCACAGAAGGATTTCCAGCTGCATGATAAACTGATGCGATCACTCATCTGGCAATTCAGTCTCAAATGTGAGGGTAGTGTACCCAAAGTCTTGGTGGATCTTTATGCTCACTGTGGCAATGGCCATCGGGAGCCAACTCTGGATGATCTTCAGAATACTCTTGAAAGAATTCTTGGTGGCTTTAGCTCAACATTCATTATTCTGGATGCTCTTGATGAATGTACTGAAAGAGAAAAGCTTCTTAACTGGATTCAGTCTGTTATCCTGGAGAAAGAAATGAATCTTGGGCCCCATATAATAGTTACTAGTCGCCCAGAGCAGGAGATTGAGGACAAGCTCAAGTCTTATCATTATCTTGACTTGGTTGAGGAATCTGAGAATCATGATCTTGGAGTCTATCTTGAATATCAGCTTCAGAATGAATCTGACTTACAAAAATGGAATTCTGAGACTCAAAAGCAAATAAAGTTGACATTAATGGAACAAGCAGATGGAATGTATGTTTATTATTGACATTTAAATAAACGGATAACTATTGACTTCAATTTTAGGTTTCGCTGGGTTGCATTACAGTTGAATGAATTTAAAAAGTGCCGAACCAAGACTGATCTAAAAAAGCAGTTAGCTGATCTACCTCAGGGTTTGAATGAAACCTATGATCGAATCTTGCTGGGAATCAGTGAAAAAGATCATGGTTATGCAAAAACATTTTTACAGTGGCTATCTTTTGCTATTCGTCCACTAACACTGGAAGAGCTGGCTACAACTGCTGCTGTTGATCTGTGTGCTGAGAATGGACCAGAGTATAAATCTGATAATGAACTTCAAGATATTGAAGATGTCTTGAAAATATGTTCTAGTTTAATTATAAAATCAGATGGTATGGTTTAGAATATTACTGAATTGAAATGAGCACTGACCTTCAGATAGGCTTTATCAAGCTTTCCCACTTTTCTGTCAAAGAATATCTCATATCTCAGTATATTCAAAATCATGAAGTGACACATATCAGAAACTTCAGCTTCAATGAGCAGCTATCACACTCTGTCATATCTCAAATTTGTCTGGCATATCTGTTGCAATTCATTACATCTGAGCCACTTGATGAAAATCTGGAAATGTACTTCCCTCTTGCAAACTATGCTGCAGAACACTGGATTTCACATACACATTCCAGTGAAAAAAATGCATCTAAGTCATCTATAGTATTTGCATTGATGGTGAAGCTCTTGACAAGTGAACATGCTGCCTTTCTCCACTGGGTTCAACTTTGCAATATAGATGAATTTAACTCTAGGGATCTACAAAGACAGAGGGATCAGATTGCTAAACCACTGTATTATGCATCACTGGCTGGAATGACTGAAGCATCATATATTTTGCTGGAAATGGGAGCAGATGTAAATGCAGAGGGAGGCAATTGTGGAAATACACTCCAGGCAGCAATACATGGAGGCCATGAGAATATTGCAAAGCTCCTGATAGAGAAAGGGGCAGATGTGAATGCACAGGGAGGAGAATATGGAAATGCACTCTATGCAGCAGTAAATCAAGGCCATGAGGCCATGGCAAAGCTGCTGATAGAGAAGGGGGCAGATGTGAATGCACAGGGAGGACTGTATGAAAATGCACTCCAAGCAGCATCAACTGAGGGCCATGAGGCCATTGCAAAGCTGTTGATAGAGAAGGGGGCAGATGTAAATGCACAGTCAGAATATTATGGAAATTCACTCCAGGGAGCATCAAATCAGGGCCATGAGGCCATTACAAGGCTGCTGATAGAGAAGGGGGCAGATGTAAATGCAAAGGGTGGACTGCATGGAAATGCACTCTATGCAGCATCAGATGGAGGCCATGAGGTTATTGCAAGGTTTCTGATAGAGAATGGTGCAGATGTAAATGCACAGAGTGAAAATGGAAATGCACTCCAGGCAGCATCAATTGCAGGCCATGAGGCTATTGCAAGACTGCTGATAGAGAAGGGGGCAGATGTAAATGCACAGGGAGGATATTATGGAAATGCCCTCCAGGCAGCATCAACTGAGGGCCATGAGGCCATTGCAAAGCTGTTGATAGAGAAGGGGGCAGATGTAAATGGGCAGGGAGGAGAGTATGGAAGTGCACTTCTGGGAGCTTTGAATAGTGGCCATGAGGCCATTGCAAAGTTACTGATAGAAAAAGGGGCAGATGTAAATCCACAGAGGGGACAGTATGAAAGTGCACTCTATGCAGCATTAAATGGAGGCCATCAGGCCATTGTGAAGTTGATGATAGAGAAGGGGGCAGATGTAAATGCACAGGGAGGAAAGTATGGAAATGTACTCCAGGCAGCATCATATGGAGGCCATGAGGTTATTGCAAAGCTGTTGATAGAAAAGGGGGCAGATGTAAATGTACAGGGGGGGTTGTATAAAAATTCACTGTATGCAGCATCAAATCAAGGCCATGAGGCAATTGCAAAGCTTTTGATGGAGAAAGGGGCAGATGTAAATGCACAGGGAGGATATTATGGAAATGCACTCCAGGCTGCAGCAAATCATGGTCATGAGGTCATTGTACAGCTGCTGATAGAGAAGGGGGCAGATGTTAATGCACAGGGAGGAGCATATAGAAATGCACTCCAGGCAGCATCAACTGAGGGCCATGAGGCCATTGCAAAGCTTTTGATAGAGAAGGGGGCAGATGTAAATGGGCAGGGAGGAGAGTATGGAAGTGCACTCCTGGGAGCTTTGAATAGGGGCCATGAGGCCATTGTGAAGCTGCTGATAGAGAAGGGGGCAGATGTAAATGTGCAGAGGGGAGAGCATGGAAATGCACTCCTGGCAGCAATAAACAGAGGCCACAAGGGCATTTTGAAGCTGCTCATAGAGAATGGGGCAGATGTCAATGCACAGGCAGGATATTATGGAAATGCACTCCACACAGCATTGAGTCAAGGCTATGAGTTCATTTCAAAACTATTGATAGACAAAGGGGCAGATGTAAATGCACCAGGGGGATGTTATGGAAATGCACTCCAGGCAGCATCAAATCAAGGCTATGTTGCCATTGCAAAGCTGCTGATAGAGAAGGGGGCAGATGTAAATGCACAGGGAGGACAGTATGGAAATGCACTACAAGCAGCATCAGATGGAGGCCATGAGGTTCTTGCAAAGTTTCTGATAGAGAATGGTGCAGATGTAAATGCACAGAGTGAAAATGGAAATGCACTCCAGGCAGCATCAAATGGAGGCCATGAGGGTATTGCAAAGCTGCTGATAGAGAAGGGGGCAGATGTAAATGCACAGGGAGGATATTATGGAAATGCACTCCAGGCAGCATCACTTGCAGGCCATGAGGCCATTGCAAAGCTGTTGATAGAGAAGGGGGCAGATGTAAATGCACAGGGAGGACAATATGGAAATGCACTGCAGGCAGCATCACACAGAGGCCATGTGGCTGTTGCAAAGATGCTGATAGAGAAGGGAGCAGATGTAAATGCACAGGGGGGAGAGTATGGGAATGCACTCCATGCAGCATCAAATCAAGGCCATGAGGCCATTGCAAAGCTGCTGATAGAGAAGGGTGCAGATATAAATGCACATGGAGGACAGTATGGAAATGCACTCATGGCAGCAACACACAGAGGCCATGAAGCTACAGCAAAGCTTTTGATAAAGATGGGGGCAGATGTAAATGCAGAGGTAGAAAAGTATAAGAATGCACTCTATGCAGCATCAAGTGAAGGCTATGAGACCATTGCAAAGCTTTTGATAGAGAAGGGGGCAGCTGTAAATGCACAGCGAGAATATTATGGACATGCACTCCTGGCAGCATTAAATGGAGGTCACTTGGCCATTGCAAAGATGTTGATAGAGAGGGGAGCAGATGTAAATGCACAGGGAGACTATCAGGAAAATGCACTCCAAGTAGCATCAAATGAAGGCTATGAGGCCATTGCAAAGCTGCTGATAGAGAAGGGGGCAGATGTAAATGCACAGGGAGGATATTATGGAAATGCACTCCAGGCAGCAGCAAATCAAGGCCATGAGATTATTGTACAGCTGCTGATAGAGAAGGGGGCAGATGTAAATATACAGACAGGATGTTATGGAAATGCACTCCAGGCAGCATCAATTGGGGGACATGAGGCTATTGTAAAGCTGCTGATAGAAAAGGGGGCAGATGTAAATGCACAGGGGGGAGAATATGGAAATGCACTCCAGGCAGCATTAGATGCAGGCCATGAAGACATTACAAAACTGCTGATAGACCAGGGGGCAGATGTATGGGCACAGGAAGGATATTAT
This sequence comes from Laccaria trichodermophora, assembly GCA_018417955.1. Taxonomy (NCBI): domain Eukaryota; kingdom Fungi; phylum Basidiomycota; class Agaricomycetes; order Agaricales; family Hydnangiaceae; genus Laccaria; species Laccaria trichodermophora. The sequence continues at coordinate 1,912,080 of JACTVC010000006.1, forward strand.
TGATCACAAAGTAGGCACATTTCATTATGATCTCTCTCTCATATGCACCCAATCACCCAATCACTATGTGTAAATAATTGTTGAAAGATTTCTGTAAGATGTTGAAAATGATATCTAGGATGGTGTCTTCTCTCAATAGAGGGAGTCAGAGTGGCCAGTTCAGCAGCAGTTCAGCAACAATTCAACATCAGGTTCAAAGACAATTCAGAAAATTTATTTTTGCCTGAATCACCATTGAACCAGGTTTAACTCTGACCCCCCTGGTTCAGCTTGAGGCTATTTCATGCTGGTTCCAGTTCTGACCACCTTCAGAATCCAAGTGTATGTTCCATAAAATTTTAGTTACATTTATATTATTCCTTCTTTAAAAGCTCAACAATATACTCCATCCCATGACATACAGTGCATCAATGGTTGTCAGAAAATTTAGATGGCATTTTTGTGAGGACATTTAGTGCTTGGAAGTCCGGTCCGGTCCGGTCTTTTGTCAAATTTTGACAAGACCGGGACTGAGACTGGTCCTCGCAGGTTGAAGAAGTTCGAAAAACTGGACTGAACCGACGTCAACCGGTTCAGTGTGGTTTTCGTCAGTTTTTTACGGTTGAGAGACCGGTCTTAACCAGTTTCGGTCTCAACTGGTTGACAACCAGTCTTGGACCGGTCTTGGAGTGACTAACATAGGGAACATAATGTATCTAATTTACTACATATACTAGTACTACATACATGAGAGTGAACGAGGGGGGACAGGGGGGCGGGGCAGCACTCACGCGTCCTTGTTGTTGTCCATCGTCACCCATCTCCTATTCTTCGCATTGTCCTCAGTCAAGCGAGGTGGTTCAGATGCAGGTGGGACCATGTTCGTAGTCATTGTTGCTGGTGCGTCGCGTACCTGCTGCCTGGTTGTGCCGTGCGGTGGTTGTGGTGGGGTGGGGTCATCGTTAACGAGCTGGGTTAGGAGGAAGGTGGAGGTGCTTACCATGTAATGAAACGACGAACGACACTATCATCATTCGTCGTTTGGTTGCCACGTCGCTGACAGCGACGTGGCACCTTGGAGGGAGTCGTCGATTGTGGTAGGCAAGGAGTCCGTCACGGTTGTCACCAGATCTTGGTGGTGGGTGGTGGGATGTGGGCGGTCGTCGATCACCGAGGTGGGTGGTGGGCAGTCACATTCATCGTCTGGCGACGTGGCACTGGGATTGATGTGAGAGATGATAAAGGGATAGTGGGGTGCTTACCACAGAATAATCCAGAATAATGAACGCTCGTTGCCACGTCGCTGTCAGCGATGTGGCAGTTAGACCTCGCAGGTGCTCGTTCAGGTGCAGCAGTAGGGGGGGTCGTCGTGGAGGCTGTGGCGCGTCGTGGCCATGTGGGTGTTGTAGCTGAGCCTCCAGCGCATGAGGTGGCGGTCGATGTGTGGGCGTGAGTGTTGTTTAGCCCATGGCAGGCACTCACAATGCGAGGTGATGGTCAGGAAGGGTGGTGGTGGGAAAGGGTGGGAAGAGAGTGTTTGTGTTTGCGAGTTCTGTTTGTTTACGAGTTTTGTTTGGTTACGAGTTCCGGTAAAGACCGGTTAAGACCGGTTAGACCGGTCTTTTGTCGGTCTTTAAATTTCCGAAATCATTAGAGACCGAAGACCGGACCACGGTTGCGGTCTTTGACGGACCTGGGAATTTCCGGTCTTCGGCAGTCTTGGTCCAGTCCAGTCTCGGTCTTTTTCCAGTCTTGGGACTGGACTTCCAAGCACTAAGGACATTGTGACAGGAGCTAGTCAGTACAATGATATTGAGGCAGGAAGTTTATGGAGGAATATCTGAAACATATTTTCAAGGAGAAATAAATAGAAATTTAATTAACAAGGGAAGTTATGTATGAAGAGGTAGAACCAAGGTAGAACCAAAACTTGAATCAACAATGAAGCACCTCCAGAGGTGCTTTGCCACTGGTTCAGGTTCAGCAACGATTCAGCATGTTCCCACAGTTCAGACAAGAAACCAACATCTTTGGATTGTTTCTGAACCATTTGCTGAATCACTGCTGAACCAGCCACTCTGACTCCCCCTAATCAAAGTAAAGGCAGAAGTATCAATGAAGTTTTGTGATTTGAATGAAGTTTTTGGAAAACTATGACATTATAGTATCTGAAATTGAAATGTAGCTAGAGAACAACACAATGTTAAGAAGCAGTCTTTTGTTATTTTTTTTGCCATTCTCATCATAAACAGAGAAGTTACAATATTTGTAGATATGTACTACACTTGGAACAAAGAACCCTAAGTGAAGTACTTGGCTGGAGATCACAGTGTGGGTGTGTGATTTCACTGGCAGATCACAATCAAATTGTGACTTGAACCAGGGTCTGGAAAACACCAGGCCAAGTCTTTGTGCTGACTTAACATTGTACATGCATAGTAAATATCAAATAATTTAATAAATAATTGTTAGTATTTGCTCCTCATTGTCATATCATATGCTTATGAGTGTGTCTCATTCCACTTTCCAGATAATGATGCCCCTTAGCAGGCAGACAACTTCAGCATTGATTGAGGTCTTGACCTTCCCCAGTATAATCCATATTGAATCCATGGAATGAATGTTGGCTGAGGACACAGCCAGTTTCTGATTCCATGGACATCATGGATTCCATATGGAATAATCCTGGAATGGTCATGGAATGTTTAATTCCATGTGGACTCCAACACCATTCCCTATGGATTCTATTGGATTCTATATGAAATGCAGGCATATCCACATTTATTTCATGAAGCAGTCCATATGGATTCCATGGAAGGAATTAATGACCATTATACCATTAGAATACATATAAATGTAGTATTTATAGTGTCCTTACTATATATTCAAGTAAAAAGAAAAATTTGCACTTGAGAGAATTGAACCCTTGACATCATTAATAATAGCAGTGCTAAAGCCACCTGAGCCATTTAGGCTTTATTATATGTAAAACTAAAGTTGTCTATATAGTGTGTTTTGGCATGTGGCATCTCATATGTGACAGCTGTGGCTGAAGGGTTGCCATGTCTTTCTTCCTTCCACCAAGGTCTTGTCTCTCCCCCACATGTTCTGATCAGTGCTGAACAGCAAGAGGATTTTTCTAATCAGCACTGATCAGAATTAGAATCCCTCCTTCCCCAACCATTTTGGCTGGAAAGCAACTCAGCAATGGCCCCACTCAGAATAACTCAATGCTGAGTGAACTGATCAGTGCTGAGCACTCTGATCAGTGCTGATCAGCACTGAGTGATGCTGAACAGAACTGAGTGACACTGAACAGAACAGATTACAGCTGAACAGATCTGAGTTTTATATATCTATTACTCTTGTTATTATAAGAATGAAAAAGAAAGACATGACCCTGAGTTGAACCCAGGCATCCACAGATAGGTCATATGACCAGATATGGGCAATATTACCACTGGACCATACAGCTGTTTAATATACATAATCAGTACTTTACACTCCCACTGCTTGTCCAACGGACTCTGATGGACTTTCATTGGACCCTGCCATTTCCGATGGACCCAGTGGACAGTCCGTCGGAAGACCGTCGGAGTCCGTTGGACATGACTGGATTCCGCTGCTAGTCCAGGCAAAGTCCAGTGAAAGTCCACTCAAACTACTTCTTACTGAGAATAGACGGTTCAAAGTCACGCGGAAAGCGCCGTCCCCCGCCAAGTAAGGGTAGGGACCGTTCCTCGGTTCCCAGGACTGTGTTCCCTCTTTTCGGTTCCCTGTCACAGCCTTTGCTGCTGTTTTCCCATCCCCTCTGTCGCTCCTCGCCGCTTTATCTCTGATTTCTATTGCACAGATCGATCTGCGAGCCCACCGTCGGCCTCTTCGCCTTGAAACAGATCGGTGCCCGCCTAGCATGGCTCGTCTCGGAAGCGACACGCCCTTGCTGGCTCACCATCATCTTTGGTTTACTCGCTGCTGCCCTTCTTGTCTACGGCACCGACATGGTCTCGCCACAAGTCGAAGCAATGGACGTTTACCAAGACGTCGACTCCATGGACGTCGACGATCCACCGCTCAACTCCAATGATGAGGGGGAGCAACGCCTTCCGTTTCCAGGTGCGATCGTCAATGGGAAACGGCAGGTCTGTTACATGCAAATGTGAGCTACCCTCACCGCTTCCTCGACTTCAACGCGCTAACTTCAAGACAGTTATGGAAAAAGTGTCACCAGATCCATGTTGCAATATTGGTGCAAAAGCTTTGCCATTCCGCATTCCGGAAATATGAAGATGATGCGAGAGAGGCTCATCAAGTTCAGTGGGGATTTGGACGCTTGGGATAGGTGAGTAGGTTACCATGTCACCCCAAGAAGAAATTTATCGTGACATCCACAGGATGATTCCTGGGGCGCGAAGAGCCCATCTCAATGCAAGATATGGGGCCAGCTCGAAACCGACCAAGACCAAAAAGAGGTCAACCAAACGCGCTGAGGAGATGTTCAGCAGGTCAGCGATGGCTGCACCCATCACCCACCTTCTCCCAACGGAGACCGAATGTGGCCAAAGCAAGCAAACGACACGCGAGCGAGAGCAACTGCTCAACTGGGTATGTCATGCATTCTTTCGCTGTCTTTTCCTTCTGTCCTTTTGAATCAAGCTCTGCACAGGCCAGAAAAATTGTGGAGTCCCATCCCTACGTCCCAATGGAAGCCCGAAAATTAGCAGCAGAGAAAGCTCTGGCAAGAAGAATGGTGCGAGTTCTGTTTTCTCAACTAACATTTGTCTCTAATCCGCCGCAGGCTGGTGGCGACCTGGCGCTACAGGAAAACCTCAGGCTCACCAACGCACGCGTTGAAGAACTCAATCACCGCCTCTCTCATATGAGCGCTGGCACGGCCAGTGACTGCATTACCATTTCCATGACGGCCACCCCTCCATCCGCCCCTCCCTTGCCGTCTGAGCAAGTCACAGCCCCAAATGAACAGCCAGTACAACGCCATCCGGCCACCTCAGTTACACAAACCTCCAGCTCAGCACCGACACGCACGATCATCCTGGGCGACGGCACTGAGCTCACCTTCACAGAGGCTGATGTTGGCTCTCCACCGCTAACCAGCTTTGCTGACGACGTTGCTGGCCTCAATAAAATGTGGGATGACACCACTCCCAATTGGGGGGGCACGTCGGTGTTGGAGATCAAGGGTCACCCAATACCCATCGTCTATTGGAAGGACGTTTATATGAATTCCAACCGTGGAAGCCTGTGGAAGCCGCGCCAATGGCACGGTATGAAGAGCAAGTGGTTCAACTGGAAGGTACGCTTTTTTTAGATCTCTCAATGCTGTTTTGTTTGAAAGTCAACATTACAGGTCGTCGTGCATCGCTACCGCCAAGGAACGGACACCAGCTTTTGGGATGAGTTTTCACATAACGGGCAGCGGCTCTGCTTCACGAAGATCATCCAACGACTTTCAGAGCTTCGCAAGGATGAAGACCACGCCACAGCTGAACGTGCTAGGGCTGAGTATGCCACCGACTTCCTGACTTTCTTTTCGTACAAAAAGAATGGGGTTTCTCATATCAAGACAAAGCCTTCAGATATTGCAAAGACATATCGGTTACTCAAAGGGATTTCTGGTGTAGATTCGGACGGTGAAGATTGAATGAAGTACATAAAGCTTTTCGTAGTTAGATCTGTCCTAATACAACATATATAATTCTTATGCACAAGCACAAGAACGTCCGCATCGCGGGCACTTTATGGTTGGGGCTCGCCTTGGGTTGAATAAGTCCTCGCGTGATTCTGTTGGGTTGTCATTCCATGAAATAAGATACTTGACAATTGTCATGCTGGAAAATTCAACGCTCCAGCCGCCCCAGTCACAAATTGTGCGTAGAGGCCAACGGCGTTCCGACGCCAGGTACTGACAACCACCACGTCGAAACGAGTGGGTTCCGTAAGGGGATGGGTCAATCCCAATATCAAGGAGGTTGTTATGAAAGAGCTCGAGAAACTGTTCAGAGGTCTGTAGATAAAATAAAATATTAGTAACGAAGTAGGGAAGTCTAATAGCAATGAAGCAGACCATTGGAGAGTCCTTGGCGACAGGCCACTCACCTGATCCTATTTTGCGAAAGATGTAGCCCTCGGTGATGGTAGTGGTATTGACCCAATCAGCGAGGGCACGGACAGGACAGAGGTGGGCATCTGCCTCATCAAGCATGTGTAGATAAAATGGCTTTACTCCTGTTAATATAATTTGTAAGGTGATCTAGGGAATATGAATGGAGAACGTACGACCGTATTGATGTGTTTTTCGGAAGGGTAATGTTAGAATTATGAGATCGTCTCGAATTTCGATGTGGGACCTTCGAATTTTCAGGACCTCGTCAATGCGCAACAAGCACAGAAAAGATATTGTGTATATTGCATGCAATGCCCGACGTGTCAAACCTCCACCCCATTCATGGAGTTTGGTGGCATCTTGTCTAGAAACGGGGCTGTATTGCTTTAAGGCCCAATTTTCCGGGAGGTGGTTAAAATCATACAGCCTGCCAATAATATCCTGTCCGCATGCCTATCAGGTCATTGAATATGTGACTTTGTGCACTGACCTACTGCTGTGACAGCGTGTGCACTGGTTGCTTCGCAGCCAGCTTTAACCTGATAAAAATAAAAAATTGTGGCAAAGACAAGGTAACAAACCAACCTTCCGGCGACGCAAACCACTCATATAATTGGCAACCTCTGGTGAGATGGAAGGGTTGCCAACCATCCCATCCTTGGTTTGATGCCATTCAAGCGACCCAAGGTCATACTCACGTGAAAATATTTTGGTCATGGCAGCATGCATCTTCTGTGCTTGCGCATATGAATCGCGGATCTCATTCGATGGCCGGGCCTTATTGTCCAAGGTGACCTCATCACACCTGGGATTTGTTAAAAGGGGTACATATAAGCAAAGATAATAATTTACTTACTTGTCCATAATCCATGCACTGATAAAGAAAGGTGCATCTTCGGGAGGTGACTTGGAAAAAAAATCTGCCTCTTTCTGAATAAGACCTGAAGATATCAAAAAAGATGTGCATTGTATCTTCAGCCTAAATTGAAGACATGTTAACGTGCGCCTTAATTTGAATGGACCATATCATCACCGTTGGTATTCACCATCAGTCTTGTCAGTTACCCCCTTTGATGCGCCGAAGACGGATTTCTTCCACGTTTGCATGAACTCGCGATTTCCTGGTTCCAAATCCTCGTGGACAAGATCTGGCACTGTGGCTTGTTCATCCTCAAGGTCAAGTTCAATTTCTTCTTCTGTTATCCTGTCGTTATCCTCACGAGAGTTGAGTGCAGAAAATTTATGAGAAAGGTTGGATAGTGGGGCGACCATTGTGGGGAAGGCAGAAGGAGTAGTTGTTTCAATAAACGCTATATATACAGTGGGGGTTGTAAGACAGCCGCAAGGGTAGCTAGCTGCACCTCCTATCTACAACTCTCCCTCTGAGTCGGTGATGAATTCAATGAGGTGTCCATCATCCGAGACATCAAGGCGATACCGCCTTTCAGGGAGCCCAGTAACTGTGGGTGTGTTAAGGGGGTCACGCGGTCGTAGAGCAGGTTCGCTTTCATACCTTGTTCAAGATCAGATTGAGTGAGGTCGATTGTGTCAATGATATTGCGGAACGTCAGCTCAGGAGTGGTAAGGTCAATGGCCTCGAATTGATCTGCGGACGGTGTTTTGTGGTGCTTTGGTCGTTTACTTGAAGATGCAGCATCGTCCTCTTCACGAGATCTCTCTTGTTTTTGTTTGAGAGGGCGAGGCATGTCCATTGACCCTGGAAGTGATTAATTATGTTAATTGAGGTAAGTCCGTGGAGTGATAGTTATACCTGATGCACGAGGGGCCTTTCTGCCAGTACTCATACGGGCACTGCGGGTAGCGTTGTTCTTATCAGCTGAGAAAGGAATGTTCCATGTGAGCTAAATGTTCCAAGAACTCGTGGGGAACGGACTCACCTGCCACAACGAGGTCAGGGAATGTTGCCTCAATCATTGCAACGGGAAGCCACACCCTCATCCTTGGGAGCACACTCAATCGCCACTCTTTCACTTTTCCTTCAGTTTCGCCATCATTCAGCTTGCCCATGAGTGAACTGATGATGGAATCTACAAGCATGTCCGGCACAATGAGAGATAACCGAGCTTCAGGATGGCGCAGACAGTCTTGAGCTTTTAAAGGGACCCGGCGTTTAAGGACCCCGCCAATGAACTGACAGGGTCTTTTGGCCAGACTGAGATCGGTCTCACGTGCAATGCGGCATATGTTGTCGAGGGCCAACGCAGGAAATATTGTTGTTTCGAAATGCATGAGAATCCCGTGAGTACTACCCCAGGAGAAATTCTCCTCTGCAAAATTTGCAAGCAAAATAGGATGGGGGCTACAGCCCAGAAGATCAGTGGGATTGGTCTTTGAGCTGAGAGGATTTTGATAAAGGTTAATGATCTTGAGCTGAGGGAAATTGGAAGGGATGGATTCAGCGAGAGCAGGTTGGCAGGAGGGGAGATGGCCAGAGTCATTGGTTCGTAGCTCGTCACACAACTCATTTCGCCACACCTTCAGAAAGCTGTCAACATGTAGGGATTGGGACAAGCCATGCAAAAGGCGATGCCCAAGCCCTGCCCTTGCAAGTCCAGCTGCAGTCCAGATACCACACCGTTCAACGCCATCCTATGACAAACCCAAGCATTAGCTCCCAATCAAGAACTATGGATTCATCTTACGTCATAGTCACCGCCAACCAGCAAAGCAATCACCAAGAAATCTTGTGCCGTGTAGCCAAGGGCAGCATGCTTCGCGATGGCATCGGCACGATATACGGTAACCTTCTCGTCGTTGTCCTCATGAAGAAAGCTGCAGGGGGAACAGGTCAGAAAGGTATTTCGACTGCAGTAACTCACTCACTTTCGAAGGACAACTACGGCGCCGAGCACTATGAGATCAGAATCCTCACTTGCAACGGCATCAATAAAACCCTCCTTGGACAGCCAAGCAAGCTCGGCATCAGCTTCACCTAGAGCCTACATGTGTCCATCTGAGTGATAGTACGATGGACACATGGAGAAAAACCTACCACAGTTGAAGGAAATCCAAAGGCAAGTAGCATTTTCTGGAAATCCCGCTCGATCCAATGAGGGTTGCCTCGAACATGCTTGCCCCATTTCACACTAGGGCGCTTTGGACCATCGAAAATGAAGTAAGGCCGAATGGGTTTATCGAGGAGGCGGCAGCATCTCGCATACAGTGTTGCCAGCTCCGGGTTTTTTGAAGCGCTATGCCTGTAGAGTGCGCGGTATACCCAACCACTGAAGATTGTGAGTCAGATAAAACAAAACTCATAGCAGGGTGCATACCTTGCATCTATGCCCACCCGATATGCCCTTACCCCCCCAATGTTGTTTACAAAGCCATCCTCAACGGCCAGCTGATGCAGGGAGATACGCGATGCAACTGGTTCCAGCAACTGTGATTTTCTGGTTAGCCACCACAGTCACATCGTCATCAAAACACCCTTACCTTCCAGAGATTTTCAATGCCCATAGTGGGGAACTGACTCGAAGTGGTCTTGAAAGCGTCTGCCGTTTTGTAGACCAAACTTGTCTAGGCTTACGTTTTGAGACAGCCATTTCATCCTGGCTGAGCAGCGTCATCGGTCACTGGCTCAAGGGCACTGCTTGGTGATTGGCCAATGGGCAATGCCCAAAAACGTGAGGTGGTGGGTGGGTCCGGGCACCTGCATAAGATTATTATGAACCTAATATAATAGTAGATCTCCAGGTTTCTCCAGGCTAAATCTCCAAGCCAAGTCCCGGGCTCGAGTCTTCGCAGGAAATCCAGCCTTTCAAACACCTGGAGCAGAGGAGAACACTCACAAAAACGTTGTTGAATGTGTGACGAAAGGCGGACAACAGCAAAGCCCCAAAACCCATTGAGAAGACCACGAAAGAGAAGGTGCAGGGCAGCAGAGAGGCCCCTCAGTGCCACATCAGGTGTCAGACGTGGCTGTGGAAGTTGACGCGAAATCGCAAGGAAGCAGATGTTTGATCATGTTCAGAGTGCCCAGGCTAACCACAGAGGCCGCACACAGGGCATAGGATGAGCGAGATGAACGCTTACATGGCGTTGAGGGCAGTGGACGTGATGGCAACAGTTGTGCCATTTCTGATGGCACAAGTGCTGGAAGCGAGGAGTACCTTTCACTGGCACCATGTGGAAAATATATATAATGAGAGCTGAACATTGAAAGGCAGACATGGAGGTTGCAATACCAACAATATTTGACTACAGCTTGCGTGAATTATTTTAACTACTGGTGGTACAGGAATAAATGGCATTCATTGTTGTTCATGAGAAAGGGTAGACACGCAAGCTGCCCAATGAGCACTGCTTCACCAAGGGCTGAAGTCCACTAAGTGCGACACCCTCTTTGGCCTGCCGGGTCTCGTGTAAGTAAGCCTTGGTAATGGTGGGGTTTAGAAGGACAACGAATGCAGGATGAGACCGGAAACCAGACGAAAGATGAGGTAGGTAGGGTAGGTAAGGAATGTGTGCAATAAAAATGAGGTGCTTTTCGGGCTTGATGCCACAATGCACGAAATTGTGGGAGTGAATATACTTGACGGGGGAATTCTGTCCGAGAAGGTCAGCAAAGAGTAACGAAAGATGGAAAAAGACGCGAACAAGCTGGTGCGCTGCCTGCGAGCATCTTGTAAACCTTTGGTTCATACTCTAGTTGAGGGTGCTTGGCTTTGACGGACTTGAGTTTGATGGCAACTTCTTCACCCAAGATGATGTTAACTCCAAGGTAAATGACATGTTAAATGATATAAACAAGTCAACGACAATAAGAGATGTCATCTATCGAGAAAGACGTGATATCGGCGGGGAATTAGGGTGTTGAAGGTAACCTATCCATGTTCTCAAAAGATGAGATCAGAGTCGATTTCGTCGAAAATTGCTGGAGGCGTAGTCACGTTGATTCCGGACCCAAATATCTGGGAGTTGCATGGGGTATGAATCGGCCCCATTGGGTATGCCAAGGAGGGACAGGAACAGGCGGCATGAGGGCCTGCAAATTCACATTGATAATAGTGGAGTGGGGGGTAGTGACATCAGGCATCCAGATGAGGATGGGGTATTGCGTAAGAGATATGAATGCCCCAGAGACTCAGTGGGCAGCATGTGAGAAACACTGTTGGTCTCCCACTGGGGAGAGACAGGCGGATTGGGGTAAAAAAGGGGAGAGACACGAGGAGAGAGGCAGATTGAGGCAAAAAGGGGGAGAGGCGCGAGGTGGATTGGTATGAAGATGGGGCAGCATCTGTGCCTTTGAGCGAGTCTGCGCCGGACGATGAGGATTTGTTTGGTGACGGATATGTATTCGAATTGGCAAGAATGGAACAGTGGGAGAGGGGGTGTGAACAAGGAAGAGCGACGAGCAAAACACACGTGAAGTCAGGTTGCTGATGAAGCTAAGGGTCGCGCACTGCGTGTAAATGGAACCGGGAAGGACTGTTGTTCATCCGTTGTAGGACTGTCGTTTTTGAGGTTCACGACAACTTCGCATAGCGCGGGAAGGGTTTTTTCGCGGAGGTTCGTCGTCCGTTTGCAAGCAAAAAACAGTTCTGTCTGGGCGAAAAGACAGTTTTTGCATTGTCTTGACCCTACTCGGCTCTGGCTAGAACCGCTGACATGCAGCATCTAGGGACGTTGCCAAGCCTATCATTCAAAATCAGTGATTGCATAAATTCAAGCAAAGAGAACGGATTGGCAAGTGTTGGCAGTTCTCTACCTTGCACCCCATTAGCCAGCTGAATTTTCTCCCCCGCAGCGGCTCCCATCCTTCCTTCCTTCCTGCTCCTCTGCATTTGCTTCTGTGTTTACTTGTCGAGAGCGCACTGTCCCCATGGCTCAGATCTCAGCAGCTATTGACCCTGGTGCGGGTTGCTCGGCTGCATTCGCGACCTCCGTCGCATTGGCATCTAGTGCTCTGAAAACCATTCTGTAAGTTTCCGTATTCATCTGTGGTACGCACCCTTGCTGCTGTTGTGAGAGCCGCTTTCTGTTTTCCTCGTCGGGCGTCGTCGTTCTTGGGCGTTGTTGTTGTTTTGAGCAGACGTTTGGCGCGGTGTTCTATTTCAGTTCCCCTCTGTCATTCCGGAACCCTTTCTTGGCGTTCTCCGGCCCTTCCCCCGTGTCACAGATCTTACAGATCGGTCACATCGTCGAGACTGTCTATTCAGCTGGTCGCAGCCTTACTTAGAAGCAAGAAATGGTTGGACTGGCTGGAATTCTGTGTCCGTTGGACGTCCGCTGGACTTCCATCGGATTTCCAACGGACAGAGGCAGAAACCATCATAATTGCTAAGTTCTCAGTCTGCTGGACTTCCACTGGACTTCCAATGGACTTCTAAGCAAAAAAGGCACAACTTCCAACAGACTTTCAGTGTCCAGTCTGCAACTCTTATAAGTAAATCTAAACAAGTCAGGCCCTGGTCAGACCTTATGCTAAATTCCTTAAGACATTGAAGTTTCAAAAACAAAGTATATTTTATACCTACATAAATTTATTTTACTACATTCTATGTTACAGAGAAGGGGGAGGGGGTGGTGATCAGAAAGGGAGGGGGGAGGGACAAAAAGTGAGGGGGAAGGGACAAAAAGTGAGGGGGGAGGAACAGAAAGGGAGGGGGAGGGAATGGTAAGCATCAAGGGAGGAGGGAGTGGGGAGTGGTGAGCAGCAAGGGAGGAGGGAGTAAGGGAGGAGGAGGGAGTGGGGAGCAGCAAGGGAGGAGGAGGGAGCAAGGGAGGAGGAGGGAGCAAGGGAGGAGGAGGGAGCAAGGGAGGAGGAGGGAGCAAGGGAGGGGGGAGGGAGTGGTGAGCAGCAAGGGAGGGGAGTAAGGGTGGGGGGAGGGAGTGGTGAGTAATAGTGAGGGGATGGAATGGTGAGTAATGGAGGGGGGAGGGGATGGTGGTGCTGGGCCCTCATCCCCGTTCACGCATGGTCATTGGCGCGCATCGTTGACACGTTATTGCGTCGCATCGTGTCGCCGTCCTCGCGTCGCGTGTTTTGTCGTCATCCTCGCGTGTCGTGTTGTCGTCATGTTGTTGTTGTTGTCGTCATGTCGTCATCCACGTTGTGTCGTCATCCATCGTGTCACCGTTTTGCGTCGTTGTTGCCTTTCATTCTCCTTGGGCGTTGTCGTCGCCTCGTTGTTGTCTCGTCGGCGGGCGTTGTTGACACGTCATCGTGTTGTTGTTGTTGTTGTGTTGTTGTGTTGTCCGCGTCGCGCGTTGTTGACACGTTGTTGTGTTGTTGTTGTTGTGTTGTTGTGTTGTTCGTGTTGCGTGTCGTGTCGTCGTGGGTCGGTGGGCTGTCGTGGCCGTTTGTGGGTGCTGGTGGGCATGGTGGGCCGTCAGTGCATGTCGTCGTCTGTTGGTGGTCAGATGAGCTAGGTTGGGGTGGGATGGTTAGGGTGGGTCTGGGCACTCACTTTGCGCAGACGACGTCGCTGTGCGTTGTCGCCGTCGGACGACGCTGGATTGTCGTCGCCACTGGGGATGGATGATGGTTGAGGAAGAGAGATGTGGATCATTGATGATGGGAAAATCATGCGTCGGCATTTGCCGATGACCATTCTAGGAAGGCGGTCAAATAGTAGGTATGTATAATGTAAAACACCTATCTATATCAAAGCTGCCTTAGTCCAGCTGGTTCAGCATCCTGTTGAATATTCTTCAGTTCCTGAGGTCCAGTGTTCAATTCCATGATGTTGCATTTTTTTATATTATATAATTATAATAAGAACAGTCTGTTGGAATTCCGTTGGACTTCTGTTGGACTTCTGTTGGATTTGTCCACTGGAATTCCGTTGGTGCTTGCCTGTCATTTCCAGTGGACTGGCTGCTAGTTTGCTGTTAGTCCATCGGAAAAGTCCAACAGACTTAGAGGTCTGACCAGAAATGCTCGGAAAAGCTTTGGACATTCACCGGAAAATTGCTGTAGTTGCAAAGCAGAAAAAATGTCTGTTCTGAATACCCTCAGTCTGACAGAGTCTGGCCGGAGTCTGCTTGGAAAAGCAGTGGCAGCGTAAAGACCTCTACATAATTATGGTTGTATTTAGCTCATTCTCGCATCTTGCTCCCTCAATGAGCCCTGGCAAATGCTGACAATTGTTTTGGTGCTGTCAAAACAATCCACATCTTTTCTTCCTCACCACATCACCACTGCCACCACATCAACTAACACCCATGGCAATGATGATGCCCACCACCATGTCAACAGACAACAATGCCCATGGTAATGGATGATGACACTAACAGATGATGCCTATGAATGACAACACCAATGATGATGGACAATGATGCCAAAGGACAACAATGACAATGACACCAAAGGACAACAATGATGACGACGATGTCCATGGACAACAACACCAATAGATGATGATGACACTGCCCCCCTTCCTATTCCCTCCCCCTTCCCAGTTCATCTCCCCTTCCTATTCCCTCCCCCTTCCTCTTCCCTTCCCCCTTCCCTCCCATTTCCTGCTTTCATTGCCCATCCCCTCTCCCTTTAGCATACACTGTATGTAGTGGAATGCATTTTGTCTTATAATTGAAATACATTACAATTTTATCTAATTGACCTGTGAAATTTATAAGGAGTTCTGAATATCTGTAAGGTTTGACTTCAATACAGCTTAATTCACCTAACCTCTAGCTCAGTTCTGATCAGTAAGGCTGATGCTGATCAGTGCTGAACCATCCTGATTGTAGAAACTCTAATCAGAACTGATCAGTGCTGATCAGTTTTGGTCAGTGCTGATCAGCTCTGATCAGAGTATGTGGGGGAGGGTAAAGTACTGAATAGTAGGTGGTACAAGAAACTACAGAAGGTTGTCTGAAGGCAACAGCACCCCATAACAGTGTTGCTACAGGTGCTCTTAAGGTGCCCTGGTTGCAACATCCAACCCCATAGACCACCAAGCTCTATCCCCACACCCCACTGACCCAACCACCACCTGATACTTGTTGCACAGCTAGACCAGCATCTGAGTCATTGACATAACAATCAGATTGTGATTCAAAATGGCTCCAAGTTTGAGTAAGATGATACTCCACCTATGTATTCCAATGGAGGGAGGCATTGTAGTACCCTTCATTCAAAGTACCTGGCCAGGTACTTTGAATAAAGGGTATAGCAAGGGGTTGAGGTGCTTGGTCTTCTAAAAACAGGCAGTTGGAGGGGAGATGACAGAAGAAGGTAAAGAGGGTGTGGGGGTGGTGATGTGGTGGCAGGAAGGAAATGGAAAACTTTCAGAATCCAATGGACCAGATCACATGATACTGTATGATTATGACCAAGTCTTCGCATCACACATCACAAAGGGGTTTGAATGAAGGGAAGTGAGTGTGATGTCACACATCACCTCAGGTTTTGAAGTCATTTTCTCATAGTCTAAAATACCAATCTTTTCAAGCCTGCAGTGCTCCTAGCTGTGTAGACAGCACTAGGAGTCTTTTAACTATTTTCTAAGGAGACCTGTCCCACCATTGAGGATTTTTCCTGCAAGGACAGCATATTCTTGATTTTCTGAAGTACAGATGAAGAGATTGTACTCCTTGTCACACCTCACATCAGATGTTGAAGTGATGAAGAGTTAATTGAAATAGGTCACACCCTGATTGGCCTGAAGAGTTGGTCATAATTGTACAGTAGAGGTGTGTGTGAAGAGGACTTGCATGGAATCGATGATGTGAAGTTACACAATTCCAATGTAGTGCACATGAAAAAAAATGTCACTTACAAACAACCTACAAATCTGCTAAGATATTTTTTATCTGGTGGAAGAAAATGGACAACTTACAAATTTCATGTGTGATGAGTTTTGCCAAGCCAATTTTACTTCATTATGAACCAATTAGAATGGATAATTTTGAACAAATCCTTTTAAAACATATGTAATCTGAATTAAACCACTGTGGTTTTCACAGGGTTTGAGGTCTGAGGCTTGACAAGTAGCTTTTCAGCTGAGGCAGATGGCATCATTCCTCATGGCATAAAAAACTGATGGGCTTTGGCCTGGGTTTTTGTGAGAGCTTCTCTTGCCACATTTTTTTGCTTATTCTCCTTGCATGCTCAACTGGGTTTGTGTCTTTTGAAGTAGTTTGCAAGTCCTACTGAACCCAATTGAACTACTGTC
Source organism: Laccaria trichodermophora (assembly GCA_018417955.1). Classification (NCBI taxonomy): domain Eukaryota; kingdom Fungi; phylum Basidiomycota; class Agaricomycetes; order Agaricales; family Hydnangiaceae; genus Laccaria; species Laccaria trichodermophora. The sequence goes on from JACTVC010000006.1 coordinate 1,928,328, forward strand.
TCACAATGAGGTCATATCATGGTTCTATCTTGTCTGATGTCAGCTTGGGTTTAGGTAATGTTTTATTAGTTGTGTCATATCTTTAGGCATGCAACATATTTCTACACGATGCACTGGTTCTTTGATTTCTGGAGGCTTCTCCATTGAGAAGCTTGATGTTTTGGACTGTTGCAGGGTGCTTCCAGGCTGTTCAGACCAAAAAAATATAGGAGGTTTTTTTTTTTTAACAGCTGTTGGCTGAATTAACTAACTGTCCCAATATGGCATTTTCAAATCCTGGGACCCCCCTTGAGAAGATTGGAGATGTCTGCAAGGACCAAGCACACATGGGAAGAGCCCCCCTTATGAACATTGAAGCAGAGTAATGTTACATGTAAAGGTATGTGTCAGAATTTGAGCATTCTCATTCTGGATAACTGCCAAATTTACCATTTAGAAGGGTAGCAGAAATGTGTGAAGAGAGGTGCTAACTTATCTTCCTGCATGCATGATAACTCATACCAGTTTTTTTACAATGGGTAAAGCTAGTCTTTCTGCACCTACTCACCTGATTTGAACCCCATTGAGGAGTTCTTCTTGTTTACTAAGGGTCTGTCTGGTAACGAGAATCCATTTTCATCTCATTTTCATCTTCATTTGATGGCTGACAAATTGGGTCACACACCAAATTGAGCAATGATAACTGGGCTCCTTGCACAACCCACATTCCATTGTTATAGTTTTTATGTACAACACAGTAAGTATCCTACTACTGTCAGCTATAGTATGTATTTCTTTTTATTTCTGGCCCAATACTGGTGCTAGTGGCACATAAAATAAAAATAGAAGAAGAGGGAGGGAAGGATGAACCTCCTGTTGAGTGAATGGTATTGGCTAATTCTATGACAATGGCCCAAGCAAGTGGTCCAGCAGTCTGTCTTACTGTCTGACAGACGAAGGATATCTCGTGTGGATTTTCTTAGATACTCGCTTACTAGATTTCACTTCACATGTCAGATACTGCTTCAACAATTTATATTCTCTTTCACATGTCAGATACTCACTTAGATTAGATTTCAGGGCATCACCGAAACCAGAAAACAATCAGCAGACTGCTTGCTCATCAGTGCACACAGCATTGATTAGTCCCATCCCTCATAGCATGTCTTCTCTGGGCGCTTTGAATTCCTCCCTCAGCAGTTTATGGTTCTACAATCTCGACATGGTTTCTGACAGTTGCCAACTTTTTGACTTCCAGGGCATTCAGGTTTGGTGCATTTTCTACATGTTCGGCACTTCCAAGGAGCTAAAGCAGGTTTGGATTTTGCCATAGAATCAGCTATGCATTGTTGTGCAAGCATCTCAGCTTGTACCCACATGTCATTATGATTGGCCTGCACCACATGGGAACCACTGCTGTGGACAAGACCTGAAGTTGAGAGCTGGGATTTCAGTGGCTGAAGTAGTGGGAGATGGGTTTGTGATTGAATGGTTGTGTGACCCAAGTGGTCCTGACAAGTTCAAGTTTGAGGTAACAAATGTCATTGTGGATGTTGTTGGTATGTCAAGAAGACCCTTTTTGATGGTAAGTGATCTCATTGGCTGAACCTGGACAGCAGGAGCAGCCACTGAGCACTGTGGATCATGAATGATGAGAGTGAGTGGTTTTTGTGTGCTTGCTGACAGTGACATTGTCTCTTTGACATGCAAGAGCATCTTCCATTTTGCGTAATAGACTTTGAGTTGTTCAATGACACTGGAGGCAATTACCAGGGCAGTTGATGGTCAACTGCCTTAAAGGCAGTTGTCTGGCAGTTGTTCGGCAGTTGACTTTCATCAGGCAAGTTTACCATGTTGCGTTTGTTTGTAGGCTGTGCCAAAGAGTCTGACATCGGATTTCGGGCCCATTAGATTCCTGTTTTTCCTGCTTTGACATCTTCAGCTTTCACCAACTTCTGTTTGCACTCAGATGGAACAGAGGAGCAGAGCAACTTCAAAGAGGGGACCCATGAAGTGGGAGGCCTGCAAGGTATGTCATATTACAAATGTGACTTTTATTGTGGAACTTACATTCACTCTAGATACCAGTATTATGGTGCATATTCATCCACACTGTGGGGGTCACCCAATGGCCCATCACCCCTCCTCAACATCCCTCCATCACCCCAGCTAAGGCCCCCAACTCCACCCACCCATGTCACAGCGTTGTTGCACCATGTCAATCGACATCGGTTCAACATCTGCGACATGTTCAGGGTCGCACACATTGGGGTGATGGCAGGCACCATTTTCGGAGTCAGTCGTGTCGCGTCCTTTGTTCTTTGACACAACACGTTGTGGCACATGGCCTTTCCACTCTGTCAATTTCGCATTTTTGACATTCCTTCCCTCCCTCTTCTCATCACCGATTGCAATGCCTGACAATGACATACCAATGGACCCTCCAGCTTCCTCACCTCCACCCAATTCACCAACTCTTGCCAATACTCATGGCAGTACCTCCAAACGGAAGTGATCGTTGACGCTGCCTGAGGCTGGCCCATCAAGGACAAAGAGGTCTCAAAAGGGTGTTGTTCCAGCTCGCTCTAAGAAGGGTAAAAGGCCAAGTGACTGGCACCTCACAAAAGGGGAGGTACCAGCAAAATCAGAGGCAACCAAGGTGTGTAGATCTATTGTTTTCAATCTAATCCTATGCTCATGTCCTTCCAGCTAGCTCTTCAAGTCCATTGTTGAGCACTCTGGCAGTTACCAAGCCAGACTTCAGTTCCTCTGAAAGTCACGCTTGCTGATAGAGCTCACTATAACTCTTGTTTCTCTTCTGAATCTGCTATCAAATCCTCCATTCATGCCAGCCTTGATGCCAATTCTGTTGACATCAACAAGGCTCAATCTAGGGTTCGACAGCTTCTGGACTCTCTGTCTGACTTGAATAGCACCACAGCAAATCACATCCAGTGCATTGATGAGAGTTTTCTTTGTCTCATGTTCAGGACCATCTCATTCTTTGGGCTTGCATGCTGGGCTCCTGATGTTCTCAGTCAGGATCCTAACTCTATGTATAACTTGCTCTATGAGCACATTGCTCTTGTGACCTTCGAACAGGTTGCCACTGGCTTTGGCTATTTGCATCTTGGGATTGATCTGAGCCTCATTTGCAATTTCACTCTCATGCGAAAGCTCTATCGCAACTTCGTTTATTCTTACATGCATGGCATTGCCAAATCGGAGAGTAAGACTCCAGGGAGTGTTGCGAAATCGAAAACAATGACAAATGTTTGGAAGTGATGTAAAGAGATATTTTTTTAATACTATCTTTATCTGCAGCTAGCTCACCACTGGGGAAGCTCTCTGCAGGACGAGTCCATATTCTAAAGGCACAGGGATTTAATGAGCAGACTGTTGATCTTGCTGATGAGGCTGAGGCTCATTCAGATGATGAGGTTGCAGAGGGGGATTCAGGCTCTCAGCTCACCTATCATATCAAGATTAAGGATGGTCACTCAACTAAAGTGAAGTCATTCTTTCGGATGCTTGATTCTCAGCATAGGTGCTTGGATCGATCCCAAGCAAAGTGTCAAAATTGCAGGTGAGTTTTTTAGTGCTATTCTTATTCATCTTCATTCATCTATATACCAGGGCAGAGCATACTTGTGAAGACCCTCTCACTCCTCTTGAATCAGAGCTCTTTGCCTTGCCAAAGTTTACTCCAATTGACTGGTTTGACCCAGGCTACTGGAATACCACCTTAACTGTGTGTGAGCGTCTTGACTATATAGAGCATGGTGTCCACATTGGCCTTCCTCTCGCAGAGCATTGCCAGACCTGGGAGCAGTGCAGTTTATGGAAGAACCTACTGGCAGAAGAGTTTATGGAAACATATGGAAATGCAGTGCTGGCACTGTACAAGATGCCTACAGCGGAAGAGGTTGAGCAGCTTCGAGAGTGGGAGGAAGAACTTGAAGAGTTGGACTTGGAGGCTCAACTTGGGGATGAGGGATGAGGGATCTGGGGATGAGTAAGGGGATTTCCAACTTGTCAGGTATTGTTCTCCACATTCACAATTCATTTCCATGTTACATGCCTATCCTTTTATTTATTTTTCTTTCCCTCATCATACATGTTCATTTTTCCAACACCATTCTACACATTTCCTATGCTTCTTATGTTGTCACCTCTCATCATATGCCCTCTATTCCTCTTCGTCGTGCATGCCTATGTCCCTCTTTATGTACAGGTTATGAATACAACTCTGTGCTTATGGATATGAGTGCTACCATCGTCCTCTATTTAAAGCCCAACAAATAATTATGGTTTCTCTTGGAATGCCATATGTTCCTGATGGGCGCCAGAATGTTGTAAGATGGGTGATAAGGTGGACTGGCTGTATGATCATCAGCTGCCTAGAGGGAACTGTGTCAACAATTTGGCTCATAAAACCTGGAAAATGAACAAATGGAGCCTGTGCCTCCTCTGAATTAGGCAGCTGCTGGTGTGGGCGAACAATGAAAAATGTGTGCATGGCTCCCTCAAGTGGGATGTGCCAGATTGCTTCAATAAATCCTGTATCATGCTCCTGTGTATGAGGATTGCGAAACTGGTAGCACTGTTCCCTTCGTGTGAGTGCTGACAGCTGAAAGTGTGATCCCCTTGGTGCACCTGGAGAGGGAGTTCAACCCTCAGAGGAAGGATAAGAGCATTGGAAGGATGGGGAAATGCATCGTAAGCTCGATATTGGTGTCCAGTAGCCTAAAGGTAGACAAGGAGAGCATCATAAGCATCCTGTGGAAGATTTGATGCCTTTTTGAAAACTGCTGCCATTTCAGCAAAGTCCAGGGGAGTGGGTGAGAAATCTGAAGTTTTGACAGCTGGTCGTAAAATATTTGCAAGGCCATTCATTCTACCATCTTGTAGTCCATCTTGCAGCAAAGCATCTACTTGGCCTCTACGACTCATTTGGCGAAGCATTGTTAAATCAAGATCTCCTGTATACTCAAATTAGAAATTATAGTTTGCAAAATAATTGTAAAAACATATGAAACCTCCGATTTGTTTTGATCTTCTGCAACATGCCATTCATCCGCTCACCTGCAAACTCACTAAGAGGTGGTAGAGGACCCCAATATTTTAGTAGAGCCCCATTGTGCATGGCGTAATGATGATTTGGCTTTGAGTGAACATGAGGGAATAGAGCTTGGATGGATTGCTGATATTGAATGTAGTGACCAGTGTATTCATCGGCACTGGCATTAGAAGTCTTGAAGGATGATAGTATGTTTGTGGCTGCAACAAGATGGTGAAAGGATTGGAGATGTTGGTGCTGAAGATTTGTCATTGTTTCAGAGTGCCAGAACTCTGGAATTATAAGCAGAAAGATACAGCTGAAGAGCATGAGGTACTCATGAGCTTTCAGCTTCCCATGACTTGGTTCTCCAAGGTTTGTTGGAGGTCGCTGTGCCCATGTTGGGAGAGTAACATTAGAAATGCAGTTTCGAATCACTTGAAGCTGTGCATCTGTGAAGGTAAAGTGTTCTTTAGTGTCAGGAATATAATCTGGATCTCCAGTAACTTCATCATCCTCATCCTGCATGTCCACTTCAGTCACCCATTTTAGGGTACCTGTGAGGTATATGAATTCTTTGATTTAGGGGACCTCCATGGTACCCATTCCAAGGGTGGTATAAGAGCACATACCAATACCATGGTACCATGGTATGGAAAACCCATACCATACCAATACCATGTTACCATACCATACCATGTCACCTCATACCATACCATGCCATACCATACCATCATACCATACCATACCATACCATCATACCAGGGTGTCTGGGGTCCTTTTTCAAAATATATAAATTCTTTCTGCAGGCTGCAATACTGGTCCATTGGGTGCCATTTTTTGTGGAAAGCTTCTTGATGTTTTTCCCAAGATTTTAAGATACAAATGGAGGCTATATAGTCAAATCCATCCTTTGAAAATCAGTTCAAATGAGCTTAATCCCAGCTTTTTCCATGCATCAAAAGCCATTTATTGATACATATCTTTCCCAGTCCTTTCAATTACAATTAGAACAATATTCATCACAAATAAATCAATGCTGCATCAGTATTTGAGAAGCAAAGAAAAGAAAACATTTTGTGTATTGGCTATAGTCCTGGACCATGCATGATACCATGCATTGCAAACGCATGGACTTGAGCTAAATTATTATCCAACAGCCTAGGCTGAAATATGCACTTCAACTAATCAACTACATTAAGTACCCTTCACAGATGATTCATTTCAAAAGCCTGAAATTTGGATTCAAAAAGTGCCATGCTGTTGCTGTCAAAGAAGTATGTGTATATATTTACTATATGAAAACTACATATGATGGAATCAAAGTATTGTTGTTCTGAGAATTTGACCAAAGTTGTCATTATCAAAATATTTGGTCCAATCCAAAGTCTTGTCAATTGGAGAGCCAGGGGTACAGATTAAGGAAGCTCCTGTTGGCCATGGCCTCCCAAAACCATGATACTATGTTCAGCCTTATTCATATCACATGTGGTATGATAATATCATACCACAACCATTCATACCATACCGCAACTATTCATACCAAACTATGGTATTGCCCCCTCACCATACCATACTATGGTATTGCCATCTCACACCATACCATACTATGGTATTGCCATCTCATACCATACCATGGTATTGCCCTCTCACCATACCATACTATGGTATTGCCATCTCATACCATACCATGGTATTGCACCCTCACCATACCACACCATGGTATTGCCATCTCATACCATACCATGGTATTGCACCCTCACCATACCACACCATGGTATTGCCATCTCATACCATACCATGGTATTGCACCCTCACCATACCACACCATGGTATTGCCATCTCATACCATACCATGGTATTGCACCCTCACCATACCACACCATGGTATTGCCATCTCATACCATACCATGGTATTGCACCCTCACCATACCACACCATGGTATTGCCATCTCATACCATACCATGGTATTGCACCCCCATACCATACCATACCATGGTATTGCACCCTCACCATACCATACCATGGTATTGCACCCCCATACCATACCATACTATACCATGGTATTGCACCCTTATACCATACCATGGTACTCCACTCCCATACCATACCATGTTGTTTGATGTTTAAGGTGCTGTTCTCAGGATCCAGTGTGAATTTCTAAATATGGAAGGTGTGGCTATGCTAAATGAAAAAGAAATTAATGGGATAGATGCTTAAAATATCACAGGAACCATAATCTATGCAGAGGAAGGCAGAAAACCCCCATTTCGAAGTTTGTTTACATATATTTACCAATAGCTTTAACCAAAGTAAGGCTACAAAAATTGTAGTGTCCGCTTTTTTCATTAGAAAAGAGAAGTATGATTAGAAAACTTTGTAGTGTGCGCTTTGATGTGCGCACTATTTCCTAATTGGGCCATTTCCTAATTGGGAAAAGCGTTACACTTTTTTCTGCCACACCTGATGTCAGGCACAGTGCGCATTTAGGTCGGGAACTGTTTCCCACGCTTTTTGGGCCAGAAGAGTTAGTGGCTAGCTTAGTGTTGTCATTGTTAATGACGATGTGCGCACTATTTCCTAATTGGGCCATTTCCTAATCAGGAAAAGCGTTACACTTTTTTCTGCCACACCTGATGTCAGGCACAGTGCGCATTTAGGTCGGGAAATATTTCCCACGCTCTTTGGGCCAGAAGAGTTAGTGGCTAGCTTGGTGTTGTCATTGTTAATGACGATGTGCGCACTATTTCCCAATTGGGCCATTTCCTAATCAGGAAAAGCGTTACACTTTTTTCTGCCACACCTAATGTCAGGCACAGTGCGCATTTAGGTTGGGAACTGTTTCCCACGCTCTTTGGGCCAGAAGAGTTAGTAGGCTAGCTTAGTTTTGTCACTGTTCATGACGATGTTCGCATATTTCCCAATTAGGAAATTCATTACATAATATCAGTTTGTAGTCTCCGCTTTTTTAGACTACAAAAGTTTGTAGTGTGCGCTTTTTTCATTACAAAAGTTTGTAGTCTTCTGCTTGTGTTCACTACAGAATTACTAGTGTGCGCTTTTTTAGACTACAAAAGTTTGTAGTGTGCGCTTTTTTCATTACAAAGGTTTGTAGTCTTTTGCTTGTGTTCACTACAAAATTACTAGTGTGCGCTTTTTTCATTACAAAAGTTTGTAGTCTTCTGCTTGGGTTCACTACAAAAGTTTGTAGTGTGCGCTTTTTTCATTACAAAGGTTTGTAGTCTTTTGCTTGTGTTCACTACAAAATTACTAGTGTGCGCTTTTTTCATTACAAAAGTTTGTAGTCTTCTGTTTGGGTTCACTACAAAATTACTACTGTGCGCTTTTTTCATTACAAAGTTTGTAGTGTGCGCTTTTTGGACTACAAAAGTTTGTAGTGTTCGCTTTTTTCATTACAAAGGCTTGTAGTGTCCGCTTTTTTCATTATAAAAGTTTGTAGTGTCTGCTTTTTCATTACAAAAGTTTGTGGTCTGCTTATCTTATATATTATATTGTAGTCTCCTATTATCTATGTAGGTATGACCTGATGTTTCAGGCAAACTGACTGCAGCCAAACAGCTGGCAAATCATTCACACTTTGTACTCTCTAAGGAATTACATTCAAGACTAACTATTTGAAAGGGCAGGTAGTTCAGTCATGTTCTCATCATATTCAACATTCTTTCCATATATCTGGGGACTCAACTATGTCTGAACATAGCCAACCTTGACATGTCCTCTCTTTCTACTTCATCATTGGGTAGCTGCCACTACCTGCCCTTTCCAATAGTTAGTCTTGAATGTAATTCCTTAGGGAGTACAAAGTGTGAATGATTTGCCAGCTGTTTGGCTGCAGTCAGTTTGCCTGAAACATCAGGTCATACCTACATAGATAATAGGAGACTACAATATAATATATAAGATAAGCAGACCACAAACTTTTGTAATGAAAAAGCAGACACTACAAACTTTTATAATGAAAAAAGCGGACACTACAAGCCTTTGTAATGAAAAAAGCGAACACTACAAACTTTTGTAGTCCAAAAAGCGCACACTACAAACTTTGTAATGAAAAAAGCGCACAGTAGTAATTTTGTAGTGAACCCAAACAGAAGACTACAAACTTTTGTAATGAAAAAAGCGCACACTAGTAATTTTGTAGTGAACACAAGCAAAAGACTACAAACCTTTGTAATGAAAAAAGCGCACACTACAAACTTTTGTAGTGAACCCAAGCAGAAGACTACAAACTTTTGTAATGAAAAAAGCGCACACTAGTAATTTTGTAGTGAACACAAGCAAAAGACTACAAACCTTTGTAATGAAAAAAGCGCACACTACAAACTTTTGTAGTCTAAAAAAGCGCACACTAGTAATTCTGTAGTGAACACAAGCAGAAGACTACAAACTTTTGTAATGAAAAAAGCGCACACTACAAACTTTTGTAGTCTAAAAAAGCGGAGACTACAAACTGATATTATGTAATGAATTTCCTAATTGGGAAATATGCGAACATCGTCATGAACAGTGACAAAACTAAGCTAGCCTACTAACTCTTCTGGCCCAAAGAGCGTGGGAAACAGTTCCCAACCTAAATGCGCACTGTGCCTGACATTAGGTGTGGCAGAAAAAAGTGTAACGCTTTTCCTGATTAGGAAATGGCCCAATTGGGAAATAGTGCGCACATCGTCATTAACAATGACAACACCAAGCTAGCCACTAACTCTTCTGGCCCAAAGAGCGTGGGAAATATTTCCCGACCTAAATGCGCACTGTGCCTGACATCAGGTGTGGCAGAAAAAAGTGTAACGCTTTTCCTGATTAGGAAATGGCCCAATTAGGAAATAGTGCGCACATCGTCATTAACAATGACAACACTAAGCTAGCCACTAACTCTTCTGGCCCAAAAAGCGTGGGAAACAGTTCCCGACCTAAATGCGCACTGTGCCTGACATCAGGTGTGGCAGAAAAAAGTGTAACGCTTTTCCCAATTAGGAAATGGCCCAATTAGGAAATAGTGCGCACATCAAAGCGCACACTACAAAGTTTTCTAATCATACTTCTCTTTTCTAATGAAAAAAGCGGACACTACAATTTTTGTAGCCTTACTTTGGTTAAAGCTATTGGTAAATATATGTAAACAAACTTCGAAATGGGGGTTTTCTGCCTTCCTCTGCATAGATTATGGTTCCTGTGATATTTTAAGCATCTATCCCATTAATTTCTTTTTCATTTAGCATAGCCACACCTTCCATATTTAGAAATTCACACTGGATCCTGAGAACAGCACCTTAAACATCAAACAACATGGTATGGTATGGGAGTGGAGTACCATGGTATGGTATAAGGGTGCAATACCATGGTATAGTATGGTATGGTATGGGGGTGCAATACCATGGTATGGTATGGTGAGGGTGCAATACCATGGTATGGTATGGTATGGGGGTGCAATACCATGGTATGGTATGAGATGGCAATACCATGGTGTGGTATGGTGAGGGTGCAATACCATGGTATGGTATGAGATGGCAATACCATGGTGTGGTATGGTGAGGGTGCAATACCATGGTATGGTATGAGATGGCAATACCATGGTGTGGTATGGTGAGGGTGCAATACCATGGTATGGTATGAGATGGCAATACCATGGTGTGGTATGGTGAGGGTGCAATACCATGGTATGGTATGAGATGGCAATACCATGGTGTGGTATGGTGAGGGTGCAATACCATGGTATGGTATGAGATGGCAATACCATAGTATGGTATGGTGAGAGGGCAATACCATGGTATGGTATGAGATGGCAATACCATAGTATGGTATGGTGTGAGATGGCAATACCATAGTATGGTATGGTGAGGGGGCAATACCATAGTTTGGTATGAATAGTTGCGGTATGGTATGAATGGTTGTGGTATGATATTATCATACCACATGTGATATGAATAAGGCTGAACATAGTATCATGGTTTTGGGAGGCCATGGCCAACAGGAGCTTCCTTAATCTGTACCCCTGGCTCTCCAATTGACAAGACTTTGGATTGGACCAAATATTTTGATAATGACAACTTTGGTCAAATTCTCAGAACAACAATACTTTGATTCCATCATATGTAGTTTTCATATAGTAAATATATACACATACTTCTTTGACAGCAACAGCATGGCACTTTTTGAATCCAAATTTCAGGCTTTTGAAATGAATCATCTGTGAAGGGTACTTAATGTAGTTGATTAGTTGAAGTGCATATTTCAGCCTAGGCTGTTGGATAATAATTTAGCTCAAGTCCATGCGTTTGCAATGCATGGTATCATGCATGGTCCAGGACTATAGCCAATACACAAAATGTTTTCTTTTCTTTGCTTCTCAAATACTGATGCAGCATTGATTTATTTGTGATGAATATTGTTCTAATTGTAATTGAAAGGACTGGGAAAGATATGTATCAATAAATGGCTTTTGATGCATGGAAAAAGCTGGGATTAAGCTCATTTGAACTGATTTTCAAAGGATGGATTTGACTATATAGCCTCCATTTGTATCTTAAAATCTTGGGAAAAACATCAAGAAGCTTTCCACAAAAAATGGCACCCAATGGACCAGTATTGCAGCCTGCAGAAAGAATTTATATATTTTGAAAAAGGACCCCAGACACCCTGGTATGATGGTATGGTATGGTATGGTATGATGGTATGGTATGGCATGGTATGGTATGAGGTGACATGGTATGGTATGGTAACATGGTATTGGTATGGTATGGGTTTTCCATACCATGGTACCATGGTATTGGTATGTGCTCTTATACCACCCTTGGAATGGGTACCATGGAGGTCCCCTAAATCAAAGAATTCATATACCTCACAGGTACCCTAAAATGGGTGACTGAAGTGGCATGTCAAATGCATAGGGATGTGGTTCATCTTGAGTTGGTGTTCGAGAGAGTGTTGAAGATTGGCCAGAATGCTGGGATGAGAATGAAGGGTTTTGGTGGAGTGGTGCTGCTTCTGCCTCTGCTGCCTCTCGATGTAACTCATCAAGCTCACTTGCAGACTCAGATACATCTGTTTCAGTCCACTGTTTGTGATATAGGATTGGAAGGGAATGCCCAGAGGCCATAGTCAAATAGTGGTATATAGCTATATTTGGATATCTTACATAATATATTGATCTTTTGTCTTGAACCACCATCTTGTCAGCAGTCTTGCCATCCTCTTGCACTACATGTAGTGCTTTGTATATCTGTACTTCCTACAGTATGCATGATCATGTTGGGCCAGCTGAGTATCTTGTAACTGCTCATTGCTCACTCATGGGTGTTGATCCCAGATCCACCCATTCTTGCCTCCTCCTTCCCTCTTGGCTTCAGCTATGTGAGAAGTTCAGAGTGAATGCTTCACAATGGTGGGGGCACCGCGGACTTCACCAAAGCATGGTTGAAGTCTGCATCTCTTGGTAGAGGGAGAGCTGGAGAGTTGTGGGAATGCGCCAGCTCATCACAGGAGGAACCTTAGCATGGATGGTAGCTGCAGCTCGCGCACTTCGCGGCGGGCTTATTACTTCATGTGAAAGGGCTCATCCATCCTTCAGTTGGATGAACCATTGACTTTAGCTTGTGCTTGCACAGCTGGTTGAGGTTTGTTCAATTGGGGTGCTGCGCTGACTCTGAGCAGCTGGGCTTTGGGATTTCGCGACTACGTGGCCTGAAGTCTAAGGTAGCGGACAGCCATACCTCGCTAACGTCACATGATTCATCCCAAAATGGTCATTTTTGACAGAAACACTTCTCAAATATTTAGCATGCAGGATTTAGCAAATTGAGCTAGAACATTTTGTAAAGAATGCCATCAAATGAGCAACTACCAATTTTCTTGGTGGGAAATCAAGATCTCGAGGAGGAGTTTTGAAATTGGTGTTGCGTATGGTAGCACATCACGTGAATCACAGTGCACTCTGTGAAATCTGTATAATTGAAACTCCTCCTTCAGATTCTCAAATCAAGTTCTGAAAACTTGCAAAAGCACTCTGAATAACAATTCAATTAAAATGTTCAGCTTGATTTTGCAGCAGTACACATTGCTCTTTCATTATTGTTTACTTTGTAGAAAGTCACCCAATTAGGACAGCTCACGTGACGTTAGCGAGGTATGGCTGTCCGCTACCTTACTGTGCATCAGGAAAACTCCAACCGTGTGGCTGGTCTGGAGCCAGACCAGCCAGACACTGCCAGACCATCAGAATGTGAGTGGTGACATAATACCCTCCTGATGCCATAACACTTTTTTGCATCATAATTTCATTCTGATCTCACAAACAGATCTGGCAATAGGTGATCAGACACATCAGACCCTGTCAGACCATCCATAAGTTTTCTTCCATGTCAATTTTTACACAACAGCAGGCAATAAAATAGTTATTAGAAGAGTACTTGGATTACAGAGATGTACTGGTATCTACTAGATGACTTATAAAAAGATGATGAGTAGGTAACGCCACACATGGATAAATGGACATGAGGGTATGCCCCATTCAATTTCGGGGGAGGGCAGGTGGAGGGGCACTCATGGATCCTCGTTGTTGTCTGTCATCATGGTCTTTGTGTCATTGTGGTCATCCATCATCGCTGTTGTAGTCGTCCATCATCACTGTTGTAGTCGTCCATCATTGCCTCCACGTCGCGTCCGTCTCTGTCGTTGTCGTTGTGTCATCATGTGGCCATTGCTGTGTATTGTTGTCATTGTCATGTTGTGTTGTCATCACCAAATGCAGCAGAGGGTGAGGCGGTGACATGGCAGTGGTTGGCAGGTGTTACGTTGGCCGCTGGGTGGGTTGTGGCCATTAGAAAGAGAAAAAGGGGGCTGGTGGGAACTTACGACGTGATGTGCTCACCTGCACTACTGTGGATGGCGATGATGGCATGTGTCGTTGCCGTCTGGACAATGTGGCAAATCTGGACAGAACCGTTGACATGCCACATTGTCTGCTGCTGACATGGCATTGGCACGTTGTTGCTGTCATGGTTGCTGTGTGCCGAGGTGGGTGTGGGTGGTTGACGATGATAGTGGGCAGTGGCAGCTGTAGGCAATGTGGGGAGGCAGCGGCAGGAGGGGGTGTCATTGGGGAAGACATGGCGCGCCATGGCCATGTTGCTGTTGCTGAGCCTCAGGCGCGTAATGTGGCGGTTGATGTGCGGAATGTCGTTTAGCCCATGGTGGGTGCTCAAGCACTCACAATGTGAGGTGGCGGTCACATAGAGTGGGTGATGGGGATGGTGGTGGGAAGAGGAGAGTGTTTGTATTGTGTTTGGTTACGAGTTGGACCTCAAGGTCCATCGGAGTTTCAACGGACTTGAACAGTGAACAAATTGAATGCAGTTCTGGTGAGGTTCAGATTCTGAAAGAATATGATACAAATTAAATACTGAAAAAAATCTGACTTTGTGATGAAAGTATGGAAAGAAAATATTTCTGACAAGAAAACTTGCCACACCTGTCAGACGTGTCAGACACACCAGACCTTCCACATGCAAAGAGTTTTCCTGATGTGAGGAGAGTTCCTACTCACCTATGTCTGGATTCCACGACTATGCGACCATTGACTTGGTGAGGAGGTTGCCCACAATCAGTGTTGCCTGCTGCTTTGCACTGCTTCACTGTCTCTCAGACTCTACCTGTTCCTCAACCATCTCCTTTGTCTTTTAGCATCTAGGCCTCTCAAGAACAGCCAGATGTTCATTGAAATCCCTCCAGTTCAGTCTGCTGCTCTGGAAATTATGTGCTATGCCCTACTATGCTTCTCTCCCAATCGTTCCTGTTTTCTTGCTTGAGGAATGAGTATTCTCATCCTCCTTTCTTCTCTATGAACTCCCTGGAATGGCTCTTCTTGGTTTCTGAATGGTTAGAAGGGTTTGGAGTGGTTTTGGGAAGTTGGATGGGGTTGATGGGACATCAAAATTGGACTTGTTCACCTCATATCTCGCCAACCGATGCCCCGATTGCTCTCGTCTCTTTTGCGCTGGGAAGCCCTCATTTACGCCCTTCTTTGGACCCCATGAACTTGCCAAACGGTCATGTATTGGCTGCGCTTCGCCTAGTTCAGCCTGGCATGGCCAAAATGAACATATTTCGTCCGTTCTCGACGAGATCCTCGTCGTTCCTTTTGTTCTTTGGCTCGTTTCAAAGCCACTGTCAATGCGCTTCTGGGAAGCCCTCATACGCGTCAAACAGACGAGCGGTTCTCGTGTTACAGCACCATCCCTCCAACAACCATTTACATGTGACTTGTTCATGTCATATCTCGCCAACCGACAGCCGTATGGCTCTCGTCTTTTTCGCGTTGGGAAGCCCTGATTCACACCTTCCTTTGGACAATATGAACCCGCCAAACGGTTACCTATTGGCTGCGCTTCGCCTAGTTCAGCCTGGTATGACCAAAATGAACATATTTCGTCCGTTCTCGGCGAGATCTTCGTCGCCCCTTTTGTTCTTTGGCTTGTTTTGAAGCCACGGTCAATGCGCTTCTGGGAAGCTCTCATACGCGTCAAACGAACGAGCGGTCCTTGTGTTACAGTGCCATCTCTTCAACAACCATTTCCCCATTCCTATTGTCATAACATGCTCGCATCGGACGTTATATAGCCCGTTTTAAACATCTGAATCGTACCTTTCCGACGCACCTATTTATGTCGAAAACGGACAACAGCCTGGTCTGCAGTATGCATTTACTCCAGAACTGCAGTTTCTGGGTATTACCTCTCTATCTCGACAACCACGTCTCGTCACGATACGCGAACTATACCGTTGGAAAGGCGTCATTCGTAGCTTTCGAACGGGTATTTGATTTCCAGGAACGGGCCAGAAATCACCACGCTATGCTCAAACACATTTTTGGCTACCTCAGGATCTCCCCTCTATTTGGGGTGTTAAGACTTGATTGGAGGACTCTTATGGGCAGGGGAGACACCTCAACTGGTTGAGAGTTGCTGCTCGCGCATTACACAGCAGACTCTTCTTCAGTCATGGTAACCTTCTGGCTCTCTCAGCAGTGTTGTAACTAAGGGTTAAAGGTTATTAACCTTTAACCCTTAAATACATATTAAGACTAAGGGTTAGTATCACTTGAGTTTGATGCTAAGCCTTAGTTAAGTCTTAATATGAATTACATGAGTGATATGACAGAAAAAATAACCTGACAAGAGGAGCATTAATATTATCTGGGCACTGAATTTCAAAAATGGGAGAGAGTTGCACTATGCATGTTATTTTGTATAATATTCATTGGTCATTACCCTCAGCAATGCCCCCCACCAAAGACCCTATCTGCAGACACTTCTTCCAGGTGAAGGGCAAAATAAATCCCATATTTGAGCTCATTGTCATGGCTGCATTGAAAAGGAATGCCCTGAGAATGAAGCCATTGAGCTTGACAATGTCATGAAATTAAGTTGTTTATAGATAAGCAATACAGGAGAGCTCAGCACAGGCATACATACACACAGGAATCATGTACCTGATTGAGTTGGAAGCTTATCATAAAAAGATGCCAGATGACAGGGAATTGGAAGGATTGGGAGATAATTGTAAAGGGTAGACAAAATTGACCATTTTGAGGTGAAGTCTTAATAAGGCCTTAACATCAAGTCTTAATTAAGGGCTGTAATTAAGACCTAAGGCTTAAGAAAAAAAACTGGGGTTAATAACCCCTTAGTTTACAACACTGTCTCTCAGAAGGCTGATTGCTGCTCGTGCATTTCACGGCGGATCAGTGTGGAGGAGTTGCAGCTCACGCATTACGCGGTGGACTCTTCTTCAATCATGGTAACCTTCTGAGTCCCTCAGAAGTACTGATTGCTGTTTGTGTGTTATGCGGCAGATCAGTGTTGAGGAGTTGCTGCTCGCACATTACACAGTGGACTCTTCTTCAATCATGGTAACCTTCTGGCTCCTGATTGCAGCTTGCATGTTTTGCGGTGGATCAGTGTTGAGGAGTTGCTGCTTGCACATTATGTGGCAGACTCTTCTTCAATCACAGTAACCTTATAGATTGCTGCTTGTGTGTTGCATGGCCTGTGTCCACTCTGGGGGGCAAGATTTATGACAACATTTTTTTTTCTTCCCCTTTCTTTCAACCTCTTATCATTCCTACCTAACATGGCACCACCTCTACCTACTCTGACACCAACTTAGGATCATGGCTTGTAATTTTCCACTGCACAATCTCTTCACCTCTATCCTGCACATATGTTAGTCATCATGTCCCATACCTAATGTAGTAACCGGATGTGACAATCACTCATGTAACATGAGCCCAGCCGGTTTTCTAAACTGTCCCTTAGTGATTGGTACAGCCGTGATTGTTACAATCACCCATCAGCTTGAGGCAGCCGTACTTCTCCCTGATGGCGACTCCTGCAGAGCATGCACATCATTGTCCGACAGTGCAAATTGCGGCCCACCTTGGGCAAAATGTGGAGCACCTTGTAAATATACTATAAAGATTTTACATAATAATAGGGCCACAGAAGCCAGTCAAACACCATGAGGACTGTCATGGGGAGGATGCATATCATTGTCTGCTGGCTCAAAGTGTGGGGCACCTTGTAAATGTACTACAATGCTTCCACATAACAATAAGGTTGCAGAAGTCAGTTAAACACCATGAATGTGACCCATTGCAGACCTACATGTACTTTTAACAATTCTTTTGGAACCCAAGCAGCCTCCATTAACTATTGTATATATTATGGGTCCCACAAATACAGCTGAATATGATACACCAGCAGAGGACCTTCCAATAAAAACACATTACTTTTGCATGGGGGACACCTTTTTCTAATAGCTGTGTTGGTCTAGAGCAATATATATATATACCATGAAGCTCCATTAGAGCAGTGCAATTTTTTTTTTACAAAGACTCCGGCAGAGTAATGCAATTCTTTCAGAGAAGACCCTGGCGGAGCAATGCAATTTTTTTAGAGAAGACCCTGGCAGAGCAATGCAATTTTTTTTACAGAAGACCCCAGCAGAGCAATGCAATTTTTTAAAAATAACTTCGGCAGAGCAATGCAATTTTTTTTAAAAAGAGCCTGGTGGCCCAACACAATTTTTTAAGAAACAACTCCAGCAGAGCAATGTATATCAAAGAGAACTAAGGAAAATAATGACCAAAGTATATCTTAATAACTCAATCAATGAGGAGAGTGTCTACTGCTAACATAAAAGAATTTTACTAATGAAGGGTGATGAGGTAAATTATCTGTGGACCTACATACATGTATCTCAAAGAGACTCTGGTGGAGAAATGCAACTTTTGTTAAATTGGTTCTATTGGGGCAATGTATATGAGAAGGGAACTTGAATATAAACAATGTTTCTACTGGAGCAAAATATCTTCTAAATGGCTCTGCTGGAGCAACATATATTTCTTTTAAAAATGGCTCCACTGCAGCAATATTTTTTTTAGGTAGTTCTGTTTGAGTAGGCTCTGCTGGAGCAGTGCAATTTCTTATAACAATGGTGCCACCAGTGCAAAGCATTTTCTTTTCATGGCTCTGCTGAAGCAGTGCAATTTCTTCTAAAGATAGCTCTGGCAGAGCAGTGTATTTTTTTTTTCAATTGGCTCCACGGAGCAATATATATATTTTTTGAATGGCTCCACTGGAGCAGTGCAATTTCTTCTAAAGATAGCTCCACCAGAGCAGTGTATTTTTTTCAAAATGGCTCTGCTGGAGCAGTGCAATTACTAATGATAGCTCTAGCAAAACAGGGTATTTTTTTTTTTCAATGGCTCCACCAGAGTAATGTATTTTCTTAAAACAGCTCCACTGGAGCAATGCAATATTTTAAACAATGGCTCCACTGCAATGTAATTTTTTTAAATGCCTCTGGTGGAGAAGTGCAATTTGTTTCAAAATAGCTCCACTTGGGCAGTAAAACTTTTATAAAGTTGCTCTGGCAGAGTAGTGATTACTTTTTGAGATACAATCCGCACGATGTAACAATGACTTTTAACTCACCTAAAAACCATCTCTGTCAAGCTGGAGAAGGCAGAATTCGAATGAGCTAGGCCCAACAATAAGTTGTTCAGGAGAAAGATAAGTCTTGATGGTTTTACTGTAAAATGTACCATTTCACACTTTGTTTGAGCTCCACAAAATTTAATAATGAGTTTCAACCCATGTAGAAACCACCTTTAAAAAGCTTGGAAAAGCATGATTTCAACAAGCTATGCCCAACAATAAGTTGTTTGGGGAAGAGAGAAGTCTTGATGGTTTTATTGTAAAATATAGCATTTCACACATTGTTTGAGCTCCACAAAATGTAATAATGAGCTTCAACCCATATAAGAACCACCTTTGAAAAGCTTGGAAAAGCACGATTCCAACAAGCTAGGCCCGATGATAAGTTATTCAGAAGGAAAAAAAGTCTTGATGATTTTCATTGCAATGCCATAATGCAGTCAAGATTTGATAGAGATTATTGACATAAAACACCTTTTCCTATGTTTGTCTATGAAAACAAAACATCTCTTAAAGATTTTTACATAGTAATTAACATGGCAGCTATGTCTATCAACTGGCTGGTTTGGAGGTTATATGGCTTGAAATTGGGTGAGTGCATTGCTATTCGTCGGGATGCAGGGTCTGTTTGCATCTGGTGGAGGGTCTGTGCACCAGGCGCATCACCTCAATTTGGAATGACCCAGGCACAGATTTCAACTTTGATGGGTCCCTGCCCAGGAACAAGCAGGATAACCAGACCATCCCTGTTGTGGCAATGCTTTTTCACAGTATGTGGCCCTGCATGATGAATACTTGGTTACCTCTGGCTATCAGCAACAGAGCTCATATTGTCTGAATGACCATTAGATTTGTGGTGTTTTAGGAGGTAATGTGCAGTGCTTGGCTTGGCAGAGGATAAAAATTTGGCAGAGGTTGATGGCAGGTTGGTTCTGTGGAGTGTGATAAAAGAGTTACATCACCGGTGGAGAAATGTTTGTTGGTGGGTTGCCCTTGCGGTGTACTCAATTACCTACATGTCTGAAGCTCATTCAGATAGGCCATTATATTTGTGAAGGCAATGTGTGGTGACTGGTCCTATTGGATATTATAAAAAGAAATTACATCACCGGCAGGGTAATATTTGCAGAAGGATTGCCCTGCTGGTGTAGTTAAATATCTTTTTGAAGTGAATGTGTGAAACTCATTTCGTAACAGGCCATTATACAAATTTTGCTATGTTTTTGGAGGCAATGTGTGGTGACTGCTCCCACATGGTGGTCCATTGGAGTATTGTAAAAAGAATTACATCACTGACAGAGCAATATTTGCAGAAGGATTGCCCTGCTGATGAACTTAATTTATTCTATTATGAAATTTTTGTTATGTTTTCGGAGGCAATGTGCAGTAGGCTGGTCCCACATGGTGGTCCGGCGGAGCATCACAAAAAAATTACATCACCAATGGAATAATATTTGCCAAAGGATTGCCCTGCTGATTTACTTAAATAGCTTTGTGTTTTTGTGGTACTCCACTTTTAATGCCTCAAAAAGAAAAGCACTACTCCACCAGAGTCATTGAAAAAAATACATTGAATCATTTTGCACTTCTCTGCCAGAGTCTTTTTTAAAAAAACAGCACTTCTTCGATGGAGCTTCATGATATATATATATATTGCTCTAGACCTCCAGCAGAGCTATTAAAAAGAAGGAATTTCATTTTTAAATTGAAGTCACAAAAGAAATTTCCATTGCTCCACCTAAGCATTTCAAATTTCTTTTATGCTACCAGCAGATACTCTCCTCATTGATTGAAACACTTTGGTTATCATTTTCATTAGTTCCCTTTAATATACATTGCTCTGCCGGAGTTGTCAAAAAAAAAATTGCATTGCTCCGCCGGCATTGTCAAAAAAATATTGCATTGCTCCGCCGGCGTTGTCAAAAAATATTGCATTGCTCTGCCGGAGTTGTTAAAAAAAATATTGCATTGCTCCGGCGGAGCCTTCTTTTACAAATATTGCATTGCTCCACCGGAGTCATTATAAAATATTGCATTGCTCTGCTGGGGTTGTCTTTAAGAAAGATTGCATTACTCCACCCAGGCCTTAAATACCTTTGCAGATTGAATGTGTGGAGCCTCTTCTGACAGATCAATCCAGTATTTGTCATTTATGCAGAGGCATGTGTGGTGTTTAGTCCAGTGGAGTGTCTTACAGAAATTTCATGTCACTGGTGGAGTGGTCCAGCGGAGTATCATAAAAAAATTACATCACCAAGTGGTGAAACATTTGCCTCACTGGTTGAACTAAGCACTTTTGGCAAAGGAATGCATGAAGCCTCTCCTGACAGAACATTATGAAAATGTTATCATTTCTTTTGGAGGCAATGTGCAGTGCTTAGTAGCTCCAATGAAATCATAGCAAACAACATACATAGATTGACAATATTATGTATGATTTGTATGAGCCAGGCTTGTAATTCTAAGTGTTCATTATGATCATCGCTGCCGGTGCAATATTTAGCCCCGGCAGAGGGCAGCTCTGCAGGAGGATATGGCAGTCAAGGTACACCCGGCTACTCCAATCATATGGGCCATTGTTGCTGACAGCCAGCCCATGGTTACTGGGTGATTGTACAGGGTCTAGGCAACAGCACGGGTTGGGGTAACCCGTGCGGGTTGCGGGTATGGGTATGTGCAGGTATGGGTATGGGTTGGGATTTTCAAACCCCGTGACCCGCAGACCCATACCAACATTTTAGTAAAGACGGGACTGGAAATACCTATCGGAGTTCTTAAAGCTACATAGTTATCAACTTAAGGTTCGGGAACAAAAGAAACCAGAAAAAAAAAACATGCGTCTCTGCATGGCGCCCTCAAAGCCAAAGGATGACAGCAGATCTACTAAGTCGAGCATCAAGTCGACGACTTCATCTCTTGCCAAGAAGGCTTCCGATAACTTCAACAAACTTAAACGCAAAGCGACCGAGCTTCTAAGTCCGAAAAAAAAGAAGACATCAGCCACTCCATCAGGTGCTCAGGGTTCGTCACTCAGTGAACTGAAGTCAGGAAAGGGTCTCTCACACACCTACAACCCTTCATACAGCCAAGCCAAAAAAACAATCACAGAAGGTGACCGTCGTTGACATCACTGGGACTGATGAGGAGAGCAACGACAATCATGAAGACGATGCCGAAGCCCTTGAGGAGGCCGCTGAAGATTCCGACGTGGAATTGGGTCAGTAATGTATACATATCTCAAAGACAAATGACTTACATAAAATCAGAACGCATGAGCAAGGACTGGAAGTCGCCTGCCTATGCATTCTATGAACCAGTCCCCGAGATTGAGTATGTCGATGGCCGTCAGACTCATGTCTTTAAATGCATGGCAGTTGGGTGTAAGTATAGGCCACGTCACTATCTCGATACCAAGGACAGATCATCAACTGGCAATCTCATCAAGCATGTCAAGCAATGTTGGGGTGATGAGGTGTGGAAAGCGGCGTCCAAATGCAAGGATGCAGGCGAGGCTCGTGCTGCCGTTGTGAAGCCGTTTGCGAAGAGTGGCAACATCACAGCCAGCTTCGAGAGAACTGGTAAAGGGAAGGTTACGTATATGCATCGTCAGTATACGAAAACAGAGACCAAGTATGTAAACTCACCTTTTAAGTCGAAGCAACTAACCATTATATCAGGGCCGAAATAGTGCGATGGATCGCGGAAAGCGGACGTCCTTTCAAGATCGTTGAGGACCGCGGGTTTCTGAATTTGATGAAGACAGGATGGCCGGGATACTATCTCCCTGCAGCAACGACGGTATGGCATGATGCGAAGCTGGTTTTTGCCCGCACACGGACAAGGATTGCAAAACTACTGAAGGTATGATTTAGTTTTGATACAAATAGCATCAATGAAATAACAACGCACCTAGGAACACGATGGCTGCCTGAACCTCATCACCGACTGCTGGACCTTCCCTAATCACTTGGCTTACATGGCGCTACTCGTTCAATTGGAAGTAAAAGGCATACCCATCTGTCTCGTCCTCGACGTTGTTGAGCTTCCAAAGGTAATTAGTCAAATGGATTAAGTGAGTGGAATGTTAACAATACCTTCTGGTAGTCGCACATGGGCTTAAACATGGCAATCGCATTCCAAGAGATCCTGGAAGAATTCGGGATTGAGCACAAGGTACCAACGAGCTTTGAGATATCACTTACATGAAGACTGATCATATTGTAGATCCTCAGCTTGACGGCGGACAACGCAACGAACAACGATACGCTTAGCGAGTACCTCGCCCACAAAGTGCCATCGTATTCGACTGTCAATTGAACACGTTGTTTCCTTCACATCCTCAATCTCGTCGCCAAGTCGCTCCTCTGGCAATTTGACGTGACACCTCGAAAAGAAACAGATGGCATCGACGATGAACTGTCGCCAGAGGAAGAAGAATTGTTAGGTCTAGCCAAGGGTTTAGACAAGGAAGAACTTACTATGGAACTACGGGACGAGGCTAACGAGGACGAGGAGGTGCCGGATGACGACGATGATAACGGTTGGGTCGACGAGGTGGATGAGCTTTCCGAGGACGAGCGCAATGCACTGAAAGTGCACATTCGCCCTGTCAGCTGTGTCCTTGTAAAGGTACAACTTTTAAAACTGCACATACCTTGTTAACAATGTCATTCCAGCTCCGTAAACTCTCCTTTGCGCTTGTGAATTCCACAACGATCCTTCTTCCGGCTTGGAAAGCGTGCCTTGTTGAGCTAGGCTATGCTGTGAGGATCATGCCTCGCGACGTTTGGACACGTTGGAATTCGACCTACGATATGCTTCAATTTTCTTTGAAATACAAAGATGCGATAAAGATGGTTACCTCAGATTTAGCCAACAGCCTACGGAAATACGAACTGAACGATGATGAGTGGTTGATTGTGAAGGAGTTGGCGGCCACGTTGCATGTAAGGTTTCGTCACAATTCGTCACGGTCACACTTTGACGTTCTCCCTTTGTTCTCCCTTCACGTCAACTTCATGTATCCCCTGCCACATCTCTCTCATCCCGTAGATCCTTAAGGATGGGACTGAATTTTTCTCGCGAGGATCTCCGAACTTGGCCGCCGTGATTCCCGCTATGGACCACATCGACAAGGATTTCACCATGAAAACCCAAGCCAACAGCAAAACCCACCCAGCTATTCGACACACCCTCACACTCGCCAAGAAGACTCTGAACCGGTACTACTCATTGACAGATGAGTCTGAGGTCTATCGAATTGCAATGGGTAAGTCTCTGTCTATGTTTTAATGTACTTATCAATCTCATCTAACTCCACAGCCATCTCAGTTCTCCATCCTCGACACAAGCTCGAATACTTCAAGCGAGCTGGCTGGCCGACCGAATGGATCGAAACCGCAGATACGCTCATGCGTGAAGAGTTCGAGAAAACATACAAGAACCGAGCACATGATGGCGATGGCGAGGATGATGATGACGAGAACGGTTCAAGCTCTGGGGAGTCCGTCTCAGAGGATGGCAAGGTGAGTAAAACAAACGAATCAAACCATATATCACCGAGCTAACTGCATCAATATTAACCTAAGAACATGTTCGACGATCTCCCAGCTTACAAACGCACTCCCAAATCGAAGTCTTTGGCTGATGAATATCAAATGTATCTGAGCACCCCGACTGAAGCCGTCAAACAACCTCTCCTCTGGTGGTACGAGAAACGCCACTTATATCCTCGACTCCATTGTATGGCGTTGGATTACCTTTCGATCCCTGGTATGTTTGGTAAATTTAAATTCTATTTGATAACCTAAATTTGTTATTCAGCTACATCCGTCGACGTGGAACGGCTCTTTAGCCGTGGCCGTCTATTGTTGTCGCATACGCGGAGTCGTCTCTCTGCTCAAACTACCCGTGCTCTCCTTTGTCTCGGTTCTTGGAGTCTTGCAGGATTGGTGAGGGATGATGATGTTAAGGCTATTGCTGTACTCGACGATGTCGACGTCGAGGTTGAGCTAGAAAAACTTGGTAAAGTTCTTGGTAAGACATACCGTGGCTTGTAGTAGTTGAGTAAATGTACGCCAGGTACCCCTGTTTAGTCTACTTATCAGTCTTTTCTTTTTTTTGACCTATCCCGCTCAGGATACCCGTACCCGCACTGACCCGTACTAACCTGTCATAATAAACCCGTGGCTTCGAGGGTAGGTACCCGCATGGGTGAGGGCACAGGTGAGCTTGATGGTACCCATGGGAGTACCCGTGCTGTTGCCTAACAGGGTCTGGCTGCCCCTTTCATATTGGGGCCCCACCATCAAACTGGCCAGGCCAGCTGGGCCCTTACCACATGGTTGATTGTCAGGGCCGGGTGGCCCATCACTATTGGGCCATGATGACTAACATAACTGTATCCTCCCTGGCTTGATTCTTGAGATTGGCACACTGGAAAAGTGGGGGGCTGTATGGGAGTATAGGTGGAATATGGGAGGAGAGGCACAAGCCTCTATCCCATTACACACTCCCCACATCCAGATCACACACCACAATGGAAGCAAGCTACATCATCTTGATGGGTAGAGGGAGTTGAGTTGGGATCAACAATCTGAGTGGAGAGGCACAAGCCTCTATCACACTATACATGCCTTGTACCCAGACCACATGTATGATGGAAGGATCTATATAGAATGGCACAATGTTTTTAGCCTTTTGATGGCTGAGTAAGGCTGACTCAGCTGAGTAAGCGATGACAAAGCTGACAAATCCTGTCCAAACATCTGTCTGAGCTGCAAACAACGCTTGACCTCTACCCTCTTCGTGTCCCTCCCAGGTAAGTGTTCCTGTGCATGGATGTGCAGATCTTTGTAACCTTCCATCTTTTTAGATCTTCTCTTGCTTGAGAGACCTGTTTGTATGCATATATGGTTGTAGATCTAAACTGATCTAATCTCTGTTCAAACTTCCTTAGATTACCTGCTCTTTGTGGTTGATCCTATTGGTTCTGCTCTACAGTGGTTATAAAATCTTTATCATTGGGTGGGTAATCTATCATAATCTTATTGTTATACGACCTAATGTGATGCCACTTAGCTCTGTGATCTATCAATCATCATGTTTGTGTTTCTATTTTTTTGAACACCTCTTGCATTTAATTTCTGTGCATAGGAATCCACCTCAGACTCCAGAGAGTGACCGGAGTCGTCAGCGTGCACGCCATCGTCAGTTACAGCGTTTACAGATGACAGATCCTGATGATCGTCGCTCACGAAGCAGAAGTCGTAGTCAGACACCACCAGAAACCCCTCAGGGACCCTTTCCACAGCCTAACTTTGCAACAGCTACCCCAGCTCACATTTCCAGCCTGGGCTTAGGTGTTCCACAACTACGTTTCCCTATACTTCCTTCTGTGCATCACCTAAATAGTGTGTCTGGCCGTCCTGTGATTGACTTGAGTGATACCATGGCTATTGATGACCCTTTCAGTGATATAACAGCTGGGTCTATGAATTCTGGAGCTGCTCTAAATTCTGGGGCTTTGGTTAATAATGACCCTTTCAGTAATATTACAGCTGGGTCTACAAATTCTGGAGCTGTTCTAAATTCTGGGGAATCTACTGTAAATTTGCAATCTGAGGCTGGGCCTCTTTTGAGAAACTCTATGGCTTCTATACCTCCTGCAGTGATCCTGCCTCCTGATTGGGACAGGCCTTTGAGAAATCCAATCCCACAAAATATTACTCCTGCTCCTGTGTATCTTTATAAAGGAAAAGGTCGTGAAATAAATACTTCTCTGCCTGCTGGGCCTTCATTAAGAGCAATAAATTTAACTAATGTTACTGTTGCTGGAACTTCTGCTTCTGTGATGAGAATGAATGCTGAAGCTGGCTCATCTACAGGAACTTCTGCTTTTATGAGAATGAATGCTGAAGCTGGCCCATCTACTGTGAGACACAGTGAGGGTACCTCAGCAATAAATATTGGAACCTCTGCTTCTATGAGAGTGAATGCTGAGGCTGGCCCATCTACTGTAAGACAGTGTGAGAGTACCTCAGCAGTAAATGCTGCATCCTCTGCTTCTGCTTCTGCAGAGGGTTTACATACAACAGCTGGCCCATCAGGGCTTAGAAATTCAGAAGATCTATTGGCATCTATTCCTGAGGTGCATCTGCCTGCTGGGTGGGATAGACCTTTGAGTAACCCTGTTCCACAACACATTCCTTCTGTGCCTGTTTCTCACCAAAAACTACCACAAAGATTGTATGTGACTGGGGGAAATACTGCAAATCCTTCAGTAGATGGCTTAAACAGAGGCCACATTGCACACAGGTCACGTGAGACAAATTTTAGAATTGATGCTGCCCAACGACAAGCTACTTATCGTCAAAGAGAGTTACAACAGCAGGCGGATGAAAGAATAAGACAGCAGCAACAGGAGGAGTCTAGACGAGCTGCAGCTTTGGAGATAGCTTCAACCCTGGCCAGCCAGCGTCAAGCTGTATTTGGTGAACTGGGTGCACAAGAAGTTCTGAGACAGCAACAAATGGCAGAACAGGCAAGAATGCTACAGAATCTTCATAGTGATTATATTTCTGAGCAACAGAGAAGGGAGTTAGAGGAACAACAAAGACAACTGGATCACCTGGCAGAGCAAAGACAACATCATATTGCTGAGCAACAGAGAAGGGAATTGGAGCAAGAGAGACAACAGAGACAATTAGCACAACTGGCTGAGCAAAGAGAACATGAGGAGGAAGAACAGAGACAGCAGGAAGAAGAGGCACGTCAAGTTAGACTTGAAGCACTCAGATTGCAGCAGTTGGAAAATGAAGAGAGAAGGAGGATACAAGACCAAGAACTGGGTGCACGGTTTTTGGCTCTCTTTCAGCAGAGGGAACAGGAAAGACTTGAGGAACTTGAATATGAAAGAGAAAACAGACAGAGAGTTGCAGCTGAGGCTGAATTGCAATGGCAACAGAGAGTCCAAAATTTGTCAGCTGAGGAACTGGCAAGACAACTGGAAGCTGAAGAAGTACAAAGAGATCTGTATTTCCAAAGTCAGCGTGAAGCCTTGCAATATCAGGAAAATCGTGCTGCTGAGCGAGAAGCAAGGCAGGCCTGGGAAGCTGAGCTGGCAGCAGTGGTTGAAGGTTTGCAGCAAGATCTGGAGATGGCAGATGATGATGATGATGATGAGGGTGAGGATGAAGCTCCTGAAGTTCCAGGAAATCCCATTCCAAGAAGATACACTCTTCCAAAGGGCCGAAGACCCTACACTGATCCTGCTGGACGTCACAACTTGGGTCCAATGAATGTTGTTTGTCCACACTGCCATGCTTTGCATTTTGATTCTGAAAAATTGACTAACTCTACACGAAATGTTCCTAAATTTGGTGGGTGTTGTCTACAAGGACAAGTCAAACTACCTGAATGGGACCAACCACCTCTGATTCTGAAACAACTTTTGTGTGGAATTCACCCACTTTCAGATACCTTTAGAAAAAATATCAGACAGTATAATGCTGCATTTGCCTTTACTTCATTGGGTGTTAAAGTGGATAATTCAGTAACAAGGGCTTCAGGACCATATTCATTTCGAATCCATGGTGGGCTATGTCATCAGATGGGAAGTCTTCTCCCCAACAATATGGCTGATGAGCCTTCATTTGCACAGCTGTATGTTCATGATCCATTAATCCAGCTTGGAATTCGGCAGAGGCGTAATCCAAATCTTCATCCAATGATAATGAGTGAACTGCAAGCCATGATGCATGACACACATCCATATGTTCCTCTATTCAAACAGGCATTCATGATTATGGCTGAAAAACCTCCTGAGGAAGCTCACAATGTCCAAGTTAATTTACATGTGGAACACAATGCTGATCAGAGACGATATAATCTTCCAACTGCAGATGAAATAGCTGCAATTGTTCCAGGAGATGGTTCTGAGGATAGACAAAATGACAGAGACATTATTTTGCATCTGAGATCAGGAGGACTGAGACGAATTAGCCATTTGCACCCACATTATGCATCTTTACACTATGTATGTTTCTTTCCACGAGGAGAAGATGGTTGGCATACAGCTATTCCTTCTGTGCCAGGGCCACAAGGTAACCAGAGATCTTCAAATGTTAGTCAAAGGTGTTACTATGCATATCGTCTTCATGCAAGGCCAGGAGAGCCTTCAATTATATTTCGTGGAGGAAGATTACTTCAGGAGTATGTAGTTGATGCATGGGCATCATGTGAGCAAAGTGCCTTGAACTGGGCAAGATTTCACCAGAAAGAGCTACGTGCTGATCTGTACCAGAACCTCCGAGATGCTACCAGCAATGTGGATGGAGTTGATGCAAATATTGGAGAACGAATTATACTTCCTTCAAGTCATATTGGAAGTCCACGTCATATGTATCAACTGTTTCAAGACTCAATGGCAATTTGTCGTTATTATCGAAAGCCTGATATCTTTCTGACAATGACAGCAAATCCAAATTGGCCTGAAATACAAGAACAACTACTGAAAGATGAACCAGTTGCTGGGAGACCTGAAAAAAGGCAGGAAGCATCTGATCGACCTGACATTGTTGCACGAGTGTTTGAAGAAAAAAAGAAGGCTCTTCTGAAAGAAATTAAAAATGGACTGTTTGGAAATGTGGTTGCAACTGTACATACCATTGAATTCCAAAAGCGCGGACTGCCCCACATGCACCTTTTAATATTTTTGGATCAACCATACAAATTCAGAAATCCTGAAGATGTTGATACCTTGGTTTCTGCTCAAATTCCTGACCCTGCTACTAATCCCACTTTATATGAAACTGTTTCTACCTGTATGCTTCATGGTCCATGTGGGGCAAAATGTATGGTTAATGGAAAGTGCAGCAAGAACTTTCCCAAGAGCTTTCGTGATGATACCCACTTTGGGGAAGATGGTTACCCTGACTATGCCAGACCCAACAATGGTCGCACAATTGTAAAGGGAGTCAATGTTTATGATAACCGTCATGTGGTGCCATACAATCCTTATTTATCAGCAAGATATAACTGCCACATCAATGTTGAGGTCTGTGCCTCAATATCTGCAATCAAATATATACATAAATACATTTACAAAGGCCATGATCGGGCCACAATTGAAATCTCTGGGGGTGTACAAGATGAAATCAAGGAATATCTTGATGCACGTTATGTCTCTGCCATTGAGGCTTGCTGGCATCTTTTTGAGTTTAATATGCATGCTGAGTCACCTTCAGTCTATCGTTTGCCAGTACATCTTCAGGACCAGCATATGGTCTATTTCAATGCAGAGGATGAGCTGGATAGTGTGATGGAACGAGAGACAACCAAGAAAACTGCTTTGACAGCATTCTTTGAGGCAAATAGAGAGGGACTACCAGGTGCAAAAGATACACTTTATCAAGATTTTCCACACAAGTTTGTTTTTGACAAAAAGAAAAAGAAATGGACAGTCAGAAAAAAAGGCACAGCTATTGGCCGGATGTATTTTTCAGTCCCCTCTCAGGGAGAAAGATTCTATTTAAGAACACTCTTAACTGTTGTGAAAGGTCCAGAGTCTTTTGAGGATCTGCGTTCATATAATGGAATTGTTTATGATACATACAGAGAAGCATGTATGGCCCGTGGTCTGCTGCAAGATGACAATGAATGGAAAGAATGCCTCTCAGAAGCAGTAGAAATGCAGACAGGATCTTCATTGAGATCATTATTTGCAACAATTCTCTTATGGTGTAACCCTACATCTCCTGGAGACCTTTGGAATCAATTTAAAGATAAAATATGTGATGATCTACAGCGGAGGCTGCAGCGAGAACAGCCTGATCAAACATTCACACAAGAACAAATTTATGATTATGGTCTCTATCTGATTGATAGAATTCTGCTGGAATCAGGAAAACAGTTAAAAGATTATCCTTCCATGCCACTTCCTCAAGGCAATTGGGGAGTAATTAATGACAATTATCTTCTGTGGGACCAACTCTTCAGATATGATCCTGATGAATTGGCCAGAAAAGTGGCACAAAATACAGCCCTCTTCAATGATGAACAGCGAAATGTATATAATACTGTCATGGACTCTGTCAGAAATGACAAGGGTGATACTTTATTTGTTCACAGTGCAGGTGGAGGAGGAAAAACTTTTGTTTGTAATACTATAGCTGCTGCTGTAAGAGCAATGGGGAAAGTTGCATTGTGTGTTGCTTCCTCTGGAATTGCATCACTACTGTTGGATGGTGGCCGAACAGCTCATTCACATTTTAAAATACCAATTGACCTTAATGAAACATCCAAATGTAGATTTGGAAAAAACCATGATCTTTATGCTGTACTACAAAGAACAGGAATTATTATATGGGATGAGGCTCCTATGCAACACAAGCATGCAGTAGAAGCATTGGACCATACACTTCGTGAAGTAATGGGCATTGATAAACGTTTTGGTGGAATCACTGTACTATTTGGTGGTGACTTTCGCCAAACTTTGCCAGTGGTGCCCAAGGGAACCCGACAAGAGATTGTGGCAGCATCCTTGAAAAGGTCAAATAGAATTTGGAGACATACTAAAGTACTTCACCTACGAAAAAATATGCGATTGGATAGAACCCCAGAAAGTGAGGCCTTTGCAAAATGGCTTCTGGATGTTGGATCAGGCAAAAATGTGGATGATGAGGGGAAAATTAGCTTGCCAGAACATATGCGATGTGGGGCTGATGTTGATTCATTGATCCAATCAACTTATCCAGGAGTGGATATCCCTAACCAACCAGATCAATATTATTTGGACAGAACCATTCTCTCTGGAACAAATGATGATGTAGATAAAATCAATGCTGCAATCTTGCAAAAATTTCCAGGAGAGGAGACAGTTTTAATGAGTGCAGACTCTGTCTCACAAGATGATGAAGCCTCTCACTTAAACTTCCAACCTTATCCCATGGAGTTTTTGAATTCAATCACTGCATCAGGCTTACCTCTTGCAAAGTTGGCTTTGAAGCCTGGGTGTCCCTTGATGTTGTTGCGCAACCTTGATCCATCAAAAGGACTATGCAATGGCACACGTCTTATCTTGGTCAACATTCGCCCACGTGTTTTAGAGTGCCATATCATTTCTGGAGATGAACGATTTGCAGGAAAGCATGTTTTGATTCCCAGATTGGTCTTGGAGCCATCAAATGACCTCTTACCAGTCAAACTCCGACGCCGTCAATTCCCTGTTCGCCTGGCATTTGCAATGACAATCAATAAATCTCAAGGTCAATCTGTAAAGAATGTGGGGTTGGACCTCCGTTCATCAGTGTTTTCTCATGGACAACTCTATGTTGCACTCTCCTGGTGTACATCTGGCAACCGCATCAAGGTGTTGTTCCCTGAAAATCAAAATGACAACCGCACCCATAATGTTGTTTACAATGAAATTCTGCCCGGTGTGGTTTGAATGTAAGTCATCTCATTAATTAGCTCTTTCCAAGTACACTGAATTTAATTGGTACAGTAATTGCAATGTCTAATGTTCCATCTAAATTAAAAATGCAAGTGTAGGCATTTCCAAAAGTAATTTGTAAGTGGTTCTGATTGCTCCTCATGTATACAACAACTCATTTTTTATTGTTATCAGATTGCCTATTTATTGACCAATAAAATATATATATGCATTGTCTGTCTGTTCCTATTACTGTTTGAGGAAAGAAAAAAGACTGAAATTGTTCATGGGAGCTGAGATTTAACATGTGTGTAAGAGCTGGGATGAAACATGTGTACCAGGGGGTCCAGGGGGCTTGCCCCCGGCGAGCCGTGACCCGTGCTGAAGGAACGGCCGAGCGTTAGCGAGCGCCGTGCCATAGGCACGGGTCTTAGGCTCGTGCTACACCATCTTGATGGGGAAAGGCAATGGAGTTGGGATGGATGACCTGGAAGCCATCCACTTGCATGGTTTCCCAGTACTCATGGTTATACATCACTGAAGAGAGAATGGGATGATCATATGGGTATTTCTGGGTCAAGCTGGGAGCTTACAGTGACCAGCTTTCCAGATAGGAAATTATTTGGGGCCAAATTTTTTCTTTCTTTTATTCATCTTCTTTGCTTTGCTACCTTTTGGTCTCATTTTATCCTGATATTCACTCTGGGGGGCAAGAGGATTTCTATTCTATTATTCTTCCCCACCATTGTTTTCCTTACATGCCCTCTGGACATTGGGGGGCTTTGTGATATAGGATTGGAAGGGAATGCCCAGAGGCCATAGTCAAACAGTGGTATATAGCTAGATTTGGATATCTTACATAATATATTGATCTTTTGTCTTGAACCACCATCTTGTCAGCAGTCTTGCCATCCTCTTGCACTACATGTAGTGCTTTGTATATCTGTACTTCCTACAGTATGCATAGTCATGTTGGGCCAGCTGAGTATCTTGTAACTGCTCATTGCTCACTCATGGGTGTTGATCCCAGATCCACCCATTCTTGCCTCCTCCTTCCCTCTTGGCTTCAGCTATGCGAGAAGTTCAGAGTGAACACTTCACAATGACGAAAGGAGGCACCAAATTTTGGTAAGCGTGAATGGATGTGGGTATGGACACCACCTTCAGTGGAATTCGTTCCACGAGCACACCTGTAAATTGGGAGACCACCAGCATTTTTGTCCAGACCAATGACAGTATAGAGAGGAATACCAGGAGGGTCTGATAAATAGCTGTTCTTGATCAACTCCAGAATGTTCTTTGCTGTCTTCCAGTTGTCAGGTGTAAAAAGAGGCTTTTTTGAGTCAGAGTCGATGAGTGGACCATAAGTGCAAAATACATCAGCAACAAGTGGATAGAGAGTGTTGGGAGGAGGGATTATATGTTTGCATTGTGCTCAAAGCCATTGTGGACTGGAGTTTCAGAGGAATTCATAAGTCCATGGAGGAGCTTGAGTTGAACCCCAAATATTTATCCAAGTCCTATCTTCTTCATCAGGGATAAAAATTGCATCTCAAAGCTCATGGGTGGCAGAAATATAAAACATGTTGAACACATGCCAAATGTCTTTTAAGACACAACTGTGAATGACATCATCCCATTGTTCTGGATCATGGCCCAAGATTTCTGCTCCCATTGCTTCACTTGCAGAATCCATGTTTCTGGAAAAATCTTCGGACATAGATGAATTGGACAAGTCTTGAGATAAGAGAGCACCTATGGATGCACCATCTTCAACCTCAGTCTCAACCATAGAGCCTGGTAGGTCTGGATGTGGAAGTGGAGGAAGGAGAACAGGCAGTGGTTGGACTTGCTGCATTTTGAATGTGCTGGGATTATATGTCCAAAGGTGACTTTGCAGAAAGACAATTGAAAATGGCACAGGTCCAAAGCTATCCAAGGATCACTTTCCATGAGTACCAATGATTGCACCAGGTACACAGACTTCAGAGATGTCGACAACTGTCTGAGTTCAGGTAACATTAATTGTGTCAAAACCCTTGTCATTTTTGTGTACTGAGATTTGTCCTGTTGCAATGATGGTTGTATTATCAGTGCTGTAGAGAATAACTGGAGTGTGTGGTTGAAACAAGGTTGGAAGTGGGATAGGAACATCCAGCTTTGAAAGTTCCTCATAGATCTGAAGAGATGCATATGCATCCTTAGCAGCATAAGATAGCAGCTCAGCTGTTAGTACCCTGTTTTCCCATGCTTGGCTGATATGCTCTGGTACATTCTTGTTTAAACATTTCTGAAGAACCAGGGCACAGAGGTCAGACAGGCTGCACTTGGAGATATTTGCAATCATGCACTGCTATTTGGCATACTTGGCCAAATCGAGTCCACCAACAAATGAGCTTGAAGATGAGCACATATCTTGAAGCTGTAAAAGGTCAGAGTTGACAAGTCGGCCAGCTTTGCAGATTCGAGAATGGGAAAGTAGTAACTGCAATTTGTGTGGCAATTGACCTTTCGCAAGCATTTCACTGATCTTTCAGAGAAGTTTAAGGACTGAGGTGATATATAATGAGTATTTTGGCTTACCTGGAAAACATATACTCAATTCTGGTATGCTATTTGAATCACCGCAGTCTTTCCACCATTGTGAACATACCCCTGTGGTGAGAGCTCCACATTCCACTCTGAGTCAAAACCAATGATGATGTACCCATCATCTTGTGGTACATCATCCAAAATTGTTGAAAGCACATCATTAATCGATGCAATGGTGTCTTTCAGCAGAATCTCAACTATTGTCGGAATGTTGAGAGGCTCCAAATGAGCATACTTTTCCACAGGGACAACTCCTTCACAAAGTGACACAAACACGTTCTCAAGAAACTGCCTGTCTACTGGCATGTCTGTAAAGAAGATTTTCAGCTGGAGATGGCCATAATGAACAAGAGATTCCCACATGTGTACCAAAGCCAACCTGAATTGGGAGTGGGATTTTGTAGCAACAAAGTTGATTGCTCTAATCTGGCCCTTCTCATGTGTTACTGTGAGCAATGCAGTAAACACCTGTTCCCCATCAACTCTCACAATATGTTTAGTTATCTAGAATTATATTAATTTTGTTGAAAAGATTTTACAAGTTGAACTTGCACACCTTATGACTGTGATCAATAGCACAAATTTCAGCAGTTAGCATAGCCATGTGTTGGTTAAAGACATGCTGATGCTCTTTGATAAATTTGCAGTACATGTCACACAGCCATTGAGAGCTAGGAATGAATCCATGTTGGCCACAGCTGCTTACATCATCAAAGGGCAAAAATGCCTCAATGTGTTGACCTGCCCAATGGTCTAGTCCATCCCAGTGAAGAGCAAGGTGCTGGAGGTACTGCAGTTGGAGCCTATCATGAGAAAGCAGATGCTGGCAACAGAGAGCATCACAGAACTGCTTGGAACCCATTCCATTCTGGAAGCATGACCGCATCCAGGAGAAAAGGGTGTTTGACATTGTGGTGTGATAACTCATCTGTACCGGAAACTCAGCAGCAAGGTGAGGGGGAAGCACTTTGAGGATTCGAGGGTCCCAGCTTCAGAATGTAAG
This sequence comes from Laccaria trichodermophora, assembly GCA_018417955.1. Taxonomy (NCBI): domain Eukaryota; kingdom Fungi; phylum Basidiomycota; class Agaricomycetes; order Agaricales; family Hydnangiaceae; genus Laccaria; species Laccaria trichodermophora. Next base: position 1,964,409 of record JACTVC010000006.1, read on the forward strand.
TGTGTTCCTTCCAGACTTTGAGTTGATGCACCAGTGACATCGGTAACAGTAACTGAGCATCCAAAAGGATGAGTCTGCATCGACACATTGGTGAGGGTGTGAAATATGGGTGTGTCTATGAAGTGGCCTTTGGCAATTTGGACATGGAATATGTGAGCATAGTGCTTTAGGGTCCCATAAGAATAGGGAATGTCACGGGTTTGTAAACCCATGCGGGTCAATGCCACGGGTTTGTATGGGTACGGGTATGGGTTGGGGCCTAGTAACCCTCTCCTGACCTGCACCCATGCTGCGGGCATGGCGGGTTTTGGCACATGAATGTTCTTTCAAGCTCAACAGGTATTCGGCAATACCCAGAGAATATTGCCAATTGCGCAGCAATGCAGATGGCAGACCTTCCTACTGTACAGCAGCTGTACAGTACCTGTGGCGTTGGTCCAATAGATAAAAAGAATTGTGTCGCTAAAAAAATCCACATCTGTCTATCCCACATCCCATCCCACATCCCGAACCTATGCTGACAGACTCTCCTGAGGCCTCTGGCCCTCATAAACATAAACTTTCGGCGAAGGTGACTACTAATGGTGACCCTGAGGTGGAACAAAAGAAGAAGAGATTAGAAGCGAAGGTACAGAGCACGAAACCGGCACCTACCCAAAAGCACTCTAAGACTACAACAAAGGCAGCCGTGATTCCGAAACCAGCCCCATGACCATGACACCCCTCTGTTGAGGTTGAGGAGGTTGAGGATGAGTCTGCTAACTGCACTTCCGTCCCACCTCACAATCCACAACATGTCCTGGAGGCCGCTGATGGGAGTGACGATGATGTCGGCACCCCACCACCTCGAAAATCCACCAAGAAACCTGTGGTCACTAAACGGCGTCCCTCTGTTGAGCTCAAGGAGGTTTTCGACAAGTCGGATAGACGTACCTCTGTCCCCCCTCGCAATCCACGACACGTCTTGGAGGCCGCCAATGGGAGTGATGACGATGAAGAAGATCCCGACCCTGATGTAAACGAGGGGTGTGAGGCACCTGAAGAAAGCGATGAGGCTGAATTGGGTACGTAGCTTGCTCATCACATCATAGAACTAAACTGACCATTAGTATGACAGAACGACTGTCTAAGGATTGGACCTCACCTATCTACGTCTTTTTTAGGACGTCACCTCGCATTGACTATGTGGATGGCCGTCGTGCTCACATATTTGAATGTACAGCTGGGAAATGTCGAGGGAAGAACGGAAGGGCCGTTCGTCAATATTTGGACAAGGGCGACGTGAAGTCGACAAGTGGCCTCTGTCATCATGCAACGAAATGTTGGGGTGCTGAAACGGTGAAGTCAGCTGATGGTACCAAAGATTTAGAGGCTGCACACGCAATCTTGCTGAAAACAAAGTTGCGTGATGGGACAATTACGGCTGAGTTTGAACGTATCGGGAAAGGCAAGCTCACCTATTCGCACCATCAGCATACTTCAACTGAAGTGAGGTAAGAAACATGCCTTTAAACGACCTTATTCCACCTGACTTCCCATGTCGTTGTAGGACTGAAATCATCCATTGGGTGTCAGAGAATAAATGACCATTCAAGATTGTAACCGATCGAGGTTTCCGCAGCCTTATGAAAACTGGACGGCCAGGTTACCACCTTCCCTCTGCTGAAACGGCCTCCCGTGATGCACGGGTCGTGTTCGTTAACGTCCGAAGATGCATCACAAAGATGTTACAAGTAAGTTGGATCATTATGTATTCCTTGTCACAAACTCACCTTCAAACCCACTGGAGGAACACGAAGGGGCGCTAAGCTTTGCAACCAATGCATGGACATCCCCCAACCACAAGGCATATGTGGCTGTTACAGTCCATTTCGAAAATAAAGGCGTCCCCATGTCAATGCTTCTCGACATCGTGGAGGTTGCGCGCTTGCATTCTGGCCTCAATTTGGCAGCTGCATTTGCGAAAGTCCTTGAAGATTTTGGGATTGAAGACAAGGTGAGCAAAGAATCTTGTGGAGAGGGTGTAAATCACTCACTGGATACATGAAGCTCCTCTCGGTCACCTGTGATAATGCCTCGAACAATGATACGATGATTGAAGAACTCGCCAACTTGATTGACGACTTCCCAGGTGCTGCAAATCAAACGCGATGTTTTTTACACATCTTAAACCTCATGGTAAAGAGTATCATTCGACAATTTGACTTACCTAAATCCAAGAAAGCGTCGGATGACGCAGATGAAGTTGATCCTACGCTGGATGCAGCTACGATGGAGCTTTTGAGGCTTGCTGGTGACATTGATCTTGAGGAACGGATCACAGTGAGTGCCAGTGACGACGAAGCGACTGATGATGAGGAGGAGGGATGGGTTGACGAGCACGAGGATATGACTGAGGATGATTTGAAGGAGTTGGCTGCCAGCGTGCAGCCTGTTTGCTTGTTGCTGACCAAGGTAATGTCAATAATTATAATATCTTTTATTATCTAATAATGTTTGTGGTCAGTTGCGGAAGGTTGCGTTTGCAATCAAAAACTCAACGACTATCGTTTTACCCCAATGGTTCGCCGTTCTTCAATATCTCGAACTCACTGAACGTATGATGCCCCGCGATGTCACCACCCGGTGGAACTCGACCTTTGACATGCTCGACTTCGCTGTCAAGCACATCGCAGCCCTCAATGCCATCACTGGCAATCGTGATATGAAACTGAGGCAGTACAAGCTGAGTGAGGACGAGTGGGACATTGCACGCCAGCTTCGGGATGTTCTCAACGTGTGTATACTGCTTTGACTACTTTGAAACTTAATTAATCATTCTACATCATTAGATTTTCAAGGATGCGACATTGTTCTTTTCCCGAGGAACACCCAGCATCGCTACCGTCATACCAGCCATGGACCACATTGACGAACACCTCACCACAGCCGCTATCGACAACAAGTACCCTCTCATGATTAAGGCAGCCCTTGCAATTGGCAAAAGAACCCTCAACCGCTACTATGACAAAACCGATCACTCCGAGGTGTTTAGAATTGCGATGGGTATGCATTTTCTTACACTTCCACTTTTTTTTTCTTATCTACTGCTAGTATTACACCCTCGTCACAAGCTTCAATACTTCAAAAATGCAGGATGGCAGGATGAGTGGATCGAGAGGGCGGAGGAAATTGTGCATACGGAATTCGACCTATCATACGGATCCATGGACACGAGTTGGGCCACCTCGGGAAAGCCTAAATCGAAGGTAAGTGCTCCAAAATTGTCATCCTATATAAAGTCTTACTGTTTACTATAGGCTGTGTCGTCTAAATCTGAGAACATCTTCGATAACCTACCTTCCCTTCAAGCACCTGAACTTTCAGAGTTGCTTGGCGAATTGGATAAGTATCTGAGCACCAGCCCCGAGAATGTCATTGATGCCCTAGCCTGGTGGTATGCAAACAGAGAGGAGTATCCGCGTCTTCATCGGATGGCATTAGATTACTTATCAATCCCAGGTAAGTCTTACTATCTCAACATTGGATATACTTTTGACCATGAATTACTGCTAGCAACATCAGTGGACGTTGAACGTACATTCAGCCAGGGACGACTTCTCCTCTCACACATACGTAACCGGCTTTCTGTTCCACTAGTGGCTACCACCTTTATGATAAACCTTAAACAAATGCCAGCACAGTCATCTGTATCCTGCCAAGTGTAGTTATGAAATGAAAAACCTTGGACAATAGGAATGAAATGCATTTCATTTCTATCTCAGGTTATCTCATAACCTCCCACCTACATTTTCATTGCTTTCCACTGGCCATTTCATAAATCACCTAGCATATTATTTCATATATCCCACCAGATATTTCATACTGTCCCAGTGCGACTTTTCATTTCTTGCCTCTGGATATTTCATAGCCTCCCACCATAATTTTTCATTTCTTGCCACCAGATATTTCATACCGTCCCATTGTGACTTTTCATTTTACTGTAATTTTTCATTTCTTGCCACCAGACATTTCATACTCCTTATCATTACTCCTTTCATTCATCCCAGGTTACTATTTCATTATTTCCTTGCCACATTTTTCTTTCTCTTCCCAGAGCAATTTCATTCTGCTCCCAGCAATATTTCATTACCATTTCATATCCTGCCCAGAGTATCAGTGCCACTCGGGCGGCATTTTCATTCTGCTGATTTGATTGCCTCTCTGTCATGTGTTCCATCCTTTCCCGACTGACACAGGGCATGAACCACACCCACATCATTATCCACCAATCAAATATATTCTCAATCACAAAAGTATCTACTTCTATCTACTCTCTATGTACTTATCTATGTAGTGCTACGTACCAATAACCTAACCAAGACCAAAGGACAATGAAATGTGATGACGTGTCAAAATAACTGGATACTGCTGGGGCTTATGGCAGGATGAGATGCAATAACCGAAGGGAGAGACGCGCAGAAGAAAAAGGAGCATTCTAAGTGGATACGCGGCAGCTGGATGAAAAAAAAAATTAATAAGCATACCCTATGACCAAAAGTCCTGGATTGCGTACATTTTTCGGCGCTGGCCTTTGTCTTCGTTGTCGTTGTCGTTGTCGTCTCCATCGCGTGCTCGCTTCAGGGGGGGTGGAGGTGGGGGCAGGTCCCTCTTCATCTGCTGGATGACCCACACAAGGTCGTCGACAACAGACCACGCGTTAACATCATGCTCAACGCTCTGGGCCTTTACCCACCAAGAGAGGCTGACGACGACGACGTAGATCCCTGCAGTCCCGCCTTTCCTTAACGACTGCCAGGTTTCACTGTTCGGGACATCGCGGAAAAGGGGGAAGCCGGCATTCGAGTTGTTCTTGCGCCAAGACGGCTGCAAGTTCTTCCACCATCCCATGAAGCGATTGCCGTATTCGCCTGGGTGGATCGATGGTACGACGTCCTTCTTTTTGCTCTTAATCCAATCTGCAACCTCTTTTGGTCTCGAATTCGTAGGAAGGTTCTGTTTATGAAAGATTAGTCAGTGTCAACAAAGAAACAAATGAAACGCTGAGACTCACGCCGTTCGGTGGGTAGTGTTTCTCGAAATCGACGAACTCTGTCACCAAGCCCTGCCAAGCCGCTTCCTCCGAGACCCCACGCAAGTAGTCTATCATCAAAGCGAGCCATGGTGGCAGATTGTCGTCTTTCTTGGGTGGAGCAACTGGAAGCATATCGCCGTCATTGCTGGGGGATTGAGTGGGGATGACGGGGTGACTGGACTTCGCTACTTCTGCACTTTTAGCTTCAGCAGGCAGCGCAGCAATGGCTGAAAATCCTCCGCCTATGGGAGACTCCTGGGATGGAGTGCCGGGAATTGGCTCGACAGGCGTGGGGACGGGCGTTGGCTCGACAGGCGTGGGGATGGGAGTTGGCTCGACAGGCGTGGAGATGGGAGTTGGCTCGATATGCGTAGAGATGGGAGTTGATCCGACAGGGCGTGCAGATGCAGCAATGGAGAGGCTTGCATTTGGAGCAAGCAAGTCTGACGCGGTGGAATTCTCGTTGAGAGATCCTGAGGCGAACGCCAGACCCAGAGAATCTGTGGGGGCAGAAGCAGTAGCCGCCGGTCTCACGAGAGTTGAACCACCCACGGCTGCCACATCGTGAAGCGCAGCTTTGGGAGGGGACGAAGAACTGAAGAAAGCGAAGTTGGTCACATGCGTCACACCACGATTATGATACACATACCTCTCATTATCGCCGCCTTTGTTCCTCGTCGATGCCCGTCTTGCGACAGGCTGTTGTTTCTCCTTCTTCTTCTTCTCCTTTCTCGCTGACGACTTTTTCGAAGCAGTCTTCGGTACAAGATCTTCTGGGAACGGATATTTCTCGTTTAAGTTCTCCAACACCGATTCGAGTTCAGCAATATTTTTTGCTTTGTTCCTCTCGTATTCGCTAAGCCCACCGACAGACTTCCTGTTCTCTTTCTCGGCCGATTTCCTATTCTCTTTCATTGTTGGATCGATGTCTCCGGTTTCGCTCCCATTCTCGTTCCCCTTGCCGTCGCCGTTTTCGTCGACCTCCATCTGTTTCTCCATCTTGTCTTTGCCGTCCACGCTGTCCACCTCTTTGACATCCTTGTCATTCTCTTCTGCAGGCTCGCCTTTAACAAGGGCTCGTGCAGCACAATCCTCCTCAGCTATGAATAAGGTCAGTTCACGTTGTTATATATCTCGTTTAGTCATTACTTACAGAATGACGCGCGTAGAAATTTCTCGAAAGGGACAAGTACGTGTTCGTCATAGTCTTTCTGACCCAAGAATTTTTCAAAGGAGTCTCCCCCCTTTGTTTTCCCGGAATGCGATCTGAAAAATTCGCTTAGGTAAGTCATAAAAGTATTCAGTCGAAAGAAACTAATGTACAAGTAGGTCAAGATCATTCCATCAGTGTCAGGCATAGGCCCACCTGCAAGGATGGTAACATTCCACCCCATCTGCTTCATTAGTGATTCACCGATGGTTGTGAGTGTACGAGGAAGCATATCAATTGCGCTTGAAGTTAGGTAATCAATCGCCCCAATCATTGCATACTTGACGACAACACTCACGTTTGGAAAGCTTCGTTCACGGCTGCTTGAGGTTGAACCTTTGCAGGGTTTAGTAACGCTTGCATCTCAGGCTTCCGATACTCCTCGCAGCGCTTTTTCATTTCTTCATCCTCTTCGCTGAATTTTGCCCGCATGAACTCAGACATAATCTCCAGTCGGGTTTTCTCTGGCTTCTCGTTCGGATGCTCGGACAGCCATTTCTCCTTGTAAGTTGTCCACGCCTCGTCGACATGAGGTTTCCATTTGCTCTCATACGTCAATGCATGATAGGCCTGCCAGGCCTGGAGCTTTCTTGGCTGCGGCGGCGCCTTAACCTTGAGGACATCGCGAGCCCCACCCTGAGCATTCACAATCCGTGTATTGTTCGGATACCAAGACGAAGTGCGCTACAAAATATTTATCAACCTATATTTCGTTCATAACAGAACAAGTTCTTACCTTGTCATATTTATCCTTTTTAACTCTTGTAGCAAGCTCGACGGAACCAGCTTCACCAATTTCTGCCTCGGTGACTGGGGGTACGGGCCATTTGTCACGAAATTCCTTGACCAGATCTGGGTAGAAGCTTTTTGCCGCACTCCTTGTTTGGTTTGCGAGGAGGAAGGCAGGTTTTCGCTCTTCAAGCCAGGCCTCTTGCTCCGGCGTTGTCCATTTCTGACATGTCATGTCCACAGAAAATGCAAGAAATGAGGTTAGGGGACACACGCGACTTGAAATGGCATTGTTTATCCCCAATTTTCCATTGTTTATGCCACGCCAGCAAACTTTGTTCGGTTCTCTCCCCAATATCATCCTCATCTCCCAGCCAATGTCTAACAGACGTAGCAGTAAGTTTTGTCCAATCCTCGTCGTGGTTTTCACACCTCAATACCTCAGTAGATCAATATTTCACAAGACCTTCATCGCAACCTCGAGCCCAAGCGCCAGCCTCGTCACCTCCGTCCATCCTGAGGTCGACCACGCGTAATTGCACACTCGTCCCAGTGTATATCTATCCGGAACACCTGGCGGCCATCCAGCAATTCCTGCATGCACTTGGTCAGCCTCTTATCTTGGACCCAGCAGGGAATGGTGATTTCCACGCCGAACCTGATGAAGTAGATGTACCGATCTCTCCTGTCTCCGAGTTGCAAGGAGCAGGTCGTTTCGACGGAGGCTACTCTCCAGATGAGTCTGAGTATGGCCTGACTTCAACTATGTCTCGCTTATCACTGTCGAGCTCCTACACTCCGTCGACCCCGAGCACTGTGGGTTCCACACGTCGCTCCCATCTATTCACCCCATCTCGTGCCCCCCACATCCCAGCTGCTCGCCATTCACCCATGGCGTCGCTTCCAATCAATACAGTCCCATCCGCATCGCGTCAGGCCTCCCCAAGCAAGAACAAATATTACTGTGTTACTATCGGAAAGAAGACCGGTGTATTCTGGGATGAATGGTAAAGATATTAATTCCCACTGTAATGACTAGCTAACGCAACGTCCCACAGGGATAATATTGAACCGCTAGTCAAGAAAGTGTCTGGTTCCCGTTATAAGTCTTTCCTGACCCATGAACAGGCGCTTGTTCACTATTCTGATGCAAAGAGGAACGGACGGGTGGAGGTCATCAGGGATCCTGGAGATGATGAGATCTATGGCCCAATGTCTGAGGCAAAGCAGTAGATACGTACGTACATACCAATGTACTGAGCCCGTCTTGTACTCTCCAGATTGTATGCCCAACATTGGCAGCAACGTTTGATAGTTTTCCAGTGTCCCAAAATGCCTTTGTGCTCATAAATTTAATAATGAAAGCTAGAAATATTGTGTTTTTGAACCTATGTGCACAAGATGAACGTGGCTGATAGAAGACCTTGTTCTTTGGGTCACGGCGGAGGTATACAATGAAAGTCATAAATATTGTGTCCTTGAACCTATGTGCGCAAGATGGACACGGCTGATAGAAGACTTAGGATGAACAAGATCCTGAGCGCCATAATTCAGTGCTCAGTATCTTGTACATCCTATTAGAGTTGAAGGTGCGGCTTTCAGCTCTCAGCTCTCGGAAACAAATTAATAAAACATAAATACACGCCATATTTCAGTGCTCAGTATCTTGTACATCCTATTAAAGTTGAGGGCACGGCTTTCTTTGGATGAAAGTCTAAGAGTACGATGATAAGATAGCAAATCGGACAGATTTGGCATCATCGTTACTTGTTTGATTCATCGTTACTTTTTTCATTTATTTCATTTAACTCTATCTCTTTTGTCTTCCGTGTAGACCCATGTCGAAACGGACAAACACTTCGGACGGCGTGAATCCAGCTAAACGTGCTCGAAGAAAAGGAGGCTTTCGTGTCGCTCGGCCAATCTCTGCATTGAAAGAAACTTCTTCGAGTTCTTTGAAATCCATGTTCATTACAGTTACCCATCCCGATGAACAACGTGGCACACTGATGGGGCAAACTCGAGTTCTTTCCAACACCCCAGAACCTCCTCAACCGCCCTCGAGTTCTGCTGCACATTCCGATGTTGACCAAGATTTGCCAATCTTGCCTGACACTGGTCTGCCAGCAGAGGAGGTCTCACCAGCTAAAGGGAAGAGAAAGCGGCATACCAAAAATGTGGTATGTTTTTCATGCAACTCATACATTTATGATAGTTTTTTGATACCAAACTTTCAGGATCGTCTCGGCGAATGGATGCAATTTCGTGCAACCTTCTTGGATGAGGCCTTAAGGCATGATGGGCTTGGTGATTTTCTGGGTCACACAGATTGCTCTCGATGCGCAAAGGTCCTGGGTGTATACAGGTGTATAGATTGTCAAAGCAGAAGGATGCTCAAGTGTGCAGAATGTATTGTCGCGCTCCATCAATCTATTCCTTTGCATCGCGTAGAGGTAAGGTGGCGTTTGTATGGAGTCACGTGGTGGGAACTAATCAGCTAAACGCTTTGCCAGTGATGGAATGGTCTGTTTTTCGATAACGACTCCCTCCAAAATCTTGGACTACGCTACCAACTTGGCCACTCCAGCACTTACTGTCCATCCCCTCAGCCTGGACCTAAGAATTTTGTCGTCTTTGACACCTCCGGTCCCCATTTCATCACCATCGACTATTGCAACTGCGGCGACGATCCTTTGAAAAATTGGACACAGTTACTACGTGAAAAATGGTTTCCGGCGACTCTCTCTCGCCCGCAAACTGTTTTCACATTCGACTGCCTCGAAACATTCCACGAACTTACATTGCAAGGCAAGACTAGTCTCTATGACTACTACAACACGCTCCTACGACGATTTGATAATGCTGGCCTTTCCAAAGCTATCGTAAGTTATCAGGCTTTTATTCTCTTCAAGTTCCCAATGCTGATCCGCACATCAACAGAACCGATACCATGAAATCCACCATGTTTTTCGCATGTGGCGAAACTTAAAGGCGCTCAAGCGTGCGGGTCGCGGCCATGAAGAAGGAGGAATCGATGCTACATCTAATGGCGAGTTGATGGTCGAGTGTCCGGCATGTCCACACCCAGGGAAAAATCTTCCTAACGATTGGGAGAGGGCTGGCCCATTACTGTATGCCTATTCTCATTCTTTTTGTTCTTCAGCTAATCTCCCTCAGGTTTCTATATACTCTCTATGTGGCCGTCGACGCCAACTTCAAGCTTAAAGGGAAACAACGCCATCTTGACGACGTGGAACTCATGCCTGGATGGTGTGCGTATGTTCCCGAGGCGCCCTATCAATCACACATCGCTAATCATGTCGATCAACCCAAGGTTCGTGCGCAGTATATACGTCAGAGTAAGATATCGTCTCATCACATTCCAACAGATCAATACTTGTGAATCCCAACACGACGCGCTAGTCCGAGCGGCGACTCGTTCATCACCTGGGTATGCCGTTTCAGGCGCTGTTGTGGTGATCTGTTCAAGGCACTGTATGATACGGAGGAATGGTGCAGGCGATCTCCAAAAGGGTGAAAAGTATGTAATTGGCCAATTTGCTTTATCTCCATGGGCTAACATTTTGCCGTGTAGGTACTGTAATGTCGACTTTGTAATTTTTGCTGCCCTGGTCGGCATCAATCTCCTTTGGATCGTTCTCACCTATGACATAGCGTGTCAATGGTCCAAAAATTTTCGTAAACGCATGGACGAATTCCCTTCGGAAATGAAGATCCCTGACACGACCGAGGTTGCCATGGCAATTCCGGGATGGCATATCAATGGTCACGGCGCGTCCTGCAGGGACAATTTCAATCTGAGCTATATGGAAGGTGTTGGGAGGACAGTGGGTGAGGATGTGGAGACGACGTGGGCGGGTACAAACCCCTTGGCCCCTAGCGTTCGGGAAATGGCTCCAGCAGCGCGTCACGACACATTAAATGACCACTGGAATGGATGGAATTTCCGAAAAATTGTCGGATTTCGTAAGTCTTTCATTCTCTTCTCTGTATCATATGCTTATCATTTTTCTCTCGAAGGAAAGCTGTTTGCGAAGCGCTTTGAAGAGGCATTCAGGATGAGCGCAAAGCAGACTGAAGCCTTCCAACAGTTGTCGGCAACCTTTCCACCCGAAACGGTTACTACATGGGAGAAAATGGTTGCCAGGTGGAACGAAAATCCAAAAGCTCCAAATCCGTACACAGAACCCAAGAGTAGTAAGTTATCTTTCATTTTACGTTGTCCATGGGGCTAATTAATGAATAGCGACGACTTTGCAAGATGTTCGCCTTGTGTTAGCACAGGAAGACGCGGCTCAGGTCGCTCAGGGCCGGCTTCCACGCCATAAAGTCAGCATGACGACGTTTTTGATGACCGGATTTGAGTTGGAGGATAGCCAGTATGTACCCAATGATCTCTTTTACTTGATAGGATCTGACTTTCTTTTAGATATCTTCTGCGTCGTGAGGTGGCACAAATGAAGGGGTTAAGGACCAGTAAACAGCTCGCTGACCTTCAAGAAAAGCGAAATGGATTACTCCGACTAATACAAAACTGGCGTGCCGTTCAGCTGGTCTACCTCCCCCACGTTGCGTCTCTTCTTGCCCAATCATCACCCCCTCCAGAATTCGACACAACCACTGTATCCTCGACACCGGAAATCCTTCCTGAGAATATCCCACTACTGCTTCCCTCGGCCTTACCCCATCATATCCGCAATCTACCCGAGCTTGAAGAGGTCTGCAGACTGGAACGACGTCTACGTGAACCCCAGGCTGATGACGCTCTCGCCTCCATCCAACGCCAGCGTCGCGTGATTCAAGGGCTTTGGCAGTTCAAACACCTTAACGCTTCGGGGATAGGGAATCGGCCAAATACTAAAATGGTCACGTTGTACAAGCGCTTTGATAGTAAGACTAAACGAGCTGCTGAGGAGTACCGTGCTGCTTGGCGTGCGTTATGTGTCCTTGAGCCGAACAGGTCGTGGTCTACTCGGTTGAAGGAGCTCAAGGACTGTGACATCAGTGGTCCAGGAAAAGAGCTGGAGGATAAAACCACGTCCAACAGCCGCTATTCATCATCGTGGATTTGGCTTGTACCAGGCTCAGCTGGAACAACTCCCTCAGCAGCTCAAATAAGCAATGACGAGTTCAACAATAGCATGCGTGTTGAGTGGGCGAAGGCAAGGGCTCGTATGAAGAGATGGAAAGAGGAGTTGTTGATTGTCCAAGAGGAAATGAGGCGGGTGATCGAATATCTAAGGTGGAAAGCATTGTGGTGGCAAGCGCGGACTTCGTTGCGAGGTCATTATGATAGTGGGATTGTAAGTGGGATTTCAGGATATGCAAATAAGCAGGCTGCTATTTGCAGTCGTATGGCAGAGCAATGTGCCTTGTATTGGGTCCCACGTCTCAAGGACAAAGGTATCACCCCATCCTGGGCCTCATATTTTCCAAGTGCGTCTCTTCAGATGATCCAACCTCATGTTAGTGTGTCAGTTGGAGAAACTGAAAATGGATCTAGTGAGGCTGAGGATGTTGACGAGGAGTACTGTAGTGATGACGAGGACAATTTCTTTGACTTGGAAGATTAATTAGGGCTACAGTAAGGTAGTCAGGTAGATATCATAACTTGATAAGTCATTCAATCTTCTGTGCTAGGGAATGAAATATCTGGTGGGACATATGAATTGGCAGTGGCAAAGAATGAAAAATCGCAGTGGGATATATGAAACAGCTGCAGGCAAGATATGGTGGAATGGCATGAAATATCTGGTGGGATATATGAAATATCCAGAGGCAAAAAATGAAAAGTTGCACTGGGACAGTATGAAATATCTGGTGGCAAGAAATGAAAAATTATGGTGGGAGGCTATGAAATATCCAGAGGCAAGAAATGAAAAGTCGCACTGGGACAGTATGAAATATCTGGTGGCAAGAAATGAAAAATTATGGTGGGAGGCTATGAAATATCCAGAGGCAAGAAATGAAAAGTCGCACTGGGACAGTATGAAATATCTGGTGGCAAGAAATGAAAAATTATGGTGGGAGGCTATGAAATATCCAGAGGCAAAAAATGAAAAGTCGCACTGGGACAGTATGAAATATCTGGTGGGATATATGAAATAATATGCTAGGTGATTTATGAAATGGCCAGTGGAAAGCAATGAAAATGTAGGTGGGAGGTTATGAGATAACCTGAGATAGAAATGAAATGCATTTCATTCCTATTGTCCAAGGTTTTTCATTTCATAACTATACTTGGCAGGATACAGATGACTGTGCTGGCATTTGTTTAAGGTTTATCATATAAATGGTAGCCACCACTCTCTGTTCAGTCAACATGGGCCCTGTTATGTCTTGGAGTCTGGAGCAAGATGGGCTATGTGAAGGACAAGGATGTGAAGGCAGCAACTGTGTTACCTGAAGTAGGCTCAGATGAGGAAGATGTCTTGAGTGATGATTGGGATGCTATCTAGATATTGTGTAGTTTTTTTCTATCTTAGAGTCTGATTTAATGTGAACCCGTGTTTCGATACCGTACAGGTTTTGAAACCCATGGGTTATACACAACCCTTGACCCATACCTATAAAAACCCATACCCTTGTCTACAGGTATGGGTTTTGATGGGTATGGGCATGGGTTGTGTTGAAAAACCCCAGGGTAGCCCGTGACATTCCCTACATAAGAAGAATCAGGGATTGTACAAATCAGGAGGGGACACATCATGTTTCTGGAGGAGGATAAAGGTCAACCTCTGGGGAAACCAGAAGGTTTGGTGATCTGCATATAGAGGCAGTGGTCTGTTTGCATCATGCTGCTTGGATTCCTTGATTTTGGCCTTGAATGGTTCAAGTAGCCAGGCGGGCAGCTGCCACCACTTGCAAGGCCCATGTTTCCATTCACCATCCATGCACACTGGTTCATCCTCAACTTCATCACCATCATCTTGTTCCCATCTTCCTCACCTATGCCCTCCCCTACTCCATCCTCATCATCATCAAAATCATCAACTGTGCATTGCAGATCTTTGTCTGGGATAACAATGGAGCACCTAGTGATGCCAGATGGTGGAGGACCTGAGCCATTGGATCGCATTGGAGCTGCGCTTGCTGGTACAGTAGACAAAGGCAAAGGGGGAGCAGTTGGCATAGCAGCTGCACATGTGTCCAGGGTTGTTGGGGATGCTGGGTTGAGACAGAATGGTGGTGTGTTGGCTGAATGTGTGCAGGAATGTGTGTGGGAATGTGATCTAGCAACAATCTAGTGAAAAAAAATAAGTGGAAGGACAAAAGAATAAGCTTGTTTAACTCACCACCTTTCCAAATTTGACTGAGACAGATGAAGGCACAGTCTGCTTTCTAGGCCATCCTCTTGGTTGCCTCATAGCCTTAGAAGTATCATTCCCTCCCTTGCCATGAAGTGCCTTTGCCTTTTGTTTATGGCCTGTTCCTGGAGGCCTGCCTTGTCTCTGTTTTGGTCCATAAATTTTGGGTTTTTGAATCATTGGTTGACCACATTTACAGGGTGCCTCTGGCAATGTTGACACTGTTGGCGTGGCTTGAGAATCTTAGATAATGAGACCATCCAGGTTGGAGCCGTTTGCGGGAGAGACTGAGTGGGAGTTGGTGATTTGTGTTGACAAGACTGGTGATAGATGGATGGGAACGTCAAATGTTGACCTCATAATAGAGTCCCCAGCTGCAGAACATGCAAGCTGTGCTGCCAAGAGAGATGAGGTGAGGTTTCATGTTGACATTGACGCAAAACCTGAAGTCGGCATTACATCACTGATTTGATCTGTAGGTTTGATTGACATGAGTAAAGTGTGTGCATAGAGTAAGTAGTTTGCATACCTGTTATGCTGTCAGCTTCAAAACCAATGTCCTGTGAGTTCAATGACCTGCTTTGAGGACAAAGGTTGTCAAATGAGTGATGAAAGTACACAGTGTAGCTTACCTGAAGAATTTCATACCTGGTGAGCTGCTTTTGGGTGCAAAAGAGCCCGTGTTGACTTCTGGCATCACTGAGTCACTGGGTGGACAATCTTCATTCATCTCACAGAGGCTGTAACAGGCACACACACTTCCTGAGGAGTCTTCCTTTGAGGCCAAAGACTCAAAGGATGCGATAGTCATGTGTATTTTTTTTCAAACTCAGTATCCGGAATCGCTATCAGCCACCAGCACTTGTAAGCAGCCTTATTTCTTTATTCCACAAAAATCATGTATATTTATTTTATTCATGTAAATTACATACAACCAATCTTAATTTAAATTACCTACTTGTTGGTTTGGCATGCATAGGCTTCTGTGGAACCTATAAAAAAACCTATGGTATAACTTGATGGTAAGGAAAAGGAAACTCTATTATTTTTCCTTGAAGCATTTTTGTAAGAAATAATTTTGGACAGCAACAGAAACCTGATTACATTTCAACTACATTTTATAAATATGTACTTATGGGGAGCAAATATATACATGGATACTTTAGCTGCTTCGAAGCCAATCCAGCATTGGGGGAGGGAGCAAGGAACAGGCACTGAAACCAGAGAGAAATTCATACCGCGGGAAGACCCCGGCATGCTCCAGACATGCCATCAAATGAGGATGAAAATAAGATGAGAATGGATTCTCGTTACCGGACAGACCCTAAACACTACATCCATCATCATGGCCAGGAGTTCTGAGCTGCTCATCTATAAGAAAACAAAGGGAGCAGCATCATTGCAAATCAGTGCTAGCTAAGTAATGATTGACAACATGAAAATGGACAAGAACATTTCCACAAGCATGCACTGTGGCATCATGAGGGTTAAATGGGTTCCTGCCTTGTCAATTTCGCAGTAAATGCTTGATACTGATGCACCAATACCCATAAAGATTGAATAATACAATTATCATACAAAGTATGGGATATTGCTCTAGCGATGAGATTTAATACATCATGATAGAGAGAAGGAATCAAAAGTAACTCACAATTTTTCTTCCTTGTCCCTTATCTCTCAAATTCTCTTCAGCAGCCTCATAAACTGTAAATGTCCTACTCCCATCTTCATGGACCGTCATGATAGATGCTGAGTTTCCACATCGATAGCAGTAATTTGGCGCTGACCACACGGTGACTAGTTGCTCATCGAACATGTACTTGTATCCTTCTTGCACAAGCTGGTGAGCCCGGGCAATTATGTTGAGGTTGTTCACATGGTTGAACTGAACGTCTATTAGCCGTTACCCCAAAAAGCAAAAGAAAGGTCAACTTCTTGTGTGATGTTTCGTCCGAAAAGCCAGCCAGCGCCCCTAGGGCTGACAGCCCATGATTCGATGTCGTCGGGGTCGGACCACATCAGGTCTTGATAGAAAACGCCATATCGTTAGCATTAGTCATAATAATCGTGGGATACACACCACAAAATGCTCCCTCGTGAGGGATTTCCTGTGAACGCGACAGGACCCGAATTTGATCAAGAGTTCGGATATCGGGCGAGAGACCGCCATGAACACAAAAGGTTGTCCCGTCAATGATCTTTGAAATGAAGCCAGTCAGAAAATCAGAGATGGCGCGGGGATGAGACTAGAACAGTTACAGCGGCAATGTTGAGGAAGTCAAAGACATTGCAACACGCCTTCCATACAGCGGCACTGCCGTACTTGTGTTGGCATTCATCTAAGAACGATAGGTCAATACCAGACTCGGAGGGGGAAGACGTCGGCTTAACCGTAAAATCCATACACCTGTGTTATCTGTCGACTCTCATGATTGCCCCGCAGAAGGGTCACTCGATCCGGATATCTATAGAAGGGAAGAACGGGTTGTCAGTAAGAGCGTTCATGACGAGAGCCACTTACCTAGCTTTAAGCGCCAATAATAGCGACACGGTCTCCAAGCTGTAGTGCCCGCGATCTACAAAGTCGCCCTAGAAGACAAACACAAATTAGATTAGTCCCTTCAACATAATCCTTAGTGCAAGGGACAACATACGTGCCATGAATATGTAGCTTGTTTCTGGGACCTCTCCTCCTTTCCGCAGCAGCTCGATAAGATCCCAGAATTGGCCGTGGATGTCGCCACAAATTGTGACAGGACTCGAGACAGGTTGAATGTTGGATTCTTCCAGGAGGATGTTGCGCACCATGTCGCAGAGAGCTTTCATGTCAGCTTCTGGGAGGTGCTGACATTGTCGAAGTTGTTCAATCCACTTGTCTGGATTGTATGACGGCATTTCGCTGGAGATTAGATAGGACAAGCTTTGGCGCTGGTACAGGCACGGGCGATCGTTCAACGCCTTATGCTTCTAGGTTATATAGTCAATGGCGGGGCACTCTGGCGAAGTTTAACGGTCGACTCGGACGTTGAATGTGAAAGAGGTTTCAAAGCGTGCGAAAAAACTTGGACGCGTTGCATGACGAAGAGCTCACACGCAACCTCGACCATACTTATCCTGGTCCCCTAACTGTAGACACCACCCCAGGTGCGGTTTGTCTCGTAATTATTTCTCCTGCTAGCTCCATGTGTCATCAGCTGGGCTCTCCACGAATCCGACGTGAACTGGCACAAGAAACTCGTAGCAGTTCTGAATCCAGAGAATGGGTCCGTTCGTGAGCTCCCGCACCCGATGATTCTATTCTACTAAATTCGCTATCGCAGCGCGGAAGTCCATTTTCGACTCCGAGGGCTGGGTAGCAGACTTTTAGGATTGTGAGTATTGTTTCTCTCATATGGTGTTCCCTCTAAGTTTCAACTTAGGCGCTGCGGGTCTGTCTGGTCCAGGAGGGGAAACTCTTCAGACAGTTAATGCTTTTCATGGTCGTTAAACTGCTGAGAGAGTCACGCTGGGCAAACTTGTAGCGTTCAAAGTCAAGGGATCTTTATGCCCGTATCAGCGGCGGCATTGATGGAGATGCTGGATGGATGAAGTGGACATGGCCTTCTCCGGACCAAACGACCAGACGTATGTGGTCACTATGTGTGACGCTCCGCCCCAGCCCTCTGGTCATTCACACAAATGGTGCAGTCTACGCCATGGGCATTACTAACTAAATTTGCTCTTTCTTATACGCTCCAAGCCTCAATTCAGCTCCTTCAGCGAATCCACCTTCCAGCAGTCCAAATCCCTTTGTGAATTTATGGTTTTCACTCGCGATGACACTGGTCCACCTATGCTATATGGCTGGAAAATGGCTTGGTGACATCCTTAAGCTGCTGACGGTCAAGCGGCATTCGCGGTCGGTGAGCGAGGACAGCAAGACTCGTACAAGTGGGAGTCTCGCCGAAGAGGGAAGTTGTTTTTTGGAGAGGGCGGGCGGGGTGAAGGAGAGGGGAAAGTAAGGGGATGGCGTGAACGTTGTTGTCCCTGCTGCTTCGACATCTGCTGCGAGCCTCCTTCAGAACGTTATAATGCCTACTACGGTAGCACAAGCAACCTCTTCCAATCCGTACAGTTTATTCAGTATAGCGATGGAAAGGTGGATGGAAACTCAAAGAGAAAGGAATGGAAAAAAATGAAAGTGAAAGAAACACAAGTGTGAAAAACTTGGGAATGCGAAGGGAATAAATACGAGCTAACAAATACAGCCAGCGCTCAGAGCATCATGGCAGAGGGGAGTTCAAAAGAACTCGACACAATTTAGAGTAGGAACGATAGGGTATCGCTTTGGATCCATCTCTTCCAATAGCATGAGCATCTCACGCATGCTAGGGCGGAGATAATCAATTGAGTTCCAACAGCGGTCCAGAGTAGTCCAAAAGACATCCACGTCCTTGACTTGAACCAGGCAATGAGCTCCCCTAATAGGTTTGACTCCTCGAATGATATCCACAGTTACAGCATGGTCATTTGTTCTGTGCGGGTAGGGAAGCTGTCCACTTGCGACCTGCATATACACATGAGTCACATAATTAGTTTGAGTATGGAGGCCAGCCATACCTCAAGGCACACAGAAGCGAATGCATATACATCACTAAATGTAGTAATGGGAGGAACTTGCCCATCGTCTTTCACCAGTGCCATAATAAGCTCTGGCGCCATCCACCTAGTTGACCCGGCAAAGAAAGAGGTGCCCTTGCTGGTGGTCTCAGACATTTCCTCGATCACCTTGGAGAGCCCAAAGTCGGTAATGATGGCATACCCATGCTCATCGATCAGAATGTTTCCCTGAGTTGGGGGTCAGCGGGTAGCGGGAGAGGACGAACAAAGGGGCCTGACTCCTTTCAAGTCCCCATGGACGATGGTAGGCCTGAATGTATGGAGATACGCAATGGCAGAAGCCACCTGGGCGAGCTACAGCAAGAGTTAGCTAATGAAACTCGGTGGATGATGTGAAATGCGTACAAGTCTTAATCGATTCACGCTTGGGAAATGCTCCAGATAGTTGCAAAGCGTCCCATGTTCGCACCAAGGCGATACCATGCCAATGCTCTGTGAAAGATGCACTATCCCAAAAAGCTGCGACACGTTTCGATGACATAGACGATGCCAAGCAATAACCTCCGATTGAAGTCGCTAACAAACCATCACGTCAGCTTAACACATTCCAGCAACAGAAGCATTCCGTACCTTGATGAGCTTCTCTCGAACATTTTGTACCATGACTTTACGCAGGACCTTGATTGCAACCTGGATCATATTGTGAGTTGACCTTACACCATAACATCACAAAGAAACTTACCGGTCGTGGGCGTCTCTCAATTGGGTCGTTCCAAATACCTTTCCATACGTCAGAGAATGTTCCATGGGCGACAGCCGCCTCTCCCTTCACAACTTCATCGGTAAGATCAGTCAAGATCACAGACCCTTTCACGACCAAAGTCTTGGTGACTGTCTCCTGCAAAAACTTTTGTCGACACCGTTGCTTCAATCGGCTATAGTCCTGATGCTCTTGGATCCACCGGAACTCGTCGTACGATGATATAGAAAGTGCAACAGTCCGGAGGGAAGAGAAGTAAAGGAAGTGTGGGTAGGTTTGGAGGATCATGGCGTTTCGGAGATGGACGTCTGACGGAGATTCCAAGCCAACGTCTATCCAGATCGTTGATCGGCTAGTCTGACGATAGGTGGAGATTGATGAATAGTGTTCATTTGCCGTTCCGAGAATGTAAAGAGCAAGGGTTGGGAAGACGGGGAAAAAGAGATCACAACACTCCCTTATGAATGCAACGATAAAGTCAGATCTCCATCTGCACTTTGAGAAAATGATTAACTCACGGATCCTCGTCGAACCCCTCATCAAGACTGCCGAAACAGCAATCTGCAAGAATGAACTCCTGATCCTCGCAAGCAATGCCAACGCAGACCTCTGCTTCGCATAAGCGCCAGCAGTAGAGATTCATTATGTCTTGAAAAGTATTCACAGACCACCCTGGAGGCAACCGTTGGTCTGAACGCGATCGTATCACCCCATCCGCCCAACAATGTTCCAAAAAATCGATAAATCCACGCAAAATGTATCGCTTGCGAAGCTGGACGATGAGCGGTCTATAAGCATTGAAGATATACCCGTCTTTGGGCTCCTCGTGGCTCGATTTATCAAGGGTGACAATCATCTGGTGGTACGCTGTGCTGTTGCGGAAACGAAGAAAGACAAAGTATTTGCGCAAGGTCTCGACATCCCTTCAATTGAATGGTATGGATCTCTTGGTGTTTTCCTCACTCCACACAGTTCGGTCCAGAAGATCGGTAACTACTGACTGAGCATCAGACTCAAGCCTCGTAAAGCTTTGCTCGGCTTCTTCGATAATTTTCTGAGTCTCAACATCAAGAAAGCCAGAGTTGAAGTCTTGAAATATGGTCCTATCGCCATTTGGTATCTCGTATACTTCGTTTAATTCGTTATCATAAACATCGTATATGTGAATGCGTTGTTTGTTTGAAGGTTTACCAGTTCCGCTGTAGAGAGTTAGTACACGTTTGCCTGAAGGTTACCGTCGACGTACACATGGGACAGCCAGAACTCCCAAAGGAAATGAGGGATATAAAGTGAGGTGGCGTCGGACATGCTGTTAAACTTACATCAGCGAGATGACCCAAGCCTTTGTCAACGCAAGGGCATACCAAATGTTAGTCGGCTCCTAGCTGCCTTGATGAAAAGACGCGAGGGGGACCAATGTCAAGCGGTCTCGTGGAAACAGCTGACGGAATGACGCGTGTCTAGATGGCCATCATGAAAAGCGTTCGCGAAGCTGAGTCCCTCTAGATATCTAGAGGGGGGAGACGGAGACATGGGAGGATGGTTATGTAGGTGGTCAGCCCCCCGTGCCTGAAGTGCGTCATCGGTCCATCTAGGCACCTGAGCACTGCAATTGACTCCGGAGTAGCCAATCGGAACGGAAAAAAGAGCAATCTCAACTTCATGCCAGCGATATCGCCGACATACGTCATATGACCTGATAATGTAGTCCAAGAGGCATAAAGTAGCGCTGGTGGAGTAGGGGGACAAAAATCAGGCCAGAAAGAGGCGCGGCAACAGCGATTCCTTGCGGCTAGACGAGGTCTAGAACATTGACTATCAAGTGAACCACGGATAATGTAAGATAATGAACCCACATTACGATATCCCTGACCAGATGAGCCCCACCAAGCACCAAGCACCAGCCAATTGCAAAGAGAATCCGTCCGATCAAGACGTTGGCTTACTTTCCATAAAGGCCGTTCCTAGCCGTTTCTCATACACGCAGTATGCCCCAATGTACGAGTTGTTGGAGTAGACGTGATAAAGTAGACGGACGTGTGATATGGTGCGCGCCAGGAAGTACACCACAACGCGAAGGCAACAGTTACAAAGGGGCGCTTGTGGATCCGTTATCACCACATTTGAGCTTGAAGAGCAATACAAAAGAACGATTATCGAGGATATATGCATGCAATTTCTACTTTCTCGGTCCTAGAGCAGTTTAGTACTAGAGTAGATGGACACCAAGTACCCGCACTTACTGTAAAAAATTGGGTTCAGCATTTCTGGCATGGTTGTCAGTGTCACCGTGAAAGACCGTGAAGCGGTTTTGCAGGCCGACGTGCGAAATAAACATGAACAAAGAACGCGTACTTAAAACTGACGTCGAACGACATTTAGAATTTTGGTCCCATCCCTTCCCCAACAGCTTGTCTTAACGCCTCTAACACCATCATGGTTGCCCTCGTTCAGCGCCCAGCGCCCGTTTTCAAGGCTGAAGCAGTCGCTGAAGGCACCTTCTTGGACATTTCTTCGAGTGACTTCCTTGGCCAGTGGTGTGTCTTTTCATAAAGTTCTCAACTGTTTATTCACTGATGTCGCTGTTGTTTAAAGGGTTGTCCTCCTATTCTATCCTATGTGAGTGTAGGAAACTTTTTTTGTCGAGTTTCTTTCACCGACCTCATTCGCCACCAGGGACTTCACCTTCGTCTGCCCTACGTGAGTACATAATGGCTTCCCTACATACGGCATACCACTGACATTTAAGTCTTGTTCAGGGAGATCCTTGCGTTCAACGACGCCTTGCCCCGCTTCAAAGAGCTGAATACAACGGTCTTCGGTGCGCCCAACTGAATCCTACCTTACCTGGAATTTACTGACTGGTATGCCACGCAGGCGTTTCAACCGACTCCAAGTTCTCCCACTTGGCATGGGCTAACCAGTCACGCAAAGAAGGTGGTCTCGGTCCTGATTTGAAGCTTCCCCTCTTGGCGGACAGGTCCATGCGAATCTCCCGTGACTACGGCGTGCTTCTTGAGGACGAGGGTGTTGCTCTGCGTGGCCTATTCATTATTGATCCCAAGGGTATTCTGAGGTGGGCTCCTTTTGTTGCACTCACCTTACAATCTTGCTAACGCGCCATATTACGTCAAGGCAAATCACTGTCAATGACCTTCCTGTAGGCCGTTCGGTCGAAGAAACCATTCGTCTAATTCAAGCCTTCCAATTCACGGTGCGGATCGGTTGTTCTTATCAAAAGGAGGTCATGCGGCTCATTTTTAAACACATTCAGGACGCCTATGGCGAGGTTTGCCCCGCGAACTGGACTGAAGGTTCCAAGACCATCAAAGCTGACCCTGTCGCCAAATTAGAATACTTCACTGCCGTGACTGACGGTCAGTCCAATAACCATGTCAATGGTGAGGCGAATGGCTCTGTCAAGAAGCGCGCCCGCGTGGACTGATAAGCCAGCCTATGTTGGTATTTTTTCTTCCTCATGATGAGGAAGTCATCTAGATTTTAAACTTCTCAATTCCTAAGCATTTTCACATTTAGAGCTAAGCTTGTGCATACCTACTACTGCATTATCTGTCACCCCCCATTTGTACATACTCCATATAAATTAGAAGATTGTCCATGATACCGATGCTATACACCCCTGGCTGAACCTGGAGTCATTTCTGCTTGGCTATTTGCAATTTAGTATGCATCGATCGACATGGAGACCGTAGGGCCAATCAAGGACAGTTGAGGCGGATCTTAGAGAAATTTTTTGACTTGAAACAACATTGTTCGCCAGAACTGCTCTGCGTTGTTCTGGTCACTCTCAAGTCACTCTGTTAGCCTGAGGAGGACAAAGCTAACACGGCGATCGCCGAAAGCCATGATATCTCGCTTTCCTTTTTTGGGAACTGTGGCCTGTGCCAATTTTGGACTTATGGCCATCTGCTCCTCGAAACTTGTATTGTTCTCCCGTTTGGGACTCGGGCCACCAAACTATAATTTCGAACTCAGAGGGCACTCAAAAGTCAACCACAATTTGTCTTCGCTCTTCCTTCAATACCACTACTACCATCCCCAGCACTCATAACCAACCCAATCTATTACTATCATGGCTTCGCCCTCTACAGCATCGCAGCCTCCCCCTGTTATCCAACCCCTTCCCAAATTGCATCGTAGATTCGCCCCTGGTACCCGAGTTATCCACCGTCGACTTTTCGCCGAGAATGATCAGGCCATCCTTCTCGAGTATGCGAAGGTATTTTATCCTTTCCTAACCGTTGTCCGGCATATCCTTCTGACATTGGTCATTATTACGCAGAATTACAACGTCGACAACGCAGAAAGTTTGAACAAGTCAGCTCTCGTCAAGGTGCTGACAACCCATAACAGATACATACCCCTCCTGCCCCACCATTCCGTTCTGAAGTTGGATGGCCGCGAGATTATCTCCGCCTCCAGTAGCAGTCACGACGACGAGGGTAAAAAGTCCGGGGTCAAGACCGATAATGTCATCAGCTATGGCCTTGACGCGCCCCCAGCCGATGGAAGCGAGCCTTCCTGGTTCAAGGGTGCCATCTCGAGCCTCAAGGGCAGCAAAGAGAAAGTATTCGGCGCCTTCATGGGGAAGAAAATCACCAAGAAGAGCACCAAGGCTCTCCTCGAAAGTGCCGCCGCCGCCGAGTACCTTAGCGACTACGCTTCAGGCGACGATGAGGTTGCCATCGCCAGTAAAACTGTAGACGCGTCGTAAGTCCCATCTCGCATAAATTTTATCCGCCAGTAGCTGAGTGAGTTATTTTTCAGATGCTCCAACGGTCATGCCAAGCGACCTCGCGAGGAGGAGGACGATAGCTACCGTCAAGCCGACCTCGGCGACGAAGGCGAGCTTTGCTTGCCTCTATCGGCTTTCCAAGGCCGCGGGATGCCCAAGCGGCGTCGTATCGTTAGTGTCCAAGAGGTTGACGAGTTTATCGCGTCGGTTGTGCCTGACGACGAGCCCATCCTCAGAGCTATCGCGTCAGAATCTTCAAAACCCGCGGAAGCAGATGCCACCTCAGTCACCAATCCAGCGTCTTCGTCGACCGTCGCTTCAAAGTCTTCCTCCAGCACATCAGCCGAGCCTGTACCTCCGCCCACCGTCGAATCAGCGTCCTCCTCTAAGATCGCGC
Organism: Laccaria trichodermophora; assembly: GCA_018417955.1. Taxonomy (NCBI): domain Eukaryota; kingdom Fungi; phylum Basidiomycota; class Agaricomycetes; order Agaricales; family Hydnangiaceae; genus Laccaria; species Laccaria trichodermophora. Next base: position 1,989,262 of record JACTVC010000006.1, read on the forward strand.
CGCGAGGAGTCTCTGAGGCCGCACCCCATGCTTCTAGCTCCTCCTTTACTACTCCGCCACCTTCACCCAATAAAAGGAGTCGAGTCGAAGACGTCGATGATTCGGCGGACGACGACGACAGCAAGAGCGTTGGAAGTGCAAAGAAGAAGACTAGGCGCACCATCGACGGCGATGCTTCAGAGATTGAACAACCAGAATTTCCAGCCCCTTACCTGGAACCATGGGCGCGCCGCCGTCCAATGACAGATGAGGAACTGCGAAAGGAAGCCGCACGACGCCTCAAGGAATGTTTCATGTGGGTTCCACGAGACGAGGCTGCCGATGAGGCAGACTCCGACTACGTGCCGTCGGACAGCGAAAGCAGCGAAGATGAGGACGAGGACGAGGAAGCCAATAAAGCCGACAACGCCCTCCCACATTCATACATCTACCTGTTGAAACACACTCCAAAGGCCAAGGATGTTATTGGACAATGGCTCAAAAATTGGACAATCCTCGAGACTCCGGAGGATTGTTATACGCTTGACTGGTCCGGCCCCAGAAACCGAGTGCCTCTTCGTGGTCCCGTGGAGACTCGATCCAAATCCAAAGGTTTCCCTTTGCCAATCCAATTTTCATCCGCGTTCTCCGAACAGTACAATGCCTACGAAAAGGAGAAGGCGCTACGAGGGCATTCGCCAGAGGCGCCTGCCCAAAATATTCCTCCCAATCGTCGATTGAAACGCGATCGCCAACGGGTGGACGATGACGGAAAAATCCATACACCTCAGGATTCACCAGAGTACAGGAAGCAACGGCAGGAGCTGAAAGACACTCTTCGTTCGATGGGGATGTCTAAATCCTTCACCGAGACACCCGACTCGCCGCCACCAGCACGAAAGCCTTCCAAACCGTCTGCGTATTGGAATCCGGAACACATCGACATCTGGACTGGCAAACCAAAGCGAAAGCCTGGCTCGTCAAAAGCTGCTCCATCGAATGCAAAGGCTGGCTCATCCAAAGCTGGTTTATTGTAGATAGTAAAAGTTCCCCCAGTTGTTCAATAATGTAGCCTTGAAAGTTAGCCTTATTTATCTGTATCGTTGATCGTCGATCGTCCAACATTTGTAAAGGTAGTTAGCGTTCCAAATTCGAAGAAAGCGTCACGGGCTTCAGAATATATTTCTTCCCTGAGTGTAGAATTTGGGAAAATCTCTGCGAAAGCGGATATCGGTTCCTCCATGAGTTAGTAAGGTGTTGGGAAAAGTGGGAAGCGTAGATGAAGATCCAAACTTGGATTCGGTTACGCAGCTAACAGCAAAAACACCGTCACTGTCCGTTCCGTGGTCTTCCATCATTGGGTTCGCAGAACGTGGACTTCTTGTTCCAGTCGCCAGTTCCATCGCCACCACCGCCACTGCCTTTTTTGTGAGTATCGAGGTAGCTTTTGCGTTTCTTGTACTTGAACCTACGATGGCCCATCTCGCCACAGTTCCTGCAAGCACCCTTCGTTATTTCTTCCTTTTCTTCGACAGCCATGGCTTCGCTAACTTCCTTCCCCTTCCCACCATTGGGTTACGCTGATTCTTCTGGCGCTCGTACTCCTCGGATATGAGAGAGACTAGGGCATCAGGGGCAATGGCTTTGTCCTTTGCCAGCATCTGAGCTGTAGCGAATTATGACGATGCAAAATTCACAAGGGAACACGGGAGGAAGTTGATGATGATGGAGTAATAGTCGTCCTCACTGGTCTCGACACCAACAGATACCAACTCCTCACGCTTGACACGAAGACCATAGAAACGATCGAACAAAGCCCCGACGTTGACGCTGGAGTCAGCGTTACATCACCATCTTGATCTGGAGGGTTGATTGAGGTAGTTCATTGGGTTAAAGTGTGTGTAGAAAGTGGTTTGCGTACCTGTTGTGTCATCGATACGTATCGGCTTCAAAACCGATGTCCTGTGAGTTTGCCCTCGCTTTCGGCTGAAAAAGAGCCCACGTTGGCTTCTGGCATGAGTAAGTCACTGAGCGGACAATTCGTATCCAGATGTGGAGCCGCACTTCCCGAGGAGTCTTTTCCTGAAAGTTAAGACTCCTATGTATCAACCACTAGCATTCGTAAGCAGCCGAAACTTCATCGTTATCCTATGTCTTCACAACAGGTATCTGAATCAGCATTCGCGTCCGTCGTCAAAATTCCGAGTTATATGCAACCATGGCCGATACTCGAGAAAGATGAACCCTTTGCTATGTTGCATGCAAAGTTTTGGGACAAGAGCATGGAGGTCGAGGAGCAGCATTGGCTCGAGGCACAGCAAGCCAGTCCTGCTACGGGAAGTGAGTTTGGGTTACGGAATCAGGAGCGCATGTACGCCGTCGATAACGAAACTATGGATGGGGCAACAACAATGATGGACCCAGACGACGATATCATTTCCGGTTGTTACATGCTTGACATCGACATCGATGAACTCGAGGTCTCAAAATTGTGGATTCGAGCTGAATACATCCGTGTTTTCGATGCTGTTAACGCTTATTATGACAAACCCACGTCGGCGCGTAGGGCACCCTGTGTAGTCGTCACAGGGATCGGTGAGCTTGTCGCCTCCTCGGATTGTTTCGAAAATGACACCGTTGCATAAAGGAAAGAGTGTATGGGTCTATTACGCTTTGCGCCGATGCCTTGCTGAAAGGAAACCGGTCATCTGGTACTTACTACCAAAAGCACTGCTACTTGTTTGTGGAGGAGGGTGTGTACGTGATGCCTAGCGATTTTCAGCGAGCTCGGTTCAAAAGATTCATCTGGACTTTGGTCGATTCCGATGAGGCCACGGAGGGTGTGCCCGAGTATCTAGTCCCGCACGGGACTCGACTTTTTGTCATCTACTCAACCTCTCCACACCGTGACAGGTGGTCGCGTCTACACAAGACGGTGCGCCCAATAGTCGCAATCATGAATCCATGGGAAAGGAAAGAAATCTTACGAGTGTGAGTCCAGCATTTGACCTTGCGACAAAGCTCACACCTTGAGGACCTGTAGTGCATCGACATACACCCTAGATGGCATCAATGAGTCTCGGACGAACGAAATATTCGATTGGTTTGGTCCTACCCCTCGTCTCTGCATCGATTATCAAATAGACTCTATGGCTATGAGGCAATACGAACGGGACCTCCGCACCGCAATCTCGGTGATCACGACAGACAAACTCGAATCATTGGTCAGAAGGACCTTGGGACCGATTTCGCGTCTCACACGATTGTTCTTTTCAGGCGCGAATCATTAGACGATGTGTGTAGCCAAGGCGTGGTCACTCCCATCACTCCTTACATCCAATCCAGACTCTCCATTGGAACGCAAGGAACATTTACGTCTTTACAAGGCGTTTGCGGTGCGTGAACGGATGGCTGGTGTTTTCTTCGAGGCCCTCGCACGGACAACTCTCCAGGAGGGGATCACACTCGAGCTCATTCCAATGGTAAAGTTGGACGAAGGTCGGTGGCGCTCTAGGGAAGCGGACAACAAGGTGGTACTCGACTCATTCATCTGGCTCAATGAGTGGGCTTTTCATTTCCCAATTCACTATCGCAGAAACCATGGTGTACTTGACTTCTTCAAAGAATATGTGGTCCCATCCCCATCCCCATCAAGCCGGAAAGTCTTATTCATCATTGAACCCGATCAGAAACTAATTTGTTCGCAACCACGAAATGCCACCGTTGGATATGTACTCTCCAGTAGTTGACGTAGAAGGGCTGTCAGTAGCTTAATGGTAGCTTAATGCATTTCCTTTGAACTTCGAGTTGAAGGTTGAATATCCTTTGGGCAAAGTCGCTTGAAACAGTGAGGAAAATTAAAGCGGGCTAATAAGTCGACTGGTTCTCAGGATCAAGCCAAACAGAACGTTCCAAAAGAGTCTCGTTGAGATAAATAAACGAAGTAAATATAAATACAATCCTCGCGGAGGTGCGTTTCGTGCGTAATACATAACTTAAGAGCGTGAAAGTAGTATGCAAGTCGTAACGGTACAAGTGATGGTAGTTCCAAGAATCGAAAAGTCCCAATGAATGTGCATTGCCCGCCGATGTGGCGGGGTGCAGGATAGAAAAGTTGGCGCAGCAAAATGTAGGTGCGGCCTTGTGTAGAATTCGAGTGAATGTTTGGGGTATGCGTGATAAGAATAAGAGGTCGAGCCGTGTGGAGGGGAATCATGAGCTTCTCATTACCGCCCAGGCGGATACGGCGGCAAGGGTAGAGACGATGATAAGGATGAGGATGGCCCAGAGACATCTCTTGGCCCATTTGACTTCAACGGTGCGTATCTCAGCAATGATTTGCTGACGCTCTGCTTCCGTCTTTTCTGGCATCCACGCCGGTGCATCACCGGAGGATGTGGGTGGTTCGCGAAGGGGCGAAAGGAGGATGAGGGCACCGAATATCCAAAACGGCGGGAATACTAGAATTCAAAATGAGTTTTTTGTTATCTTGTGAAGAGAGAAAAACGTACAAAATCCGAATTTGAAGAGATACATGGCGAGCGTCATTGGTTCGGGCGCATGGAGTGTGTATGCTGGCACGTCTGATTCCTCAACGTATGGAGGGGGAACATCTGAGATGCTCATGCGGAGAGAGTCGTGGCGACTATCGCGCGTGCGTGGCGACGGGGAGAAAGTGTATCCAAAAAGCTCGTCCGTTGGGTTAATGGGAGCAACTGGTGCCGTCCGCGAAGAGTCTGGCATGACGCGCGTGGGTGCCGGGAGAGCCACTTGGGCCTCGAGATCGATGAATGCAGAGGAGAATGTAGTGGACGACATTGGCGGCGAATGTGTTCGTCGGTGTTGGCGGTGGCAGCGGAGCTGAGGATTTGTAGCGGCTGAAGGCGGGCGGGCTGAGGCTTGTGAGGAGACATCTTGCTTTGAAGCGGCGGGTTATATAGGTGCAAGTCCCAGAGCAATCCACCACTTTTCGGTAGTCAAGGAACGTTGTCCATCCATCACAGAACGCCCACACTGCCAAATACATGTCAATATTACTTCGTTTGCGTTTCCTAGTTCAATGTGGACGGAAGAGCAACTTCAAAAATAAGGGATAAGATTATTTAAGTAGTACGCGCATCTAGTAAAATATTCAGGATATAAAAGTAGCGGGAAACAGAGAAAAGGCTCGGAAGTAAAGTTACCACCAGAAACACCATAAATGGGAACTTGCGATGAACTGCCTGGAAAGGCAATTTCAGTGTGGCCAAAGGTGGCCATCGAGTGCTTGTCGAATCCAATTATTGCCTAATTTGGTGGACCAATCTACGGGCAGAAGCATCAATCCCGCGTCAAAAATCACCAATCCATCTCAAGAATTGGAAGGGGAAATCTTTTCTCAAATTTCAAGCTCCCAAAAATGTCAAAATCATTATATGAGTGTGGCATTTGTTTAACATTATGCATATAAAATACAGAAAGCAAGGTATCTAATGGTGTTGTGTGAGTGTCGTCAATACAGAAACAAGATAAGTTAAAGGCGGAGGGAGGTAGAACCAAAGTCCGCGAAGTATGTGGTGCAGATCGTTACGACGCTGATGCATACTTTCTCTTCATATCTCTCGTGAGGGCTCGAAGCATCGCAGCGGTGATAGTCGGAGCTTCAGTAGCATTAGTTGACTGCGAGACGGCGCTGATACTTGGCGAGGGAGAGCTTCTACCATTGAGAAGGGGGCTGGAGAATGGACTGAGGGCGTCATCACCGCCGGAGACCGAGGCATCTGCAGAAGTGGACAACTTTATCCGTTTAGCTTGAGGACTGGACGTGAAGGATGTCAAGTCAGCGACGTCATCAGGCGATATGAGAACTCTTGACATACCTTGTCTGTGTTGTGTCCACTGAGTAGCTACGACGCTTTGGTGAGCGACGTATACTGGAATTCAGGACTTGTCCCAGCTTCATCTGCTGAGGTTCGATGGCGGACTCAAATGACCAGAGGGAGGATTTCACAGTAGTGACTGTGATATAATGCAGTTTCTTAGCGCCAATCTGGGTTTCCCACCGAATCTGTAGGATCTCGGCGATATGTTCGATGAAGGCGCGCACGGGGAAATCTGGCATATGGTTGGTAACTAGACAAAAAGCCACCAAGCATGTCGCTTACCTTGTCCGATATTCCTGTGCGATTGAAGGTCCATGATCACCTGGCTGGCATCTCCTCGTTGGTCAAGGGCTGAGAGCCACTGCTCTGTAACTTCATATGCGGAGCTATAGAATAGTCAGAAATGAAAAAGAGGCAGTCAATTGGATCAGCTTACTCGCTGTCTTCTAGAGAATCAGGGTCGAACGGATGGAGGTTGGTTTCACCTCCTGTGTTTGTCAATTGGTTCACGGATGAGCCAATCGTATTCAAAAGCCCAATAGAAGCCTGAACAAGGTGGCCGTAGATATTCCAATCGACTGTAAAAACATTGAGTGAATGAATGAACCTTGTGACTGCAAACGTACAGAAGCCGTTGGAAGAGCAGTTTTCAATCCACTCTGTTACGAACGAGTTAAATATCGATTCGAAAAGTTTGTAGATCCCTACAAAGAAAAAATCAATATCAATACGATCGAGCCAGCTGATGCGACATACCTCGAACTGTGAGGGCCTTGACAAGTTTTCCTTCCGTATCCAGAGACAATGACTTCATCGCATCATCGAGTTTGGAATCCAAGTCCTTTGTAGTCGACGTCATCGCGAAAACATGATAGCTTTCAAGAATGTTCTCCGACACGAATCTCTTGACCTGAAAGCGGATAGGTCAAGGCATTGCCAGAAAGCGCAAAGAAAGTGAATGAACCATATCAAAAAAATCAGTCGCAGGATAGGAGTTTGCTCCCTCCGTCCAGCAGAATATCAGAAGAGACGGGATGAAGTGGCGTTTGGGAGGTAAGGTCTTGATGATGTCACGAAGGCGAGAGCAATCATCTAAAACGCGATATTTTCTATATCCTCCATCTCAGCGAAAGAAGTGTAGATAGAACAATTAACAAATCATACCTTTCAATTTCGTCCGGAACTCCCTCAATAGGTGTACATTCAAATACAAGTAGTCCCGGATAGCCTGGCTCTTTGGAAGCTTTACTCGGAGAAAGGGGTATCGAAAAGATTGCTTCAGACACCCATTGTCCAGAGTCTGGAACATTAAACTTGCGTTCAATCCAGATAGCCGTGGCGTCACTTTCTGGGTTCACAGATAACCATATTTGCCAGGGCACGGAGGGGTGATGATTCGATCGGCTCCTAACATGGTTTCGCACGACTTGAAGAAACGATCCCTGGGCCCAACGACGCTCGTGTTCCTCCTGATTCTGGAAGAGAAAGAACGAGAATCGGGCGAATAGAAAGAAGAAACCATCAGGTCCATGTAACAATGATTAAAAGCGATGGGTGGAAGGGAACAATCTGCACCTCTTTGAAACGTTTGGCAAGCTCTTCGTCATCTCGTGGTGGTTGATAGTCGCTAGATATACGTCGTTTCGCTCGCTTCTTGTAGGGAGATTCACTTGACGCGGCCACGCTGATCGATAACATTCGCTTCCTGTCGGGCGATGCGTTGTGGGATTGTCGTGCTTTCTGGATTTTTTGGCGATAAGCATCACTACGTTGGTATGCCTTTATCCACTCCGCCTTTGTACCGAATTTCTTCTTCCACCGTCCGTAGGACCTCTTGGAGAGACTCGCCTGGTAAAAATGTTCCGCTTTCTTTTCCAAGACCACGCGAGATTTCTCTGACGATTCAGCGACGCCTTGAGGAGGAGGTTTATTCTCGCCATTGAGGCTGATGGCACTCAGAGTGGGCTGGAGACCCAAACCCTTGGTCTTTCTTGGCGCTGGTGAGAAATTATGAATATGCGATGTACTAGGCGTTGGCGTTGGTGTTTGCAATGTCAGGGGGCTTAAAGGGCCGGGGGTCAGGACTGGCGTTGACAAATTATCCCTGAGATGAGCAACCAGTGCACTAGATGGCAGGAAGCTAGTAGTTGGTGTGGAAGGGAGGGATATGGGGGCCTTTCGAGAGAGTTGTGGTGGTACTTTGGGCGATGGGACGGAATGGACGGTGGGACTGGCCGGAGCACTAGTGTCAATTTTTAAAGATGGAGTCGAAGCGCGGGCGGTATCAGCCGAAGAGGATGGTGACCTAGATAAAGTCAGTGGTATCGGCGTAATACCATTGGATGGCGTCTCCTTTGCTGCGGTAGTAGGCATAGAAGGAGATGGAATAAATTGATTGGCGGAGGGCGGTGCATATGGTGCAGCGTTAGGACTCAATGAAAAGAAGTTGGGAGTTGTGTTCGAAGAAAGAACGCTCTTACTTCTGTTGATAGTAGCTGAGGACGAGTCGTTTGTAGCAGGTGGTCCCCCAAATATTAACTTAGGCCTCTCAGAAAGAGAGGCCCGCGCGGTAAGGGGTTGAGTAGGTAGTGGATTGGCACCTATCATAAGAAACGGTCACTACAACTCAAAATATGACGATTTAGTGCAAACCTGGTAATGGGAACGAGGGCGTTGTCCCGCCAAAAATGTTGCTGATTGGAGCACTAGATTGGTTCACTGTGGAATCCCCGGATGGCGGAAGGGGTGAGTTTTGAGATGGAAGACCCGCAGTTGACGATGGTGTATGCCCAAAGATGGGTTTCAGCGGGTTGGGTGGAATGCTTGGCTGGAAAAGAGAAGTACCGAATACCGAGGGGGTTCCAAAGACATTGGGAGTTGTTGTGATACTCGCGAAGGCAGAACCTGCAGTAGAGGGGGCGGCAAATGGACTGGACGCAGTGGAAGGAGTCGGCACAGAAAACGCTGGGGCAGCTGAGTTCGATGGCCATGAGCCAAACGTAGACGATGACCACTCAGCAGCACTCGGCTTCACAGGAATGGGGGCGGAAACGGGTTCTTCGAAAGGTTGGTCATCATGTTCATGATCTTCATCCACAAACTCGTCGTCATGCATTTCCTCATCACCATTAGCCTCGTAGATCCCGTTAGTAGCCCCACTGCCGGTAGAATTTCCGTCAATCAAGTCCGGAATCGTCAAGTCACCCCTGATGGCTTCTATATCATCGATCGTCTCCCTCCCAAACAACCTCTCCAGAATACAGGCGACCATGTAAATCATTACCACACTGCCCTGGTCCCTCAGTACGCTGGCCAATTGACTGAAGATTTCCATGGCTTCTGCGTCAACGACAAGTGGAGAGGTTTTGGTAATCGGAGCACTCTTGTGCTGCACATGCAAACGAAAATCAGTAGTCAACTTGAAGACGGGGTGAGAGGTGATGTGATTTGGTATATTTTCGTGGCGTTCTCTTTGGTCTCGAATGTGGATGAGCCTGTGGTACACACGCATTTCCATCTCGGTTGGCGCTTCATATCGACCGCGTTCGGTGTCATAAAACTCTTTTAGACTTTGCAATGCTGTTCAGGGATTGAAGATGAGTGTTCGAGAACTGACAAAAGAAGTGGGATGGCCCACTGTTCATTAGTTGCTGATCCTCCAGCGGGACAGAGAATCCTGGCTTGTGGCCCTCAAAGTGCAAGCTAAGAATATGGAATCGAGCGCATCGATCATGGCACTCAATCGCAAGGGAATTAGTGATATGTTGCAGAGTGAAGTCATTTCGGACTGCTCGAGAACGATCACGAATGAAGGTGGCGGTCTTTGATAGACCTCCTCGTGGAAGAAGGTCATGGAAAAGATAATCCAGGGTTCGCTGTTATTGCAAGATACTCAGTCAGACGTGGCGCTTCCCAAAGAGTTAATGAATGCATACCTTCAGAACAAAAGGTGGTCGCAAATCGGACGGCAAAATTTTGTCCCCAGCAGCACGCTCATACATTTTCACCGCCCGTTTGTGATCAACCCTCTTCGTTCCGGGAATCTATATGGTCGTCAGCGTAGATGTATCGAAAAGCTATAATTGGAAGATGAACGCACAGTCTCCCATTCAAATAGGTTGTTCTCTCGTTCCCGTCGATATCGTTCAAATCGTGGACACATGTCGTGGCATGTCCCAACAATGGATATTGCATCCTCGAGACGTTTCGGAACGAGAGGATCGTCCATTTTCCCCTCCGCAATGGCTTTTTTCCGTTCGGCTTCACGTGCTTTCACCAACTAGAAGGCGTCAGCAACCAACGGCTTAGAAAAGAATACCACACCCACCTCTTGGTAGAACCTCTCCCGTTCTTCCTGAGTTTCGAGTTCGGGTTCATCAATCTCATCAATTTCGTTCGTGGCCTCTTCAACGTGGTGCTCAGCCTCTACGTCGGTGACTTCTGCCTCCGATTCGTTCGTGGCCCACTCCTTCCCCTTTGTTGATCCTTGGTTAACGCGCAGAGATACATTGGGGAACTTGCGAGGCACCCCACGACCACCACCCCTCGAGCCTCGACCTCCGCCTCTATGCCCCCCTCTTTCCCACCTTTCGCCATCAGAATGGGTGGGCGTATTGCTTCGTGCATTTTCGCCTGGCGTCCAGTGTTTATTTCGAGAGTGTGGCCGCCCCCCTCGACCTGGGTCACCAACGATGATGCCACGTCCTCGACCTCGGATGGGTGGAAAGATGGCCTCCATAAGTTGATGGCGTCGGCGTTGACAAGGCAAGAGAAAGAAGCCGCGTTCAAGGGTCCAAGATCAAATTCTAAGGAGGGACATAAATAAGACCAAACGATAACCTCCTTACCAACACTAAGCACACCCACCAGCGGGCACCCACTGGCACTTTTCTAGGAATTATATGGACATATAACGCGCAAATTTTGTTCAAGATATGGCCGAGCAACCATGTGGAATCCTTGTAACAATCTGCTGTGAAGTGGCTGCTGGGTTTTGTCTGGATTTTCTATCGATTCGTATGCTCAAATATTCCTCACTCTACAGAATGTGTCTGAGACTCCACAGGACACGGATGTACAGAGAATGTATGCAGGAGCAAATGTTGTGATGACCATTCAGATGGAAGTGACGATACTGCAGAGCGTCAACCCTTAATTTCAGAAAGAGGACCCAACACCCAACCAGAAGCGCATCCCCAAATGCAGGCGAATCGATAGTTATACCACAAACGACGGGCACCATTTATGTACATGAGTGCGTTCTTCCTGACCGTTTTTGCGTTGAGTGCCGGCTGAGCCATGCATTAGCTGGACAATGTAATTGTGAAGCCATGCCCACTATTCATGACAATCCCTGCGTACACGTTCCTGCATTCGGAAGGCTATAGCACTCCCGCCAACTCAAGTAGTGTCGACCAACTGGCCTTCGGATTGCATTCAAGCTCCAAAACTACGAAAAAGTCAACTTGATCCGATCTACCAGATCCCCTGGAGGCGTCAGTGATTTCAGCTTCAGCATTAAGGGGCATTTGAAGTTGCATACGCGTCACAACTTTGGAGTCCGCCTCTCTTGTCAACCAGGACGTGAGGCAGCCATGTTCGAGAGCTTAAAGCGTGTTCTCACCCCTCAAGCAGCGTATAAACACATCATGCGCAGCTTCCAGGTGTGCGCCAGCAATCAACGCCCAGGTTAAATCGAACGAATCTACTTCTCGATGGTGTCAATGCATTGCCATGACGCAATTCTTACAAGGACGTTTGACTGGAGCGATATTGTCTGGATTCTCAGGGAAGGAGCTCGGTTGTGACAACTACTGTACGCACAAGTTAACATCGATTCTGGAAAGAGGGGCGCGGACGTGTCCAACTTAAACTACATAAATAGGAAGGCTGGAGTAGAGAATAGATAGGTAAAGTAAAGTGATTAAGAAGGAGGTGTATCTTGTAAAAGAGTGAGAGGTACGTATGCTTGGACGAGAACGTCTTCGATGTATCACCGGCATTAGCTGTCCAATTTGAGATCATAAATCAGGGAGATGGTGGATCCTTCATGTTTAACACAGTTGCCACATTTTGACGTAATCACTACATTTCGCAACGAATAAGCTAACCTCAACATTGTTCAGAAAAAATCTCCACTCACATAACCATCGCTCTGTCGCGAGCGTCAGAAGGCCAAGACGGCGACCACTGGCTTCTGGCAGACCAGAAATCACCCATCGCGGCTAAGAAAAACTGATCAATCATCTGCACAGCAGGCAGAGAGACACACGTACTTGCAGATCCATCCAACCAAGGTTTTTCTGAGCCATCAGGGAACCAGCCACTTGTACCACCGACAGCAACATCCAGGATGAGATAGAACGCTAACACCATCCTTGTCAGCATATAGTCTCGTTGGAGAACAGAGCAGTCACATTGATCGAAAGGAGCAGCTTTGGTTCCATTGACCCATGGATTGTCAAGAATGATTGCTTCTGAACCATTTTGAACGACTGCGGGGAAGTCTCCGCGCTTCCAGAAGTCTTCATTCATTCTAAGGTCAAGATAGTGATGCAACCGAGAGTCGACGTAGATTCGTCTAAAACGAATCGTCTGTCAAAGTTGTTTCAAATTCTCGAAAGAGTAACGCACATGAAGCTTTGATCCCATTCCAGAGTATAGGTATGGAAATCCTGGTCATAGCTGCCTCGATGCATCACCCGCCAACCGTAAGTCTTAGAGACAGCATTTAGCCATGTTAGTGGGCCCCAGTTCAAAGACCCGCGAACGTAATTGCTTCCCCTAAATCATATTCAGCAACTCTATGGATGAGAACGATATAAGTAACAAACTGCTTGGGGTAGCTCGGCCCATTACCACGTGCCTCCATGATATCAATTTCGCCTGAAGAGGAGGGATCAATACGTCAGAGAACCGCACTCAGGAGGTCAAGACTGGTAAAATAAACGAAGCGATATGAATATTTAGGAGCCAATGCAACGTGGACGACCATGCGGTGTGGTGACCACCGAGACGTCGGAGCCAAGCCACCCGAAGGTAAACAGACTCACCACTCAAAGGCCATGGGCCATATGTGTTGTCGACGGGAAGCATCCAGATGGCAGGCCACAACTAGGGTGAAAGAAGTTAATGAAAGATAATAACGGGCATCCGGTATCCTTACCCAGTCCCTGTCGAAGAAGTATCAGCTTCGTGCAAATCAATGAACGATTCGGCATACCCGGTAGGATTCTTAGCTCTTACTTCGACACGGCCATACTTGATACTGGCACTGTATCGAGTACTGAGCCTGGCGCTTTGGACGGGATTGATAATCTTCCCACTAGTGGAATTACTAACGGCGGAGCACGCCTTGTTATACTCAGCAATGTTGAAAGTCTGACTGGTATTCACAACCTGCGTCGTGGCGGTCGTGTAAGAAAGACCCTGGGTAGTGTTGTACGTGCATCCCGTTATGTTGTAAACAGTGCCATCTACAATAGCGGCTCCGCCGATGTTATCCGACGTGAGAGTCGGCGAAATATATAGGAATCCATCCTGCACAAATGAATTGTTCTCCGAGGCAGTTGTCATCTCAAATTCGCCGTTACTATCATGACATCAGTTTTCGACACAGATACACATTTTCAACGAAAGGACTCACCCGAAGCCGCTCATGTCTACTTCGCGGAAAAACTTGCCATTATCACCGAAAATGCCGTCCGAGGAATCAAAGTTCTCATCCAGAACAGGGCAAAGATTACCCTGAAGGAGAGCAACGCTGTTCCAACCTAACCAACAGCGAAACGCACCAGCAGCGACTCCTATCATCATAACTCCGTAAGTTATGAAGTAGGCAATACGGGTATAAGGGTCACGTGTCTGAAGCCATGGTTTGCTCAACGTCGTGTTCGACATTAGCATTGTAGACTTGGGCCGGTCTCGCTGAACTTTGGCTCCAGACCCCTGTGCAGTGCTGTAAATCGTCAAGGGGCGTGTTCGTGGAGAGGCAAACGACTCTCGCAAGCGGAACCCCGACGAAGTGCGGACAGGCGGCGTGAAGTCGGCAGTCCCTGGGCGACTGTTCCCATAAAGTGACGAGGACGAACGGGAGAGGTCGGCTACGCTGGTTGAGACAGAATTTACGCCGCTACTACGGGGCCGAATTTCTGGGAATGGATAGTGGGGCTGTGGACTTTGAGACGCAGGCGACCATCCTGGAGTGTATTCGGGGCTGCTGAAGCTGGCAACACTTGCAGGAGGGGAGAATGGATTGGTGACCGCACCGAAACTTAGACTGCGAGGAGTCATGGTAGGAGATTCGGCGTTTGAATGGGTGCCCGACGTATTGCGAGAGTGAAAGAAGGCGTGGCCCTCATCCCCTTCACTACCACCTTCAATGACGAACTTTGGATGTGGCTCTGAGACCGCCTCCTCGTTCGTTGGTGGGGCAGACATGACGCTAAAGTCGATCAGCTGGAGCTGCGTAGAGGGAAGATGAGCAAAGCTAAAATTGCCGACAGCAATTCGCGAGATTATAAGTTATTCTTGGGCGCATTGATTTCTTCACCGACCTCGACAATTTTGGTTGTTCCTGGCCTCGAAGAACCCAAACGGCGTGGTTGGATCACAAGCATTGATTGGAATGATCCCATACGCTGTTTGCCTATCCGACCAAAACCTGGGATTTCACCAGTTGCGGCTGCGGATAAAATTATTTACGATCAGAAAGAGCCAGAAAATTCTACAGCAGTCAACTTTCCGCCCGATAGTCTGCATTTTGACTGACAGACCAGGCTCAAAAGTAGCCGTACAAGTTCTTATCATCGCGGGAACAAGGATATTCCGGAGCACTGGATGGGATGTAGAGCGGCCCAGAAAAGAAATAGGTAACCCTAAGTGTGCGAGCCTCAACGTTGACACAGACGTGTGGTAAAGGGTGACAGACGACTCACCTTGAAAAATGATGACGATGCTGCACCCAGCAATTCATCCCCATATAAGATCCAAGTCACAAAATAGGTGGACATTGCACAGGTCGGCGAGACCGAAATCACACCTCTCAGAACAGTTGAATAGATTCAGCATCTACCAAAAAAAAAAAAATCCACTCAGAAGCATAGCCATAGCATTCCTGAGACGCCTCGCTCCAATTTTTCTTCGATCCTCATGTCGGTTTGGCGTCTTGGACATCCGCCGGTATATACACACATCAATCACGAACTGTATTGGAAACCCAGTCAGCCGTTAGGCTGTAACGCATGAGTCCCAGCTCCTTAAAGCAGGAGCGCAGGATTCTTGCATAACGAGTCAAATACAAGGGCCACTACCGCCAGCAAAGCTGAAAGTGAGTGAGAATAATAACCTACAAAATTTCATTCTGCGAGGGCCGTGCCTGCCTTGTTTTCTGAAGACAAGTGTGCCAACCTAGCGTACCAATCGAAGACCAAGGGTAAAAGCCGCGGATTGAAGCCAAATTCGGCGAGAAGCCACGGGAACAGGATACCGAAAGTCGGGGATTACCGTTGGCGGCTGGGCTCAGGTCTAAAATCTTTTCGGATGGGAGGCTTTCAAGATGCTTCTTGACGTGATGGGGTCCTCGCTGCATTGCGACGATGACATTGGTCGATAATTCGGTGTGACCTCGTAATTAATCAAGTGTGACCTTTACCATTATACACTCCAAGATAGTGTGTTTCGTCTTTTTGCTGCTTGTGCGGAGACTTGCAGGACAAAAGCGTAACCAACATGCAAAAATTAGTTGTTCCAATGATATGTCTATAAAATAGAAAAGTCGCTGGTAGTTGCACTGACCTTGAATTGAACCCCAGCCTTTGCATCGTAGAATAGGCGTGAACGTTAAACGTTATACAACCAGCCCGGTTACCATAGCTAGACTTATAGTATGTAAATAGAAAGAACTATTATTGGTCTACAGTGCTTTGCATATTGTTTTGCACAACCAAAATTTCGATGAACTTGTTTGTCCATGTATCCACCAGGGTCTGGATCAGCAGGCCCGGTCATGTGCAAGCAAGTAAAATTAATTGTGGAATTGCAGAAGTAGAATTTGACGGTTCACAGGCAGGAGAAAGTAAAGATCATCAAGGTCTTCTTGTTCATTGTGTCAAACGACAAGCACGAAGTATCCGAGGCTATGAGAAACATCCCGTTTGAACATGCACATGACCCGGCCCTGATTCAGACCCTGGTGGATACACGGACAAACAGGTATTTCAAAATTTTGGTTGTGCAAAACAATATGCAAAACACTGTAAGCCTGCTTGATATCAATCAATCAACGGCATAACGAAGTTGATGTGTCATCATGTTTCTGTAACACTTCCTTCTTAACCGACCATGGCCCGCTCGTTACTGGCTGGCATTTAAGTGGATGGTATGCCGTGCGCTGCCTGCGTTACTCTGGTTTTACCGTGTGACCTCGAGGGTGCAGTTCCCATCCTCTTCCCCTCCCAGCAGCTTGATGGTCATCGTCACTCTCCCCAAACTCTCCCCACAAGGTTTTCTCTTCGCTTGGATTTGAGTAAGCTTGTCGATAACATGGGTACGTGGGTTGATGTCAATTCCCTATGTGCATGTATTGACTGCCCTCCAGTTCCTCACTTCCTCATGACTGGCTTCGCCCCTGACAGCTCATGGCAGCCAATAGTATGGCTCACACAACAAATGTTCGACGCCGACAACGTGTGACAATTCGACACGGCGTATCGCCGTCCGTTAAACGCCGTCTCTATGCATGAGTCGCTTCCGGACATTGTATGACATTGGGTCGCAGTTGAGAACCTCCAGAAGAGGGGAATAAAAAGGTTCGTTAAGTTGCAAGATGTTAAGCACGAAGAAGTACTTTCACCCGTTTCGGTTACAGCCATCACCCTCCATCACCACCTTGTGAAACCTGCCTTGGTGGGCAGCCACGCCACGGCCTCGTATCGGCATTCACTTTCAATCGTCTTTCCCTTCCCCCTCTATATGCTGTTGACTCCACCACGTCGTCCTGCATCCCTCCAGGCACAAAGACAATGTGTCGACTTGCGCAAACCATGCCTCTGCCTCTGTTGACGCGTTCCCACCCCATCCATGGTGCCCTGCGCCCCTCCAGGTCCTAAGACAATGTATCATCGTCCGCAAAACGGCACATGCTGCCCCGCGGCTTCTGCAACCCTTCCGCCTTGATATGGGTGTTCCAGGGCACAATATGACGTATTTCCGCCTGCTAAACTCCTTCTCAGCATTGGCAATGCACAAATTGACTGTGGCATGCGAGGGTGAAGATTCTGCGAGCTCCTCAAAGCGAGATTGGGTGCTTGCAATTACGAAGAAGACGGGCGGCTTACAGCGCCAGGATCTACCACTCGCGCAAAGCTTCAGATTATGCGCACAGGGGCTCGGGTCGTCACGTTTATGCTCGAACACCTCTCTGATCCATCCGATCGACGACGACATCGCTACAGCGCCAAATTCACCCAAGCTCAAAACCTCCACGCATCCGCATACTTTACCAAACGCCATCCGCTTGCGCTTGATCTCTTCACACAGGTAGTCGCACTAACAGCGTAAGTATGTTTGTCTTCATTCCTGGAAGGACTCGCTAATCTCCCCTACTGTTTACATGCGCTAACAATGATGCCGACGTTACTCTGACCCCTCGCTGCAGACTCGGCCCTGCTGATTCGACGCTTCGTTCATCAGGAACGAAATACTACCGCGACGCTTCCTCTTCTGTGGTTTATCTGCTGCTTGATCGGAAGGGCTCGGAGACGAGTCCTTCTCCTCCACGATAGCATCCCGCAAGTGGAGCGCTCCGCAAATCCAGTTACTTTTGCAAGCAACACTGTGCTTCTTCAAGAGGTCTCGAAGTTTTTTGGGCCCGCCATCCCAATACTCGTGGCAACTGTTATTCGTAGTCGCACTACAATGATCGAGGTTCATTCCTAGTAATATAAAATTTATGAATCAGAAACATACGTATGGCCTTGGGGATCGACCAGACACATGACCTTGTCATGGTCAAACATGCCTGAAAACCGTCGGACAGATGAGAAAAGCTTGATAAATCGGGGAAATGTCAAATCTCGCCTTGAAGATCACATAGGATAATGTTTTGTTGGGTGTAAACAGCTGTGAAATGAGAGAATGCGTGCACAGCTCTGGTGAGATGATCATCAGCATCTCCAAATTCGTCGTTCCCAGTGAACTTCTTGATTTTTCCATCGAATTCGCCACAGGGTAACAGACGTGTGGCTATGAAAGTGTCATGGGTCAAATGGCGGCTATGGGATGAAAGACTTGGGCTCAAGCTCCCAAGGATCGAGCCATTAAAGTTAAAGTAAAACTCTGGATAAAATTTTACGTTGTGAATCATTGGTAAATTGAATTAAATGAAAGGAGGAATTTATTCCCACCTGGTAGCGTGTCAATGCCCGATTCATGAGCATAGTTGTCAAATTCATGCTTCAGGGTGTCGCCTATGCATAACAGGGCGTACTCGGCTTGCAAAACACTCTTTACGGCACTGCTGTCCATGTAAGAATCAATTGGCTGCGTCAAGACATATTCTTTTCCTGAAAATCTCGCCTTCAACGAAAGGTTAATGAGGTGTAACATGTGAAATAACAAAATTGAACACGGACATATATTCCTCGTTTTGTAGAGCCTTCGCCAACATATCCATCGTCACCAACTTTTTCCCAATTGGCCGCAATTTGTATCTCTTCCGTAGTCTCTGATGTCTTCAAATGTACATTGAGGCCGTCTTTAAGGGCATAGGTTGCCTTGGTTCGTAAAAACGGGCAAGTCACCATTTTGATATTGCGAGTCCATTTGGGGGGGGCAGTAGTCGGCCGGAAAGCACTTTTCAGCACCACTGGCACGCGATTATTGACATGCTGGGGAACATCTGGTACAGCAAAAACAAATGAAGCTTGGGTAGGCCTAGCGGAGACTTGATGGCTAGAGCTGGAGGCCAGCTCGGTTCTCTGTTTTTTGCTTCTCAATCCGAAAGTTGAGGCTGCCTTCGTAAAAGAAGGCGCTTTCGATTTGCTTGGGAGGCGGTACGACTCCGCAGAATTTTGATAACCGTCGTGGAACTAAACATGTTTAGACAAGGGAAGAAGAGAAAACCACATTTCGACTCACGACTTGGTTCTCAAAAAAGGCAAAGCGTATTTCTATTTTTTTGTCCTTTAACATCGTTTCAGCCACTAATTTCCCCTTGACAAATTCATGGTAAAACTGTTCCATAGGAAGCCTTTGATCGAAGTGTTCAAGCGACGAGTATTTTTGCTGGTTTTCATGAGCATAGAGGCTAATATTCGCCCTAAAACTGTTCATCGGCACTAGAAGTGCAAGTTTCAAGATCGTACTTACCACGTCAACATATCGGCATCAGGATACCGATCCACAAATGGTTTCCGGACCATGCCCAACAGTGTCCCGAGTGCATCTTTCGTCTCAGTTTCTGGGCTAAAGACATGAACGACTCGGATGGGCTCAATCTAAAAACAACGGAATCACCAGGATTAAATTGATATGATTTATATGCGAGTAATCCAACCTTTGTCATCTTTCCTTGTTCGGGAATTTTCCAAAGCGTTGCACCAACTTTAATCCCAGTACCAAGCAGATTGGCTTCTTCTCTTTTCGCCTTCCGTTCCGCCACAACAGTTTGCGCTTTGCTTAAGTTCTTGAGTTTGTTGAGACCTCCTTCTACTCCACGCGCAGTGCTGGGCTTATTCAATCGGGGATCCGAAGCTTGCGCTTGATATCCTTGGGCGGAACTTATGATAGCCGATGCACGTTCTGTCAAACTAACAGCACCCCCCATATCTGTCGCATTCTGCTCCAACAAAAGTGGCGCAACTCCTTGTATCCTGAGAATGGTTGTCGGTATGTGGGGTGCTTTCTCTGTTCAACTCGAAATAAGTGCATCTTCGTTGTAGAGAAACTGGCACCATACTGTACGTCTTGATGCACCCATTACAAAGAGGATTCTTGATCAGACTAGAGGCGAGACCACAACCAACACACTGTGGTTTGTCCTATTAAAGTTTTTAGCTTTTAATGGGCCCCAAGATTGCGGCGTGGTAAGGCATACATTGATGGCTGCGATTTCGGGGACTGAGATTCCAGGTACCCGCAGAGTGCATTTACCACACCGAACCCCAGCTTCATTGTCCTGGTCGGCCAGAAGTGGAAAGTCAATACCACAGTATGAACACTTGGCCATTGCGACGAGCACAGTAAAAGGTGTTGAAGAGCCAGAAAAAAATGACAGGCCACGTTGCACGCAATCCCAGACCTGAGCCCTCAGCCACTAGACCTGAGCCCAGGTTGATTGTGATCAATAGACGAAGGACGAGGGGCAATCTGCTCATTATTAAAAACCAGACAGACAAGTTACATCTAGAAAAATGGAAGAAGGGCTTCGAAAATATGCCACGCATTATGTATGGTCAGCTCCGCAATGCCTAAGGATTGGTACGCAATTTCCGCCTTCTCTGAGAACTCTGGGGATGCAAAAGCAAGGAGGGCATCGCCACCCATGAACTCTTTGATTTCGAATACAATCTTGAGTTGATCGTCGTTGAGAGGGAGGAGCTTGTCTACCAGGCCGAAATTCTGCGGCAAGAAGAATGCCTCATTCCGAGAGCAACCAGAGGGACCGGCCTTGTCGTTATCTTTACGCATCTTCTGTGCATTTCGCATTTCGGTGAAACCATCGAGCGCAAGCTGGAGAGTTTTAGACCAAAGCCATTGGCTCAATTGACTAACAAAATAGAATATACAATTAATACTGAGTGAGCGATGCATGACACTGCACTTACGAATGAACTGGGTCTTCAGGTTTGAAGTTTCCGGATGGGGGTCCCTTTTGGTACTCCGTGACAGCGTTGTCACCGAAATCAAGGCGCAGTCGCAGCCAAGACCGCTCAATTGAGATATTGTGCACACTTCGAAGATAACAGTGAGCAGGCAGCATACCAATGTCGTAGTCAGGATGAAAAATTTGGCTGCAGAGACATGAGGACGATAGATTAGAATTATTGTGAAAGGAAACTGCACCGAAGAGCATTAACAAGCCCATACAGTTGGGTCGTTTCTGAGCCGCAATCTGTACTAAACTGGAGAGGAAGCCCTGAGCGCGACGTCAGTTTCAATATAAGGATGTGGTAATAATCACGTACCTTTGTATTTGAGGACGAGGCAAAGAAATAAATAGCCGATTATGTCACCCATTCGATTGCTTGGAACAACCCGTGCAGCGAGCCATCTTGCTGTTGCATCGTCGACGACAGCCCATATTGGGAAGCCTATCTTATAGAGCTTATCATGGCCATCGCCTGACCACCTCTCGTGAACGCCAATCGGTGCCTTGGGTACACGGTGGATCCTCTTTGCCCCCGGCTCACGAGCAAGAAACGCATCCGCATCGTGAAGGTGCATGATGCCAGATATTGTGTCACGCGCTAATTGAATACCCTGGTCGTGGGCAATGTGATTTTTGATAGTCGCGAGCCCTTGTCCTTTCGAAGGGTCTTTGTCGAGCTGTTGTAAAACAACTTGCTCTTTCTCCTTTTCCGTGAGCTTTTGCAGTTTGGAACGAGGTCCCAATAACTGAAGGTCGTTCCTTCGACGCTTGATAGAAGAAACACTAATTAAGTGCGTGATTTTAAGTTATTAGGCTGAAAGATGTTCGACAATAAACGGATTACCTGGCTGAAATCCCGTACTCTGCAAACAGCCTCTGCTTTATAAGGCTATTACTGGACAATCCCTCGCGATGAAATTTCGTCAGCGCTTCAGCGAGACGAGGGTCATCCGCAGACGCTAAACTGTTTTTAGGACATTGTAATCAAACATATTGAGATGATATACGCACGGACAGTAGCATGTTGATTTTTACCCAAAGGGTTGCGGTTATGGGACGACATTTGTTGAAGGTGCCAGCAAAGACGAAACAACAGTTAAGGGACAAGCAGAGGGTGACAAGCGCGATTTAACTATCAAAACGTCAACGGGACGGTGATAACGCTGAAAGTGAGCACGATACAGGATGACAAGCAATGGAAGAAAACCACTGTTCGACCGTTGAAAGGGTCTTCAAGATCACTGAAGTGAACAAGTGGACTATTTATATAAGTCGTACACAACCACAATTTCTGTGAGACGAATTGCGGCATACAAATTGCGGGCAGTTCATGTTGATGGTAGTTCTGAATTGGAGTTGCAGAACTGCATATCAGGTCAGGTAGCACCTTTGAGTTTCGTATGAGTATGAGTGTAAATTTCGGGACAATAGGAATCAACAGAAAGTAATGCACCTCGCCGCCGCCTGGAGTCAAAAGGCCGCTGTTGCGATGCCGAGGACACCGCCAAATCGGGTTCTTCTATCACACCTGGGCTCGCCTTCGAGGCGCAGGCATGTACTAAATCACCTCGAGAACAGGTTTCTTGGCACGTCTCGCAGAAGACGAGGACTAGCCACAAATAATTATGTACGTGTGCCTGGTGTTCTCCCGCCATGGGCTTTCCAACTTGTCTGGGCGCTTGCACTGGTACTTGGGATGACGACGAAAGTTGTAGTTATATTATTTCGCAAAGGTATGGCCTCGTGCATCCCAACCATCTCGACCTTCGTAAACTTCCTCATTCGTACAAGAGTAATCCGCACAGGCATCCTTTCGGAACCATAAGTGAGATATCAAAAGAAAGATAGGAAAACATACGGGTGAGCGCTCTGCGGAAAACGTATTGATAGAAAACACACACTGCGGCTCGCTAGAATGGGTCACTTTACATGGAAAGGACTTCTTTAAATTGAGGGTGTTGAGAGAGCCATAAGGGAATATCTCGAGGATACGTGTGAGCGCTACGCAGAAAACGTATGATAGAAAACACACTGCAGCTCGCTAAAATGGGTCACTTTACATAGAAAGGACGTCATTTGGCTGGGATCATACAGCGAAGCTTGTATTCAATTCACGGTTAATCCATGCGTGCACATTGGAGTCGCCGCAGCTTCTGAATATCAAAGAAAGTAGTACCTAGAAATTTACGTGTGAGATTAGTGAAAAGAACGGTGGAAACAACGCACTCTAACTGGAATCAGGCCATGCTTGGTGCGAGGGCTTTTGCTCATTCAAATCGAGGGTGTTGAGAGAGACAGAATCGACGACGGACGTGGCCAAAAACGGGGTGGTAACATCACATGACCACACCATGAGTTATGATTTCCAAAGATATTCGTTTATACTTTTAAATAAAGTGTTTTCCAAGTGTTTTCTTTCGCAGAAAACATGTGAAAGTCCAATCTACGGCTACAGACTTTCCAAACAATCAATATGAATACTTATGTGGATATGCAAAGGGGTTTTCGTCAAGTTTTCGTATGACTTTCAAGAAGAAATACTGAAACAGTACTGAAACCAGCAGTTTGTTCACGGAAAACATACGCGTTGTCACCCCATGCCTACAGGCAGCTATTAGTTTTCATTTCACATTGTCACGCACTCAGAATTCGTGAAGAAGCGGTGCCAGTTCCCCCAAACACCCCTCGGAAATCAACTTCTCTTACCAAATATAGACCTGAGCCCAGCCGCCAACGGTAGGGATACTAGAGATCGAATTGAAGAAGTTTGATGGTATTCCCTGAGAAACGGCCTGTGACCGACGAGCTACACGCTTTGAATAAACGCAAGATTACTTGTTTAGAAAGCAGAGATCAGCGCTGGCTGGTGGTGAAAATGGGGTGACTGGAAATTTTGGCGCAACTCAAACCTCTTCGGAAACGGCGATGGCTTGTAGCTCAAACAAGTGTAAATACACGAAGTTTGCTAGTGGCAGTGCACTGGCGCTGATCTAACCTGATCTAACCCTCCTACGACGCAACTCATAGACGTGTTTTTTTCAGCGCGCTCCTCAAGTACGTTGTGAATCTCGAAACGCGAATTGTAACGCCGAAGTATCACCTCGCTGGCATTCAACATCAGGTCGAGGACGTTCGTGAGAGGCGTAGTGGATAACCGGAGCTTTGTTTGGACACGTCTCGGAGCGAATTCCAGTTACCAAATTCTTCTCAGAACGGTCAGGTTTGGACAAGGGCCGAACGTGTTCATCGGATGTATTCGCCATTGTTGGAACGGAAGACCGACTCGGTCTATTTTTTTTCGAGCGGAAATCAATTTGAGTTCTAGACTTGAGTAAGTCAACGCGCTCAAAAAATACAATAGATTGGACTACTGTGAGAGAGAACTAGCTACTATCAGGCTCGGGGTCACTTCAACGTTTGATGCAAGAAACCTAGCCGCCAGAATATCAGGATTCTAATATTTATCTAATATTGCGTAACTCTTGAATACCTCGCACTAAACGCGCTAGCGTCTAGTCACTTTCTTGCTTAGGGTAGAAAGGGGTAGAAACGTAAAGCGTTTTTTCCAGGTTTACGTTGCGTCTGCAACAAAGGGTGCTGAGCCTGCTCACTTTAAATAACACACATATAGGGTTTTAAGGCTTGTATGGTATCGTGAGAGCATTTATTTGAACTATGGCCTTCGCAGATATCTTTGACCATCCCCGATCTACTTAGTGCAGCTGTGTGGCCAAACGTACGCTCAACGATTTTCAGCGATTTTTTCAAGGCTTGACATGATCAAACTGGAAACACAAGTTCAAGGAACAGTCTTATCTCTCATTCCAGGAAAGGAACCTCATGCGACCTCAATTACTTCCAAACCTCTGAAATTACTTACGAAAGTTGCTTGTACCCAAATCAATTGACGAACACATTTGGCCAACATTTGGCACAAGGCCGAAGGTAAATTCAAGGGCTTTGGTAAACATAGCCAAAGAAGCACACCTATGAGCCAGATCACACAAAAATCCAACAAAGATCGCACGTCAACGCGTCAACGTCAACCTTGACTCTAACCACGGTGTCTCAAACTTTGGCTGATTTCTTGCTGGAGAACTTGACAATGTTCGCACGTACTTTCGCACGAAACTCGCGGCATCCTGGCGCCCGCGCTGAGCAAAGGGGTGGCCAGAATTTCATAGCAAAATGCGACGCATCTGCCATCAGCCAATTCAACCTGTCGAGGCACGTTGTCTCATCAACCGCTTAGCTGGTTCGATTCAATTATGCGGAAGTACACGTCCATTAAATCCCCCCAAAAATCTGGAGTGTAGTCGAAGCCCTCTTTCGCTTCTTTGGCACAAGTCTCCTCTCACGGGTTCAGGGAGCTTCTGAAATCTCCGCAGGATCAGACCTAAATAGTGCCTTTAACGGTCCTCCTAATAATCCGATCATATCAGGGGGGGAAAAGCGGTTTGCTTCAAGGAACAACGCAAAACACATCTGTGGGACCCGTTCCTATCTTTACGATTTGACCTAGAAAAGTTCTCCCTGTCCTGATCATATCCATCAACCCTCCTTTTGAAAACGTTTATCGCCTTTCGGGTGGTCACCATAACCTCACCGAATCTAGGAGTCTCGATTCCTGCCTTGGATGGAAGTCGCGTTTCGGTGCAGGACTTACCAAAGAAATCACAACGTCTGATTGGGTTCCGCTGACCGATTCTCTTTTATACTCCCGTCTCATTTAACAATTCTTTTGGGACCTGTAAACGCCTTTTCACCTTACCTTACGCGACCCAGGCTTTCGTTCCCTCTCGTCAGCTCATAATTAGGTACCATGGACTACGACTCATTCGACGCTGTTTTACACTGGATTTTCCGAGCGGTAAGTCTTCCATATCTTCTATGATTTGGCCAAGTCGGCTCGCCTATTACTCGTAAATTATATAACTTACCTATTTTCCCTAGACCCAAGGAGACGCCTGGTTTAAACCCTCAGAGGAGAACATCTCTGCGGGAGTCTGCTTAAGAGTGGACCCAGGCCAATTTCGTGTCTTCCCTTACGAGAACCCTTTCTTGGCACCGTTTGAGGCTGCCGTCCGCGGTCTGAACCCCCTCGTTGCTGTCAAAGTCCGAAGCGCTGCTGTTCACTCTGCGTTGGCTACCGTGTGAGTTGCATTAATCCCACGTTTTTCTTTCCTCAAAACTAACGTGGTCGCCCGTAGTGCAGAAGATGCTTTGGCTATCTACATTGATGCGAACACTCGTATTCAAATCCTCGAGACTGTAAGCCACCTTCCCAAGGCTGAGAAAGAGCAATGTGGCGCTTTCCTTGTAGGTTGTGTCCATGGTTCTAGCTCAGGTTATTTCTCATCGCCACACTAGCGTGACGAACGAGTCCTCATCGTGTGGTCCGACGACCTTGACCACATTGTCCCGTTATGCAATGAATTTGACGAGAAGCTTATGAAGCTGGTGTGGCAATCGCGCAGCATGGTCGCCAGCCCATCCTTCATCACCTCAATCAACACATCCTCCGCTCCTTCGGCGACTGCCTCCGACGTTAACCTCAACGAGAAAGCCGCTATTGCATCTGACGGCGTCATGGAAGCCCCAACCAAGATGGAGAATGCCGCCGCTGAAAACGAGGCGCCACAACCTGAACGTAAATTTTGGAGTTGGAAATTATCATCAAAAAAATCCTCAGCCAAGACCTCAAGCGATCCTGAAAAAGGTTCTGCTGGCCCGCAGGCCCGACCTATTCGCCTCTTTGCACCGGTCTACGGAGGGTTAGGATGCGCTCTCTCAATTTGTGAGTACCCTGTTCTCTCCGCATAGAATTTACCCATGGCCGTTACATTTTAGTCTTCATCGCCAGCGGTCTGTCGATTTTACTACAAGAATTTAGGTTGGATCATAGCTACATGCGGTTCGCTCTCCTCGCCGCCACCCCATTTCTCCTTTGCGTATCATTGGTGAGCTTCCTGGTGATTAAAGCTGCAGCATTGCCTTGCTCAATAGTCATCAGTTCTTTTCGTCACAAATTGTGGCGAATTTGTCGTTTGTGTACGTGAGTTCCTGTCATGCTTCTTGAAGTAAAGCTGACATCGTGGTAGTATTGGACCTGTTGCTCAGTACCACGAAAACTCTCGTTACTATTCCGCCGTCAAACCTGAACCAAATCGTGAAGTCGATTCAAAACTTCCCCACATAACTGTCGAACTACCAGTGTATAAGGAAAGTTTGGAAGAGACTATGTGAGTGTTCGGTCCCGTTCATTTTCCGGTCACTTCATCATTTTGCCGGCACCTTCAAACTTGTACACCTAATTCTCAATATCAGTAGCTGATATACGTGCATCGGCCATTCTATTCCCCGTTCTAGCATCTTTACTGCCTTTTTCTCTTTTAGACTTCCTCTCCTCGTGATTTCATTTCACTTATACTTTCTGTCCTTATGCAGCGCACCTTCCGTCTTCTCTCTTAAGAGAGCAATGCAAACGTATGCAAGGCAAGGGGGCACATCGGCTATCTTCGTCCACGACGATGGTTTGCAATCTATGAGCGAAGAGGAGAAGGAGAAGCGTATCTCTTTCTATGCTGATCATAACATTGGCTGGGTCGCTCGTCCACCTCACTCTAACGATCCTGATGGCTACAAACGTGCTGGACGCTTCAAGAAGGCTTCTAATATGAACTATGGTCTCCAGGTATGCCTTTACTTAGCCTTGAATTGAAAAGTTTAACAACGATCGCGCAGCTATCCTTGTCCGTGGAGAAGCACATCCTTGCTTTAGAGGCCGCAGATGAAAGTACCGACGAAGTTGACGGTGAGAAGTCGTTGGAGGAGAGGGCGCTGGATCTTGCCATCGAAGAGATTTATCAAGCGAATGGCCAGAAGTGGAAACCGTGGGCCAGCAATGCCAGATCACTCCGAATTGGTGACATCATATTAATTGTGGACTCTGATACAACCGTTCCAGAGGTACCGTGCTCCTCTTTAAGATCAGATAGAGAAGGCTCATTACTATCATTAGGATTGCTTCAGGGATGCTGCTCGCGAGTTGGCTGAATGTCCTGAAGTGGGCATCATTCAACATGAATCCGGTGGGTGACCCCACCTCTCCTGACTAATGACCTTTTATAATTTCACCCCTGAAGACGTAATGCAAGTTGCACACCACTACTTCGAGAATGGCATTGCCCATTTTACACGCCGGATCAACAAGTGTATCTCGATGGGATGTGCGAACGGAGAAGTAGCGCCATTCGTTGGACACAATGCTTTCCTTCGGTGGTCTGCTTTGCAAGACGCTGCGTTCGTTGACACAGACGGCGTTGAGAAAATCTGGTCTGAATCCAATGTATCTGAGGACTTTGATATGGCTTTGCGCCTCCAGGTACGCATTTCTCTCATTGAGCGCCACTCTGTCAAATCAATCATCGTTTTAGTTGAAAGGATATATTATTCGATGGGCCGCCTACTCTGAAGGCGGTTTTAAAGAAGGTGTATCACTCACCGTGGATGATGAGCTCAATCGATGGCAAAAGTATTCATATGGTTTGTTTGTTGTTTAAGTGACGTCCTCCGTATCTCACCGCCTTCTAGGCTGCAATGAACTTATCTTCAATCCGCTCATTGACTGGTGGAGACTGGGGCCTATCACAAAACAACTGCGCACTTTCTTGTGGTCGAACGCACCTGTCCATTACAAAATCAGCATGATGTCCTACATGTTCTCTTACTACGGCATTGCCGCTTCCGCCGTCCTTTCCGTACTCAACTACCTCCTTTTGGGCTTTGCGTATGAGGTCGACGGCTTCTACTTGCATAGCTTCGAAATCTGGCTCGCCTGCACAGTCGTCTTTCCTGGGGCTGGAAACCTCGGTTTCACGTTGCTGGAATACCGCCTTGGACAGCGGGACATTTTCTCCTCCTTCATCGAGAACATCACATGGATTCCCTTCTTGTACGTTTACTTCCATGATACAATGACTTCTTCGCATTGACAACCTGGCCAGCATGTTTTTCTTCGGAGGCTTGAGCATCCACCTATCGACCGCCCTCCTTGCCCACGTTTTCTCTTACAACATCACCTGGGGTGCTACCAAAAAGGTTTGCGCTAAGCTGGTGCCAGTATGTAAATCTCACCTTTTTCTTCACTAGGAGGTGGAAAGGTCGAACTTTTGGATTGAGGTTCCCAGAATCGTCAAACGTTTCTGGCTAGCCCTTGGACTGGGTTTTGCCATTATCGTTGGGATGATTATCCTCTCGACTTCCCTGGTCCCTCCTGGCTGGCGAATTCCCGGAGTAGACTGGGCCGTGATCTTGCCTCTGGCGTGAGTCGACCTGTTCTCAAACCTCATTGGTTCAACTACTAAACCTTCTATGAAGAATCGTTGCTGGAGGGCATGTTCTGTTTCCTGTAAGTCCCATTTGAT
The DNA here is from genome assembly GCA_018417955.1 of Laccaria trichodermophora. Classification (NCBI taxonomy): domain Eukaryota; kingdom Fungi; phylum Basidiomycota; class Agaricomycetes; order Agaricales; family Hydnangiaceae; genus Laccaria; species Laccaria trichodermophora. The sequence goes on from JACTVC010000006.1 coordinate 2,018,397, forward strand.
GTCGCGTTCTCAGCAAAGCCTCTAATTGATCTGGTCATAGATTGTTCTCAACCCCTGGCTAATGATCTTTTCGTATTGACACTCTTTACTCCTCCACGGACATACACTCATTATTATTGGACCATCTCTCACTTACTCATGTTTGTCAGTGACCCTTTGCTGGTGATATCGATATCTCTCGTCTGCCCAAGACTTATAATATTCTTTACTCGGACCCTTCTGACCCCACGTCTGACTTACACGGACTTTCTTCGCTATATGTTTAGTTACGTCCACTAGACTTACATTACAACTTTGTAACTTTACATAGTATGCCTACTGAAACTGAATGGGAGCGTGGCTGTGCTCTGGGCTCATCCTAATACTACTATGTCTTCACAATCTGAATCAACATTCGCGTCCATCGTCAGAATTCCAAGCTATATGCAACCATGGCCGAGACTCGATGGAGATAATCCCCTTGCTTTGTTGCATGCAAAGTTTTGGAACAAGAGCATGGCGGTCGAGGAGCAGCAGTGGCTTCAGGCGGCTGTGAATGAGACAGCAGTTGTGGACGAAACCATGGATGAGGTAACGACAATGGACCCGGACGACGATATCATTTCCGGTTGTTACATGCTCAACATCGACATCGATGGACTCGAGCCCTCAAAATTGTGGATTCGAGCCGAATACATCCGTGTTTTCAATTTCGCTAACGCTCGTTATGACAAACTCACCAAGGTGGTGGGTAGGGCGCCCTGTGTGGTTGTCACAGGCCAACCAGGGATAGGTGAGCTTGTCGCCTCCTTTGTTTCAAAAATGACACCGTTGCATAAAGGCAAGAGCGAATGGGTCTATTACGCTTTGCGCCGATGCCTTGCCGAAAGGAGACCGGTCATTTGGTATTACCAACAGTGCTGCTACTTGTTCGTGGAGGAGGGAGTCTACAAAATGCCTGCCCATTTCCAGGAAGCTCAACTCAAACGATTCATCTGGACCTTGGTCGATTCCGATGAGGCCGACGGCGTTCCTGGATATCTAGTCACGCACGGGACTCCACTTTTTGTCATCTTCTCAACCACTCCATGCCGTGACAGGTGGTCGCGTCTACACAAGACGGTGCGAATGGCAAAGGTCATCATGAATCCTTGGAAAAGGAAAGAAATCTTACGAGCGTGAGTCCAGCATCTGATCTTGCGACAAGGCTCACACCTTGAGGACCTGTATAGTGCATCGATATACACCCCATATGGCGTCGATGAGTTTCGGACGAACGAAATATTCGATCGGCTTGGTCCTATCCCTCGCCTCTGCATCGAATACCAATTAAACCCTATTGCTATGAGTCTGTACGAACAAGACCTTGACACCGCAATCTCACTGATCACATCAGACAAACTTGAATCACTGGTCATAAGTGCACCCTCTGCGGACCTTGGGACCGATTTCGTGTCTCACACGATTGTTCTCCTCAAGCGCGAATCATTAGACGATGTGCATAGCCAAGGCGTGGTCATTCCTATCACCCCTTACATCCAATCAAGACTCTCCAATAGATTCCGCAACCTGGAACGCAAGGAACTTTTACGTCTCTACAACACCTTTACTGAGATGAGTGGACGGATGGCTGGTGTTTTCCAGGAGGAAAGCACCCTCGAGCTCGTTCCAATGATAAAGTTGGACGAAGCTTGAACAAGCTTGTTTATTATCGAATACTTACAATCAAAAACTAAAATGTATTCATATGTGGGTTGGATCTGTACTCTGCAGTACTTGAGCTGTTAGTACATAGCTTAATGCATTTCCTTGAAGGCTGAATATCCTATGGGCAAAATCAGGTATCTCGTTCCTCTTTCTGTCTTGCCAACAACTAGAAACGGGCTCCCACTTGTTTCCTATGGGTCTTTTGACCCAGATCTAACCTCGCCTGAGGTGCATGACACGTATCTGTTTGATGACCTTTGTAAAACTCCCTGGGTCGCGTATTCCAGAAAGTTGAAGAGAGGGACAAGATAAGTGGAGAGGCCATTCATTCTAGTCAGCCTGAGTTGATCAAGCCGCTCCTCGGCCTCAGCACACGACCACGGCAGGAAACACCAATAGAATTCCAGCCTTACTGCTAAGTAAACTGCAGTGTACGAATCATTACAAATAGTACGAGCAAACGAGAGCTGAGCAATAGATAAACCGATATTGTTCCATGTGGAGAGTAAAAGTGAGGTAGTCCGAAGCCATAATATAGTATCGTCACAAACAATGTTCATAGAAGGGGGTGAAAAAGTTACGTATCAATTTGATGTTAGATACCGGGGATGGTGAAATCTGGGAGCTGTGGCCAGTTGCCCAGTTGCGATGGATCTCCTCCGATACGGACCCAGGTTGAATGGGAGGGCGTTGGTCCATCTAAAATGAATAGCTGGTGCCAACCTGGTGGTGAGACGCCGGCATTCGGAGGTGCAGTGATTGTACATATGGTTCCGGAACATGAGAAGGCGGGGAAGATCGTCCGCGCTCCCATAGTGTTTCCGTGGGTACTCGATGTAGCTGTGGAAACCTGGCGTAAGCAGAGGCAAGGGTAAAATCGATGGGCAAGCTAACCAGCAATAAGGGATACGCGCAACGTCGCGATGGTCCCCTGAAAAAGCTTCACGTTTGTGATAGTGACTGTTTCACCGTAAGCCCAATCGGTGTTCGGGGCCGTAAAGATTGGTTGCTGGAATCCTTGATTGAGGTACGGCGGAATGTAAACCTGCGAATGCAGATGAGGGGGTTTAGTAATAATGATAAACAGGAAATAGGAAGCACCTCAATGCGGAATTCTTCCGGATACTTGACGGTGCCATCAGCGTTATTGGTTTGAGGATCGGAACCTGAGACGAGAATACGTCCGTCAGGTAACAGAATCGCCTCTGAATGGTACATGCGGGCGACGATAGTGCTGTTGAGGATGGACATGCGTTGGCCGACGGGCAGGGTCGGGTCGTATAAGACAGCATTGAAGTTCGGGTCGTTAGCTAAACCAAACCCTGCGACTCCTTGGTGAGCTCCGTTCATTATCATGTAAGTACCGTCGGGCAAGGCGACCATGCATGGCATAACGCGCTTGGAAGGCTGCGGAAGGTTGTCAGGATTGTGAGGCCAAATTTTTGGAAGAGGGCCAACTTGCCATCCTTTCTAATGTCCATGTGGGGTCCGAAGCCTCCGGAGCAATGGTCACGCAGTTGTCTAGTGCAATCCCAGCACCAATAGTAGATCCACCACAAATCAAAACCTCGAGTGGGTCCGTATAGGGTGCATGTTGTGGAAGGGGAACCGCCGAACCTATTGGGAGAAAGCGTGTCAAAGGGAAGCTTAGTTGAACGAAACTAACTTGCCCTCCAGAGGATATGTACGGCCAGCGAGGACTAGAGCACAAATGAGTAAGATTGCAACAAGGGCAAATGAAGTGCTTACAATCGTTGACGGCACCAGGAATGTTTGGGAGTTGGAGTATCGTGTTGAATGTGACTGGGTCAAGGATACGTGCCTCGTTATAGTAAGCTACACCCCTGATTAGCCAACAAGCCAGGTGATCGCTGGGAAGATGATCGCTCACCAACGAAGACGTGAGTACTGGGAAGGATGATGACAAAGGGATATAAATTGTTGGGGTCGGTTCGAGCAAGCCAGGCAAGATCAATCACGGTGTCACCTCCATCAGGTTTGGGAAGAATTTCCATATTGGGTTGGGGAGCCGCATTGCTTCCTGTCTCCCCACCAATAACCATGATTGTACCATTAGACAAAGTTGCTGCCGTTGGGTACCAGCGACCACGCTAGGGTGATGCTCAGTGTAAGAACTCAACCAAACTACGGAAAACCCACTTGAAGCGAAAGCTCTTGCCAATCCTCCTCCCAATCATTAGTCGAGTTCACGCCGAGAACTCCATTGGGCGTGTACATCCGAACACCGAAGGTTGAGTCCAAAGACCATCCACCCACGTTGATAATGCGGGCTGCTTTGTCTGGCATAACAATACTTCCTGAGCAAAAGACATCGGTTTTGATGTGCATCTCTCGCCACATGGCCGAAAAATTGCTTGATAGGCTGAGATCCAACTCGTATGCGCCCGTGGAGTTAGGGAAGCTAGATAGAGGTTTAAGGTAAGTGGCACATCATGCACGGAAGTCTTCGCTCACCCAGTACCACCCTTTTCAAGGAAAGTGACCTTGCCATTTATACCAAGAGTTGCGATCAAGGGGACAACAACACTAAGTTTGGCGAAATGTCAATATGTAAAGTAATAGACTGTTGAAGAACTTACCCAGGGACTATTCACAAAGCATACAGGATTCTCGTTAATCAAGGAATGAACAAAGCCAGCTGCAGTCGCCTTACCAAAGAACTAAAAACAGAAATGTTCAACGCTCTTTACCAGAAAACAGGAAATATACACGTACCTCATATCGGCCAATGTTAGTTGGCGTGTGCCAGACATTCAGAGTGCCATTCCAGAAGTAAGTGTTGAGACGATTTCCTGCGCCACAAAGATGAAGAGGGTCGCCAGGACAAGGCATTGTGCACTCCGACTCTGTGCCGAAAACGCCGTCGTTTGCGGCAACATCTGTGATATCACCACAATCTGCTCGAGTATTAGAGTCTCCTGAAATCCGTTGGAAAACAATCAACACGTACAGCATTCTTCGCCATACTAGTGACTTGAATTCAGCAAACGTTATGCATGACGTAACGAAAGCTTACTTCAACACCAGATGCAGGGTACCCAAATGCAGCGCACTGGTTCATGCAAGCCACGGCAGAATTGTTCCCAGGCCAAATGATTTGGTTAGGGAACATCTTCGTCGTGGTGGGTTCCCTGAAAGATATGAGCAAACGTGAAGAGTTAATTCACGCTCGAATCTCGCACCTTAAACAACCTGCGTATGTCCAACTTCCTGGAAGGTCAGTCTTCTGGGCAACTGGAACAGGCAAGGCCACCACAGTCTCATTTGAGTAGACCGACAGACGGTTAGGTCCACCACAAGCTTCCCTAAAATCCAGAGCCAAATGGGTGATCAGGCAAATTAATCAACTAATGCGACGTACGTAGCGTTTCCTGCACATCCCATATTACAGCCGTTATCCGTCGCAATAACAGCTCCGGCAACAAGATTATCGCCGCAATCTACATAAAAGTTTATCAAAATGGGGGGTTGGTGAAAGATAAAGATGCTCACAGCATTCATCAGCGTATTCCATTCCAGCGAGGGGGTAACCTTGCGAGATACATTCATTTATGCACAGCTCAACGGTGTTGGCTGGATTTCCGGCGATTGTGACGGGGCCGATTCGACCAAATGCATTATCTCTATCGTTGAAGTTAAATAAGCAGGAAAGTCATCAACGGAAACAGATACTTACACCCAACAAGCATTGTAAGCCCAGTTTGTTGGAAGGCCCGTAAGAACGGGGAAAACGGTCGTGGTTCCACCACCGCCCCCTTTTCCACCTCCGCCACCGGTAATTGTTGGAAGATCGGTGCCGGTATAGTTGTACATGTTGAGCCTATTTGGTCCTCCACAGTACTCGGTGCTGTTGCCAGCGCAGAGCATATTGCAGTCCCCTGCCGCTGCTGGTGCTCCACCATTGACGATTGCGGTATTGCAATCTTCAAAAATAGATTAGAAACATTGTGATGCGAAATGATAACCTCCAAGACGTACAACATTCACTGGGGGTGGAAGAAGTCAACCAACGTATGAAAACTGAAACAAACGGACATACTCAGCGTATTCCGCCCCAGCGAATTGATATCCGGCATTGAAGCAGGCAGTAGTGCATGATTCGATAGTGACCTGGCCAGTGACCGCACCTGCAATAGGAAGGGCTCGCCCATCAACGTTATCACTGAAGAGTAAAGGAAGGACACGTGAGTTTCTTAATTTAGACTTAAGAAACCCAAATGCCGATTGATCACCTATAGCATCCGAGCGAAACCCAGTTCCCAACGCTAGGGACGATGATGGGAGCAGAAGAGCTTTTCCCATTCCAAAATACGTTAAGGCGATTGGCAGCACCACATGGCTCGGCAGAATCTCCAGAGCATGGCATATTGCAGTCAGATTCGGTCGCGTTGACTGCTCCATTTAGTATTGAGTTTCCGCAGTCTACATTAATGAGAAAAACGAGGTCGACGAGGTTTAGTGGAGTTTGGGATGGTAAGAAGTCAAGAAGCGCTCTTACAGCATTGATCCTATGAAAATGGGTTTCTTAGCCAAAGAAGGAACAAGGAGGGGTGAAAGGGCATACACTATATTCCACCCCAGAAAACGTGAAAGATTTTGAATCACAGAAAGCGATGCATGACTCAATCGTCATGCCAGTGCCATCGGTGTACGACGCGCCCCCTAAGGTTCGCGCACCGACAGAATCACTACAGGGTGGGGTGAGAGGGGCGATGAGCAAAAGGGTCAATCTCGGGAATGATCGACGTACGTGACGCATCCTTGTGAGGTCCATGTGTTGGGAAGAGTAGTAGGGACAGTGAGGCTTTGGCGACGGTGATGCCTTGAATGAATGTGTTGTGAGGCAAAAGATAACTGAGTGTCCTTCAGCGCGGTGCGAAACAAGGGACGCGTCGAGTACTCACAGGAATGACAGTGAGTACTGAAAGCGCGTAGGGGATCCTTGAGAGAGGCATCCCGTCGAGATTGAGCCAAAGAGCCGTCCGAGACGATGATTTTATATGAGGAATATAATATACATAGTGGTCAGATTCTGGACCAAGGTTGTGCCTGTCCGGGCCTCTCAAGCAGGTCGGCGGCTTCGTAAAGAAGATGAGAAACTAATTTTGCTGGGGGCTTGGAAAGCCAAGGGACCACTTCTTGCCTATTACGTCGGGTTGGAACCTTGGGAAGCATCCCGAACGTGAGTAATAGGGACAGCCACCGTATCTGCACGAATGGAGAATACTGAGAGAAATTTTCGAGCGAGGGAACCGATCGCAATGATTCAAATCAGAAAGTGTGCAATCGATCCCGACTCTGTGCGAAGGAGACATCAGGAGACATCTCACTTCAAAAGTCTTTCCATGTCCACGGTCTACATCAAACGTGATTAGCTCCCCTGGATAAGATCAAAGTCCTTGAAGAAAGCGGCAACGAAATTGATTATAGATGACAGGCTGATGATCTGCAAGTCGCAGCTCGAGGGATTCAAGATGACAGCAGCCCGGCAAACGAATTTGAGCATTTTTTTTTTGTGTGGACGTGAACGTATCCGACGTGAAGGGAACAGCCATAAACCCCATCTGATTTTGTTCTGAGTCAGATTTCGTGAAGCCAAGCGAATGTTCCGAGAAATGTTGCAGACGGCGCTACGCACACTCTCCGCGAAATAACGCGGTCATTTAGGAGATCTATCATGCCGTACGGGGCGCCCGCTGAGGTCCGGCGTAACCGTGTAGCAAGTGCGGCCATAAGAGAACCTTTCATGGTAGGGTCGCGGCGAGCATCACAAATAGAAAATCCGGGGATTGCAAAAGGTAATTCCCACTCAATAATACTGCCGATTGGCGTCTGCGTAACATCATCGTTAGCCTTACAGCACACAGACGTCGGATAAGTATGCGTAAGGATGAGCACGTGGATGGAGCGCTGGCAGAAGATGCTGTAACACCAAGTGTGTATGTGGAACGATAGATGTATGATAGTACATCATGTTTCCGCCTAAGTTGAGAACATGTGAATGAAAACGGAGAAACCAAGATAATCTTACAGGAGAAAGGAAGCCGGAAAGGGACATTGAAGCCAGATTTGGGCCAACTGATACATCACAGACAAAGCGTGTTTCGAATGTCCAACTGGCCCTGGTTGACTCGGAGGGGGTGCTCAATACGCATGCTAATGTCGGTCGATGCATGACTAACAGGCGCTCAGCTGCCCAGAAAATGCCTGGATGTAAGGAATAGAAAGCTCTGGACGCCGCGGGAGATTTTCGGAGTTCAATAAAGGCAATGGAGGGAGCAAGGATAAGTAAATCGACAAGCTTAGGGAGTTGCCAGAAAGTCAAGAATTGGCGGAGACCAGTGGTTCTGCTTAGTCAGCATTGCAAGGCAGTGGAAACTCTAATTTCGCCTCATTGTTTCGTCGTTTCTTGAGGAGGCGATTGCATTTAAGGTAGAAGCAAGCTAGCAGGGTCTTAAAGGGCTCTTGTTCAAGATATTTTTTAGAAAGAGCGGACGCGAGAAGGCAAGTCAAGCGACACGGCAGACAAACAAATTGTTGTCGGGGTCCAAATCAATCTCACCGCGCTCTCACAAATTTCTCCTCCGCAACTTCAAGGTAAGCCAACTCTAAAATCCTGATCTAAAACTTTAATATCTTATGGTCATCATCACCTCTCCGGTCTCTTATCCTTCATCTGTGTCCCATGAACAACCTCAACCGACGGCGCTTGCGTGCCTCAGTCATACATGTCCACTGCGCAACAGGGGAGCAATCAGTCGTCCTCTAGCACATGGACCGAACCCCCCTGGTCGGGCTGGATAGAAACAACCGGTGATGCACTGCTCATTCTCGAAGCAGCCAGGAGAGGCCTCATTCCCCGAGTTACACGTCGCTTGGTAGATTCCGAACGAAAGATGATCACTTCGGGATCTGTCTTCGTCTTCGATGAGGATGAAAGTGGCATTAAAAGGTGGACAGATGGCTTCTTTTGGAGCCCAAGTCGCATCTTGGGAAATTTTTTGCTATATCGTGAGACGGACAAACGGGGCGCAGGTCATCGTGGAACGCGGACCGATCCTGATATCAACGACCCGACGCAGTACAATGTCGATGGAGTCAAACTTGAGGGGTCGTCTCTTAGTAGACCAAAGACAGATAGCAGCCATATCGGTGTTGATAAGCATAGGGAGAGAACTCTCATGGGAAGCTTGACGAACAGCTACAAGTTCAAACCTGATGGCCTGATGAAGAAGGTGTGGTCGACGTTTCGTGTCATGACTCACCCACTAATCAAGTTCCTAGACCTTCTCTCTTTCTATCGACGGCGTCGCTCAACATTTAATTTCCTACTACAAGATCGAAGATGTTGAGAATGGCAGGCTTCGTGCCCCATCATCCCTACCCGAGCTCGCCTCTCTTGACATCAGTCCCGAATACCTCGATAAAACACATTTTCGGAACCCACCAAAAGTTGAAATAGGTGTAGACGGCATCCCTCGTTACCGCGGAGAAGCAGACGACATTGAATCCTCTCCCTCGATTATCACGGGCCCACTCTCGTCGGGTGTGCCGCTCCTGACAGATGGTCGTTCTGCTGAAGGATCGTCAAACAAGCGCGGAAAGCGCTACGATCCCTATGGCTCCCCATCAGTCCCAAAACGAGCTAGGCGAAACACAAAGTCGGCACAGCCAGACGATACCCCTCCAGCAGGCGAATCGCATCCTTCGCAAGCTGTCAACACAAGTGGTCAGCCGCCACCACCTTCGGTCTACGCTGACCCAGGCACTCATATGCCTCCTCCAGGGGCATATTCGCCCTATGGACCTCCGCCTGCCTTCTTCCCAATAGGCTCCCACTATCCCGCACCGCCTGGTCACATGTATCCGCAAGGGGCCTATCCACCGCCGCCACCTCAAGCACCATCAAATGTAACGCCTCCCCAGCAGTCACTACATCAACCCCCCGGACCACCATATCATTATCCAACCTATTCTCAGCCACCAGCCGGAATGCCCGCTGGTGATCCTTCTCAAGCTTTACATCAAGGCCAACCTTATTATCCATATTTCGCTGCTCCGCCACATCATTCCTACACACCATATCCTGGAGTAACTTGGCCGCCTTACTCTGGTTTCCCTGCGCAACAACCGCCTCAGTCACAACCTCCCGTAGCACCGACCGCTGCCCCTCCTGAGGGTGAGCAACAGCAGTCATCCAGCACGACCGAGGGAGAAGGGGGTACTACTGATACGTGATACGCTTCTTCTGACCTTTTCCCTTTGGATTTTTGTCTACCATCTCTGTATTCCCAGTGCAGTGTACCTTGTACTCCACTTGTATTCTTGTTTTCGTTCGCCTTCCATGTAGTTGCCATTTTTGCTCACCCTCTATTTTGCTACCCATACATAGATCTGTTGAATTTCTGTCGTCGGCATATCTAGTCACCGGTATCGACGCGTTGTTTGGTTTCATTGGCGCTGGTAAATAAATGTTTGGCTGAAGTCAATTTGAAGTCTGGGACGCCAAAACCGTCAAGTTAGCCCTCTGCGTAAGGTACGTAACAGTCTCGGTGAAAAACTCCGGCGCGCTTTTGGGAAACGGCTATTTTCTCTCTCACTATGCTCACTGGACCAGACTGGATCCACCGTGACTGCGCGAAGTTACTGCCAGTTGAATATTAAATGCCACCGACTCCCATCGGTCGTATTCAATTACACATGTCCCTCCGACGCGGAAGTGCTTTACAACCTTGAATCCCGATTACCTTGCCCTTCAGGCTCGTCTCAACGAGTCTCAGCCCTGAGTACTGTCCGGCGAATAACTCAGCTATGTAAACGATGCTTCCGTTTCGGCGGGTTTTGCTGCCCTGCACCTGATTCCGCAGCCTCCAGAGTCGACGCTCCGAAATCTCCTCAAAAGTTACGGTCGTTGGGTGACCCTGGTTCCTGAACGAGTATTGGTCAAGTCGAGGTCCCAAGGAGGGATAATTCTAATTGTGAACCCCCTTCACGTGTGAACCCCCTCCTCTTCTATGTAAGAACCCGGTTCACACGGTCGGAGGTCCGGTGATGACAGAAATATTCATTCATTACGTAATTAACTAAGTGTTGGGAAAACTGTGTAGATCTCGCGTGTTTTGAGTAGGACTTCGAGGACATCTCAAACCGGCGTAAAGGATCCTAGGTGTTGATGGGCAGAGCGAGAACTCCACAAAGCCACATGCGCCGCGGTAGGCACAAAGCACTGCACTCAATTCGTGAAAATAGATCAAAGTAGGTAGTTGAACACATACTCACCCACCTCAGCTGAAAGACGGTAGTTTTGTGCAGCAGGGCCCTCCACCTCCGCTTCGACGATCACGAGGAAGCCATCTTGAAGATCCCAGCCAAGCATGCCGACCCTTCGTTCTTCTCCGCTGCGCGCAAAGTGATCACCATGGAATTCGATACTCGCACGAGATGGGCTCGAAATCTTGGTTCCCAGCGTATTGGCCTACAATCCCTGGAAGACAGCCCGTAGCTCAGATTGAACCACAACGGAAAGACTAGGCGGTGTGGCCTTGAAAAGCGGTGGGCAAAGATGTAAAAGGCAAATGTGACGAGAATTTTGAATGTGGATTACGCGTTTTAGAGTGCGCCGTAGGACCAAAGTGGGAGTTCATATTTCAAGGAAGGTGTTGCAGATGCGTCCGCTGTGCTGGGAGAACCTGGTCAAGGAAGACTCTGAGCCGGCAGGGGATGCAAATTTTGGAGGCTCATGGGGCGAGGGTGAAGTATAGGATTGGGCCCGTTACCGAATGGTTGTGTTGGCAGGATGGGAGGGGAACATCGGAAGTTGACCAAGGCCCGTGTACATCCACTCTCGAGGCTGAACTTCTTTGCTTTCGCTAACTTCCCCTGTCGTGCCTAAATCTCATTGCAGAAAGAACGGGAAGATTCGGCGTGAGTTGAGACTTGCCCGCGAGATTCTATATCGGAAGTAGGCTGGATAATGGGTGGTTCGTCGGCGAGAAAGACGGCGCATGTGACGCCTGGATTATGCAGTGAAACGCGGTCATGTTGGTTGTGGTCAAACGGTGGGACAACTGGCGGCGGCGCCGAAGCTGGCCGAAAATGGATGAACCCTCATAATTTCCATAATTCTTTGTCAGCATCAACCCTGGGGTTCATCGCATGAAGGGGGTTCACAAATAGAATTATCCCCAAGGAGACTATATAACTCATCGACAACACGATATATTCCAAGGAATCTCCAAAGAATCTCCGGGAACCAGAAGAATGGTTCAATGATGGTCTTGTACTGATACAGTGGACATGTATCCCAGTGTAGACGCTGGACGGACAACGCATTTTTACATCTGGAATCCACCTTCCACTTTCAGGAATGAAATTTCACAATCGAGAACACCAATGTACCGATAATCGGCCCGTCGAAGAATCAGGCCCGAATGATGTCAGCGGCAGAAATGATGGCGCTGGGGTATTAACGGCCAATTAACGGCTCAAGCTACATGTTCACAAGTCAGCAGCAGCTGCAAAACATATTTCAGTGCGCCGGAGAAGAGAGGTGAACGATTTTCTCTGTAAAAAAATTGATCAAAAATACAGCCTGCATTGATAAATGGGTACCTAAATTCTGTGAATAAGTAGTAGAGGAGCGCATAGACTACATGAGTTTCCACATTGCGCCCAAGGGTGTACATTTCTGTTGAAAATAAACAATGAACGTCGCAACCTTGGATAGAAGCTCGTGAATCCGGAAGTTCAAGTGGGTATGAATCGGTTCAGATTTTTTTTTTGAAGGCGCAAGGCGGGGTGTATTGAAATGTCGTACTTATTTATAAATGCCGGTGGGGATAAAACTTTACTTGTATTAGGACTGAGGTCATCTATTTGAAGGGACTATACATAAATCATCCTTCATGATTCTGGCTGTTCAAACTAAATTTAACTCGTTCCTCAAAATCAAGTTGACTTCCCCACCAATTCCCCACCGGCATTTTTATTGTGAATCGTGCAGAAAATCTCTGAATTCGAAAGTGCGGCAAAAAACCGCCGCACTGTGCGGCGACTGGTGCGGCGGCAACTCCCGTCCAGTCACGGGGCAATCTCTTCAGTCATTCCTCTTCTGCTCACCTTCATCCAGGACGGCGCTGAGCAAGCGCCTCCCTCCCTCCCTCCTTTCTTTTATTTACGATCTCGACATACCCACGATCTTTTATTATCTATCACCATAATGACAGACCCGACACTTCCACATGACCATACCGCCGACCATTGTCAATGCCCGAATTGCATGAATACATTACCTGGTGAGGGCCCTGCAGCCTCTGGGACTTTCATGTAAGTCATTCTCTATGTACGTTGGGGAGTCGAACCATAACTAATAGCAACTTCAAGTGCAACGGGTGCGGATACCATTACATCTTCCCAAAGTGGTGCCAGCGCATCGCCCACCGCTCGCCCGCCCTTTCAGCTGGTACTAGCTCTCGCCAGCAGATCGCTCATCCCTCCTCGAACACGCTATTCTCGCACCAACAACTGTTGACAGAGACTGAGGGTGTCGCCAGAGCCGCTGGGTCACGCTCGGGGCAGGGGCAACTGGTCAGCCACATTGTAGTAAGGAGTCATTGCAGTACCGTGACACTGTCCTCCCTATCTTCCCGTTCCTCAACTGACATATGTAGTTACATTCATATAATTTGTTTATGATTGAAAGTTATATAATGTGTGGTTTGCAGCTGAGCGAGCCAGGTAAACACGTCGCGCTTGTAGCTTGGACTTCTGTTGACGCGTCTCTATTATTTGGCCAAGAAACACGTGACCAGGATCGCCGCACAGATCTGCCGCACAGTGATCGCCGCACTTTCGTATTCAGAGATGTCCTCGAATCGTGAGTAAGTTCCGATCCTTTGAGCGTGCAGTCGTAGTCAGCATCTGACTATTTTTACCTACCTCTTTGCATCGGGACTCCGCCTATTCTTGGAAATGCATGTCACCTGACCGCCTCTATTTGTATCTGTGGACGTGTCGGCGTCCTGTGAGGGATGTTCCTCCTTTCCTGGCCCCCAACACCTTGAACGATAATACTCACGAACCTCCGGCACGCAAAGCTGGCGAGCCATAAGCTGAAAAGAGTACTGAGTACAAAGCAGAACTTCAATGAGAGGTCGGAAACGAATTATTCACTAAAGGGGCACGAGCATTTCGGTGACAAAAGCTAAAATCAGGGATCTGCCGCGAAATAAGCAGTTGAAACCATTCAGGCCATGAACGTAAACTGCAACTCTGCGTGATCGACCTCCATACCCCCAGGCCCAGCAGCGGCCTGAGCTTTTATGCGATGAGCTTTCCGCGCTCGCTTGGCTTCTTTCTTGAGCGTCTTTCGACTCAGTGGGTTACTCCGATCCATCCTCTTGAGTACGTGGTCGTCAGGGCGTGCGTCATACTCGGGAATATCCTTGTTCTTCCGCTGGCGCTTAGGTTGTCGAACACGGTTATTTTCTGGAGGAGCATTCGAGGGTCCAGTTTGCATCTCATTGACAGGTGCTATCGATGGGGACCGCGAACGCTTCAATGGTATTCGAGGTCTGAGATCATCCGATTCCATTTGATTCCTGATGAAGAAGGTTCGGAATGAGAAGAGTCCGGGCAACAGGTGAAAGAAACATGTTTCCTACCCATCCTCCTCCATGGCCTCGCCTTCTATAGCATCCCAAAATATGTCCCCGTCCTCGTCGGCCATCATAGGCACGTCGCCACTTGCTCCACCGAATGCCCCAGCATCTGCAGCGCCAAACAACCCTTCCAATGTGAATGGCTTCGAGAACGTGTTCAAAATCTGGGCTTGTCCCACTTGCTCAGCACCGGGTGCAACAACAGCGGCCGCGCCAGCATCGTTTGATGGAACTAGATTCGGTGTCAAAAATAATCGTCTGGCTAGGGCCTTGTCACTCACCAACAGAGGGGATGAGAGACGGATGTATTGCGGGAGGCTCAGAGTAGTACGGTATCTTTTGCTGATTCCAGTCAGTGAGAACTTGTCGCGCTGCCGAATTAATATCGGGAGTTCCTCCCTAAAGTGGGAATGAAAGGTTAGTTCAGGTTGAGGTTCTGCGGTTGATTCTACCTTCAAAAGTCGCCCACTACTCAGAGCGAGCATTGTAATGAACTCCAGCGTTGAACCAAATTCAGGAAGGTTGTATATCTTTTGCAAGGTGGCGGGTGGTGTCCGCGCCAGGATTTCTTCCACTGTTCTAGTCGTTATTGAGCCACCTGAAGATTAAAGGGAACTGACCAACTGCAATAGGATCCTCAACATCTTCCACCTTGACAACGTTTCGCAGTAATACACTGCTCTTCTTCTCACTTTTACCGTCAATGAAGTCGTCTTCGTCAAAGACAACTCCTGGTGAATCAATGATGCGCATCCCTCGTTCTAACTGAACAGATTGCAGATCCTTAGTATGACCTGGTTGTGCCGCCACCGCGCAGACCTAAAATCAAAGATAAGCTTGGGTTTCTCGATAGCCTGAGCAACAACATGCCTTGCTTCTCTTGAGACTGTTTATCAAGCTACTCTTTCCAACATTGGGATATCCCACAACACCGACGGTCACGCTACCGGCCTTCGGCTTGTAGGCTTTCAATAGTTTCAATAATGATGGCGCTGTTGAGCTAGATATATTCGTCCGCTGATGCTGTGACGAAGCGGAGGACAGGAAAGGGAGTGTCGGGGTTGAGTGACGGAGATGCTTCAACCATGCCTGAGCGTTGGGACGTGGAATAAGATCTAATATAAGTCTAGAGTTCGTTCAAATGAAAAGAAGTTGATGTTCCACCCACCGATTTTATTCAACACAAAAACTAGTTTCTTCCCTTCTGATTCCCTTCGACGAACCTCTTCCTCGACAAGCCTACTTCGACAACCCTCCGGATCCCGTGCATCAAGAACGAGGATGATAATATCACTCTGCTCGATGACTTTGTGTAACGTCCGAAGATAATATTTGCGCATCTGTTCCCTCGTTTTCCCCCTCGAAGGTAAGAAAGATGAATCATCTTCTGGTAGTTGAGACGTAGAGGCCTCCGAAGCAAGCATTGCGAGAGTCGAAAGGGTAGGTTCCGACGCCATTGGACTATCTGGGTCCATCCGCCTCTCAGGTGGCACCTATCGTCAAGTTCAAGCGTGAGGTCTTGGTCCGTAAAAGAAGGACGCACCGGGGGCTTCTTCTGGATATTTCGCACTCGAACTTTGAGATCAGGCAATCGAGGGATGCCAGGATCCTTTTTCAGTTCTAAAAAACCTTGTTAATTGCGTTTCACAATCTATAAACCGAAGCCCACTTGATTTTTGAGGAACATCAGACTTCCTAGACTCTGTAACTGGTTATTGAGCGTGGCTTCTTGTTCTACGACGATTTCTCTTACTTGTCCTTCCCATAGTCATTCCAATGTGAGTGTGAAAGAATAAACTCAAATTCGCGATTTGAAGACAATACGACGTGACTGGCTGAGACATGTCACATTTTCTGGCAATTGAATCCCCGGGCCAATGATTGCGCTCTTCCTTCTCAAGAATTCGTCCTATGTATCTGTCGCATCTGGATCTGATCCTTGAACATTCAAAGTCAAATATATATTCAACATCCCTTGCTACGCTTCACTGTGTTGACCTCAAGTTGGCAAGTACAGCCAAGGTGCCAGCTGGTTGGCTCCCCGAAGTATAGCTATGACCTTGGACGACAACCTCGTATTTCGTGAAAAATACTCCTACATATGTTCTGCAAAGACTTCCCGTTATGATTAAAGGTATATTTACATGTAAGTAGGACATATCCAAGAAATCTAGATATAATCTGCGGGGTTCAAGTCGAGACTCGAGCTCTTCAACGACGAGAGGGCATTATGGGAATCGTACGTAGAACCACCCGCCATTCCAGAAATAAGGAAATCCACACTCTCACTGTTTCTCGCAGAGTTTGCGTCTGCCTGCTGCGTCGCGAGTGCTTGCAGATATTCAGCCTGTTGCTGTTGTGCCAGCACTAGTGCTTGTTTCTCCATCAAAGTAGCGTATTTCTCGTGCTGCTGTTGGTTGAACACATTTGAGATAAGATACAACTCTGCACGCGAGAAACTTAGAATCTGACCGATTGTGCAATCGCAGCAGATGCAAGCACAATCTGCTCCTGCTGCTGCCTGAGCGTCTTGTAATACAACTCTTCCTGCAAGCTCGACTGCTGGTTCGCAACATCCTGCGCTTGTTGATACATGGAAGCAACCTCATTCTCACTCTGCTTCTGATGCTCGAGAAACTGAGTTTGTGCCGCAATTTGTTGTTGCAGAGCTGCTTGTTGTTGCTGCTGCTGCTGCCGTAATAGAGCGACCTGCAATTGAGCCAATGCCTGCTGCTGCTGTGAAGCTTGTTGCTGGGCAGCAGACTGCTGCTGTAATAGAGCAACGGCCTGCAATTGAGCTAGTGCCTGCTGCTGTGAGGGAGCTTGTTGCTGTGCGACAGCTTGTTGTTGAGCGGTAGCGAGCATTTGTATCCTAGTCAACTCGTTGATCAGAGCCTGGTAATCCACGGGAGGCGCCTGGGGCTGCGATCCGAGTCCTTGCAACTGAAGCAGGTTCGCCTGTTGCTGCTGCTGCTGTTGTAGCTTCAACGCGTTAATGATGCCCTGATAGTCTGCGCCAGGCTGCCCTTGAAGCACAGCCTGTAGGGTAGACTGATTGACCCCAGTGTTCGAATCAGAGAAGGCATTCACGAGCGCGCCCACGGCATTGCTGTTCAGGATCGATTTCCCGAAACCTATGGCCAAACCGGGCGGGATACCCACTGACATCAAGGCTGCGCTACCTGCGATTTTCAGTGCTGCTTTGCCTGCGGTCTTGCCGACCGATATGCCCACCTGCTTGAGGATTTTGGCTCTCTCCGCCGCTTGGGCTGCCAGCGCAGCAGACTGAGCAGCATCTGCGGGTGAGATTGGAGGGGACGTTGGACATCCTCCTCTTCCTTGGGGTTCCCACATCGACTGCACGCCTGGCGGTGGAGGCGGGTAACCCATCGACGAGCTAAAAGTCTCTTCTGAATATGGCGGTGAGGGCAATTGAGGCAGAGATGGTGGTGAGAGCATCGTTTGGAAATGTGGTATTGACCCCGAGGCATTGGACGATTGTGAAGGAGGTTGAGCTGTTGTGTTTAGTAGATGTGGGGTGGATGGAGGTCCTGCGGAAGATGGTGAACGCGCGGATATGTTGGCAGGATATGTAGCACTTCTGTGGATATTTGTCGGGAGAGGAGGGGGCGGAGGTACTTGATAAGATTGTGCTCTGTGAAGATGAGGGGTTTGGAATGCAGGCGCTTCAGAATTGACGTTCGCCGGGTATGGGGTAGTAAGCCCGTTGTTCGTGGAACCAGGTAGACTATCTGTCGGGAAAGAAGGTGGCGGGGGTACTTGGTGAAATTGCGCCCCGTGATGATGAGGCGCTTGGAATGCAGGCGCTTCTGGACTGTTATTTGCTGGATATGGACTGGGAAACCCACTACCTGTTGATCCGTATTGTATGGGCCCCGACTGCCCTGGAACCGGGGTGTACACCGGCCTTGAGTTGACGGGACTGCTGAAGCCAAGTCTATTGTTATAGAAATCAGCGGCGTTCGGTGCAGGCATATTGGGGATTTGGCTTGAATCGCCCGGCCTAGGGATAGTCTGAAAAGTTGGAGACGACCGGAAGCCTGATGAGGGCGAAACGGAGGGCGAGGGCGTTGAGGGGGACGTTTGAATGGGAGGCGCTAGGGGAGTGGGTGTACGTCCAAAGTCTCTGGCAGTAGCCGAGATTATTGGTGAGGCTGTTTCTGTGCTGTTTGAGCTGGCATAGAGGCGCTGGGCTAGTGAAAGACTGGAACCTCCACTGCGCAGAGGGTCTTGACCGTTTTCCGATGGTGTTGGCATCCCCGAGTAAAAAGGAGGTGGTGGTGGGGCAACAAAACCTCCTGAAGGCCCTGCTTGGGATCTGTCTGGCTCCAGATCTGCTGGATGTTGATAAAAAGCCCTTGGAGGCGTAGCGTTTATCTGGACATAATACCTATCCCAATCAACGTGTTAGGATGTGCAAGGCAGACTGAACCCAAAGAGCGAACCAGTTATGTCTCCTAGAAGGCGGTATCAAATGTCAGTCAATGGGAAAAAGTTGGCGAGTACATACGATGCATCATAGTGTTCGATCCAACCGTTGGGAAGGGGTCGGCGGTCAGGATTTTGCATTGGCAGTTGTTGTGGGGGAAAAGATTTTACGAAAAACGGTTAGCCCTAAGTTCGCCCTTTAAACACGATGAAAGCTATGCAAGTTATGAACAAGGTGCCTGCAAATTAAGGAACGAACTTCGACACGGTGCGAATGGGCGTTTAATGCTTATCGCCATTTTGTCTGATGCGGGCGCCCCTTCGGTGAATTTCCTCGACTTGCATAAGATGGGATTGTATTCGAGGAGACCCAGGGAAAGGGTGATAATTTATGGGCATATGATTCAAAAATCCCATGAGTTTCCAGGGACATTGAAAGATTTTGCGTCCAATCGCGAGCGAGTAGGCCTTGGCGTGGTGTAAGTCACTGTCTGTGGCAGGTGCCCGGTGCCCGGAGACTGTGCCAGACTGCCAGTGGCCCGTGGGCACTGAGCAGTTTTCTTTGGTAGGTTCGTTTTATTTATGTAAATGCCAAGGCTTTGATGCGAAGACTTCGGTGGCAATAACTTGCCATCTTCCAAACTTGCAATTCATGGAACTTCACATTGATCAGTGTGCTGTGCAGAACGGTGGTGGGAAATGTAAATGGGAGCGTCGGTCTGCGGGTATGTAGCTCCATCGTTTTCAAGAAATTGAGACGCTTCAAGTTGACACATCCCAAAAAATATAGTCAAGGTAGGGTTTTCAAAAACTACAACCAGGTTTCTATCGTCTTGCTCATCACATATTTTTTTCCCTCTCCCCCACATTGTTCTCTGGATTCGCAACGACAAAGCAGGCACAACAATAGGCCTGGGATTGGCCGGGCCGGCTAGTTCTCAATCCTAATCGGTGTGGTGGTCGGTCATGCGCCAGCCATGCCATGACCTTCGCATATTGTTCTCAAATTGGCTGGGCCACCGTAGGCATGCTGACGAGAGGCTCGAGGCCACATACGTATAAATTTGCGGTGCTGAACTTTCGGTAAAGCTTCTTTTCAACACCCACCTCGAAAATATCAACAACGCGTCGCTCCCCTACACAGGCTGCTGAAATGGCTGAACTATCGGATCCATGGCAAGACTCACAACAACACGAATGGGAAGAGGAATCACCGGAACCCTCACCACCGTCGTCCCCCCTCGGACCACCCCTCATTACCAAGCTCATCAAGATCGACCAGAAAGCTGCGCTGAAGGCGAGAAACATCCAACGTCAACATCTGCGAGGGTTTCCCAGAGAAGCCCTCCTACAGTACGCAGAGGTAAGAAATTATCGTAACATATATCGTCTTCCGCTCTGAGATTAATTGCTTCATTTGAAGGCTCACGGGGAGCCCAACGCTGATTATCTGGACAGAGAGGAGCTTGAAGACCTGTTACTTCACTCCAACAAGTTCATCCTGCTGCTGCACGATCACAAGATCCTCGTGAACGACAAGACAGGCGCGAGATGGATTGTAGAGCGGGAGGAAGGCGACGATGGCCAAGAAGAGCATGAGGCGGTATCCGATCCCGAGGAGGAAGCTGACAAGTACCCCGTGAAGCATATCAACAGCTTCCACGTCGCGCCACTTCTCCCCGTGGAAGACCGTTATTCCCCCTCCCCTTCCTTGCCTGGTCCCAGCCGACGTTCACAAGCGCCGGAGCCAGCCACGCCAACAAAACAAAAGCTTGAGTTCATCTTCCCACCTCAAGGACGGCGCATCCAGGGCACTGCGGACGAGCGCGAGCCACTTCCGCATAGGTGGCTTTACGAAATGCTCGGTGACCTGAAAAAAGGCAGAAATAGCCTCCTCGATGTGCTGAAACGGGCGAAAGAAGAAGTGAACGAAGCCGCTGGAGAGCTTCTTCGCGTCCAAGCCTTGGTCAGCAAGGAGCACGCTCGCAGTTTGAAAGCCCAAAAAGAGCTAGAGCAAATTATCGGACCGTTCAAAGTGTCACAGTTGAAAGGGAAGGTAGACAAAGCTATGGAAAAGATGGAATGGCCCAGCGACGAAACTGATAGTTCCGATGACCCGGATATAGTGGCGAGGCGCGAACTCGATGCTATCAAAAAGAAGAAAGAAGAGTCAAGGAAAAAGAAGAAAACTGATTCGAAGAGAAAGAGGGATGATAAGGGGTCAGTTTCAGGTGTGAACTCGTGAGCTTGAGAGAGTCGCTGACCCAGGTGATTAGGGATCGTTCACCGCTTCCCAATGGCAAAGGTCCAGAAGGCAACAACGAAGGTCGAAGGTATGCCGATGGGGATTCCTCTGATGCAGACAAAGATCAGAGGCCGAAGCCTTCAAAACGGGCCCGAAGGAATGGCCAGGACCAGAATGGTACTTCTGCACATCCTGAGGCATCGACCGCGAAACTTTCGGAGGTTAGGGATCCATCTATCCCGTTTATCGGCCCCTCGCAAAAACGTCCTCGAGAGGACGAAGAGGATTCTGCCACCAGCGAAGGCGAGGTGGAGAGGTCCGTTCGCCTTGACAGTCCTTCCAGCAGCGAGGGTAGTGAAAGCAAAAGAGCCAGACTTGACGAGGGTAGCGGTAACAAAGGAAGGTCCGGGGAATCCAAATACTCGTTCGGAAGACCACATCTTTTATAGTGGGAACGACGACTAGGGCCGTGACGATTTCCTTCACCCGAATTTTGCTTTCGATGGCAAGCGAGCAGTTTTTATCGACTGGACAACCACGTCAAGTTCCGGCTACGGGGAGTACATGCTGAGCGGAAGAAGCGGGCTGACTTTAGGTCTCGGATGAAGAAACTGTACTTGTATTAGAAACTTGTAGCAATAAGAAATCTTGGAGTTGATCCTTTCCCGATTACCCACTGGTTATTGATTGTATGGGCGAGCTATCTCTTTCAACCTCGGCAAAGCGAAATCAATGTGCATTGGTTGGAGCGGTCGCGGCTACGTGAGTGATTCCTAGGCTTGCCCACGACCGCTATACTACAGAGTGAGGAGGTCACACGTCAGTGGACAAGGGGAGAGAAGCACACCGGAGAGCTACATCCCCCCAAAGTCATGATGGAAGTCTGGACTGGCGACGAGAACTATATCAGCAGGGAAGTAACCCAATAACAATTGAGGGTGGTCTCATTCGATATGGTTACACGCTATTCGTCGGCTGAGGGGGTGTGAGGGTTCTGAGAGGAAGGGAGGGGGATATACGCGTGATGAAGGGGTTAACGGGATGGAGGGCACCCAATTGACGGACTCGGAGGAGAGAGGGAAGGCGACTAAGCGTCAGGGGAAACCGTTCGAATTAGCGCCTAGCTCGGGGTAACATGCACATTTGCTATACATATACTGAACCTCAATACTATTTCATTCTTCTGTAACATGTCGTGCTCGAGATCTAAAGTGTCCTAATAAGCTGATCAAAGTGGACCAACAAAGTGCTACGGAAAAGGATTCCTAACTTTGAAAAGTTGTCGAGAAGCTTTCAAAGTGATTGCACCTTACTCTGCAAAGTTGTCGAACATTGGCAACTTTACAACTTTGCACCCAAAGTTCGATTAGACGTTTTGCTTATGTGCTGCTGCGAGGGAGCAAATTGTTGTTGCGCGACAGCTTGTTGTTGAGCGGCAGCGAGCAGTATCCTGGTCAACTCGGTGAGCAGAGCCTGGTAGTCCACGGGAGGTGCCTGAGGCTGCCTTCGTAACTGCTGCTGCTGTAGCTTCAACGCATTTATGATGCCCTGGTAGTCTGCACCAGGCTGCCCTTGAAGCACAGCCAGCAGAGTAGACAGGTTGACCCCGCTCGCACCAAGGAAGGCATTCACAACTAGTGCGCCCACGGCGTTGCTGTTCAGGATTGACGTCCCGACATCTACGGCCAGACCAGGCGGGATACCCGCCGATGACAAGGCTGCGTTACCTGCGATTTGCAGTGCTGCTTTGCCTGCGGTCTTGCCGACCGATATGCCTATCTGCTTGAGGATTTTGCCTCTCTGCGCGGCTTGGGCTGCCAGCGCAGCAGATTGAGCGGCATCTGCGGGTGAGATTGGAGGGGAGGTCGTGGATCCTCCTCTTCCTTGGAGTTCCACCATCGATTGCACGCCCTGAGAAGATGGCGGTGGAGACGGGGAACCCATCGATGAGCTAAAACTCCCTTCTGAATATGGGGGTGAGGGCAATTGAGGCTGAGATGGTGGTGAAACCGTCGTTTGGATATGTGATATTGACTCCCTCGGGGCGTTGGCTGATTGTGAAGGGGGTTGAGCTGTTGTGCTTGAGTGTGAGGTGGACGATGATGAATGCGCAGAAATGTTGGCAGGATATGTAGCACTTCTGTGAGGGTGATGGATATCTGTTGGGAGAGGAAATCCCTGATAAGATTGTGCTCTCTGGAGATGAGGGGGTTGGATAGTGCTGATGGCGAAACCTCCCAGAGCATTCGCCAGTCGCCGGCGTGGCGAGGCGGCTGGCGTGGGAACCTGGCGAGACGGATATTTATTCAGTGAGTTGTTCAGAACACAAAAAACAGTATTATAAGCTCTAGTTGACATGTAAGGATCAAGTTAGCCAGAAATTTCTAGAGAGCTTCACAAATTTAGCACCAATAATGGATAGTGAGGAGCACGGCACCTTCCGAATTGCGCTGCGGCGGATGTATTCAAAACCCATAGATCAAGCTTTCGTCGATTGGAACGCCATTTCAATGAAATGGAACTGTTGAATCTCCGCTGATAATGATTTTGAAGGTTTTCATTAGACTCGCTAACCAGTCGTTCTGAGGTGTTTGCCACTTGTTGTGGCTTTGTTGTGGGGTCAAACATCAGGCGGACTGCGAAAAATAAGAACACCTCAGAACGACTGGGACAAACGAACACAGTTTGGCAGGGACCCCTGCGTGTGACGCTGACTTAGAGAAATTTGCGCGAACATTCACCATCTCAAAACACTCGTCCGAAACATCACAAAAAAAGTTTTTCTGGCTACATCTTTAGATAGCTTATTTAATTCAAATAATGTGAATACAGGAGAGTTGAAAAAATAGATTTTTTTCGACACCTTGCGAGGATTGAGGACTGCAGCTATGACGACATTTGTCTGACAACTCCAACGACTTTGCTACTCTTTCTTGTACTCGCGGGTGACCAGCTGTCCATCACTCGATTACATGCTCTCGAACCGATCCGAAGTGGCCATGAAAGTGGAAGCGAAGCGATGTTTGGGAGTGCAGGGAATCCGGGACTGTTTCATGCAAACATTGTGGATCTTCTAGGTCCTCTCTCGACGCATTTGGAAAACCTGACACCTGTCTGCGCGATCCCGATTCCAATTCATTATCGTGCGAGGATACATGCGTGGACTGTACCGAAGGCAAAAAATCACCACCTGCCGTGTTCTGACCACCATCTAAACTGCCGGCTCCAGCAACTCTCAAACCCCCAACTAACCTGTGGCCAGGGCCTGCAACTCTCAAACCCCCAACTAATCTCGGTCCACCCCTCGAAAATCCAGCGGCGACGCCAGTTGAAGACGTCGGCAAAAGCGGTGGTGGATGAGAGTGTTGCAAGAGAACCAGAGGGAGGCTTTAAACGAGATCGAGAAGATGGAAGGTTTTAGAAAGAACCCCTTGGTTGTGATGAAGACTCAGGGGAAGGGGTGAGTGAGTGGTCGAGTCGCGCTGTCGTTGTGGTTGTACAGTATAGAGTGTGAACCGTGAAATTTCACTAAGTCCTGCGTCACAAAAGCGTGACCCTGCCAAAGGGTGTTCGTTTGTCCCAGCCGTTTCTTGAATGGAGCTTGCGGAGTTTGAAGAAACGGCTGGTCACGAGCCTAGGTTTTCATATGAGAAGTGTGAGCCGAAAACATTTGAAAGTCCGAATATCACCTGGTGGATCGCCAGGTCTCGCCACCCCTTGGCAGAAATTTTTGGTCGCCAGGTGGCGAGGCGAGATGGCGAAGTTTCGCCAACAACACTAGGGTTGGAATGCAGGCGCTTCAGAATCGACGTTCTCCGGGTGTGGGGTGGAAAACCCATTGTTCGTGGATCCGGGGTGACTATGTCGGGCAAGAAGCTGGCGAGGGTACTTGATAGGATTGCGCCTTGTGAAAATGAGGCGCTTGGAATGTGGGCGCTTCTGGAATGTCATTTGCTGTGGAGCACCCATTACCTGTAGATTCGTATTGTGACGACCCCGACTGCCCTGGGACCGGAGTGAGCACCGACCTTGAGTTCACGGAGCTATTGAGGCCAAGTTTATTCTTATATGAATCAGCGGCGTTCGGTGTAGGCATACTGGGGATCAAGCTTGGATCGCCCGGCCGAGGGATAGTTTGAGAAATTGGGGACGACATGAGGCCTGCTGAAGGTGAAAGGGAGGGCGAGGGGGTCGAGGGGGACGTTTGAATGGGAGGCGCTAGGGTATTTCCAAAGTCTCTGGCAGTAGCCGAGATCATCGGTGGGGTTGTTTCTGTGCTGTTTGAGCGGAGGACCAGAACCTCCACTTCGCTGAGAGACGTTAACCGATGGTGTTAGCATCCCTGAGAAACAAGGAGGAGGTGGTGGTGGTGGTGGATCAACAAAACATCAGCAAAACAGCAACAACCTCGGTTTACCTTGGAGGCTTTGTAATCTTCGCAAAACTTTGCGATGTTTTGCTCCACCTTCCAATGTTGTAGAATTATATGATGAACTGTAGAAAGGATGTCAATCTATCTAGGACTATATAAGATTGAACCGAGGTTGCCGAGTGAATGTAAGGTTGAAGTAATGTTTGTAACAACATTGGAAAGTCGACTGAAAGATTTTTAAACATTCTAAAGTTGATCCAATATAGAATACAAGCTTTAGACCCGCACCTACAGCACGGCACTCGCTAACGCTCGGCCATACCTCCGGTGCCGGTCACAGCTTGCTGGGGGCATGCCCCCTGGACCCCCTGGTACACATGTTTAATCCCAGTTTTGGTACACATTTTTTATCCCAGTTTCATTACACATTTTTTATCCCAGTTTCAGTACACATTTTTTATCCCAGTTCATGTTGAGTCAGAATGATGCAAGGTGAACAATAAGGCTGTCCAATGCCATGGCTACACACATTTGAATGCTATGCAAAGAACCTGAAGAGCTTATAAAAGTGAAACAGGGATGTGCTGTTACCCGACAGCACCTGTTGTTCTTTGCTTCACCAAGCAGCTCTTCCAACCCAAGTCTTTGTTGCCACTCACCTTCAGCTCGTGGCTCCTCCTCCCCCTGGTACACATGTTTAATCCCAGTTTTGGTACACATTTTTTATCCCAGTTCATGTTTAATCCCACTTCTGGTACATATATTTAATCCCACTTTTGGTACACATAGTTAGACTTAAACCTGAACTTATACTACAGCACTCACTTTGCTCAGTCATGCCTTGCCACCCCCCAGCACATGTGTTTGTTTCCAGTTCTGGTACACATCTTTAATCCCTGTTTTGATACTTACTCTTTATTTCACTTCATTTGAATTTTCAAAGATACACTTTAACCTGCAGTGGTACTCATTGTGCTTGGTCAGCTTGCCAGAGGCAAGCCCTTGGACTATCTGATACAAATTTAACAGTTGTGGTGTACATGTTGCTCAAAGTTACACTTTCTGCACCTATGGTGTGGACCCCCAGTACACATGTTTAACTCCAGTTTTGGTACACATCTTTTATCCCAGTTCCAGTGCATATGTTTAATCCCACTTCTGGTATTCAATCTCCATTCTGATACACATTCTTTATCCCAGATCTGGTGTATACCTGTCATCTGAATCATCAATGTTAGGCTTAGAGCTGGACACAGCACTCACTTCACTTGGCCATGTCTGCCAGAGGCAAGCTGTCCCCCCAGTACATATGTTTATTCCAGTTCCTGTGCACATTTTCAATCTCTGTTTTGGTACTTACATCTTATTAAATTTCTTATTAAATTCAAAATTTTTAAATTATGCTCTGACCTGCACCTATGGTTTGGCACTCACTGCACTTGGCCAGCCTGCCAAAGGGAAGACCCTTGGGCTATCTCATAAAAATTTGATAACTGTGGTGTACATGTTTCTCAAAGTTACACTAATCCCTGTTTTGGTACTTACACTTTATTTAACTTTTCAAAATACACTGCAGCAGCACTGGCTGCACTTGGCCAGCATGTCAGGGCAAGCCCCCTGGACCTCCCAGTTGATATGTTCAATCCCAGTTTTGACACACACATTTTATCTTAATCATCAAAGTTAAACTGCCCTCATTCAAATTTTATTCTAATCCAAATCATCAAAGTTACATTTAGATCCACACCTATATAGTCCTACATTTTTACTGTAACTGCAGTCAGCAGTACAAAGCTGGCCATATTTTTTGATTTTTCAACTCTTGGCTATGGCTTACACAGTACCATACCATGCACCATAAATTACAATTCAGTAGGCCACTCATGAAAATCTGTTGAGCAACTAAAATCCACCTGAAATTTAATCTGCACAGATCTCAAAAATAAGAAAAATATACCATGACAGTGGGTGGAGGGGAGTGGAGGATGAAAAATAGTACAGAAAAAGCAAAATTGAGGCTGGGCTATATTTTTTGGTCTTTCAACCCTTGGCTATGGCTTACACAGTACCATATCATGCACCCAGTAGATCAATGATGAAAATCTATTAAGCAACTAAAATCCACCTGAAATTTAATCTGCATAGATCTCAAAGTAGGAGAAAAATACACTGACAATGGATATAGGGAAGTGAGGGGTAAAAAATAGTACAGAAAAAGCGAAATTGAGGCTGCTCAGAGAGGTGTGACCATGGAACCACTCACAAAAAAATAATGCAGCACTATACAAAATTTTACCATTACAGAATGTGGTTGGAAGCTACCAACACAATGTTTTCAGTTCTGTAGTTGTGGTCACAGCGTGTGACATTCCCGGGAAACGCCGCTGACGCGGCTCAGTAAAAGACAAAGAGGCTGCTTACATGATCTATTACGTAATAACTGTCAACCGTCCTCTCTTTATATATTAGATAATACATATAATACGTTATAAGTCTGCGAAGCCGTCAGACCTGTCATCTGAGAACTCGTCAACCTCATCCGTTGAGTCACCGATATCCACCTCATCAACCTTGGACTCGTCTTCATCCTCGTAGTACCCATAGTCACCCTTCTCCCCGTCACACGATGAACCTTCGTCCTCACCAGAGTCATCCTCGCCACTCCCTATATCCCCAGTTGCCTCCACCCCATCCATATCTTCTTCAGCCCCATCATCCATCTGTTCAACTTGCTCCTCAGTGTCGTCCTCCATCAGCAAATCGTAGAAACTAGATCTGGTTTGCCCTTGCAATGCATGCCATGTTTGTCTTCATTTACATAGCCATGGGATGGTTTGCAAGGCAATATATACCATACACCAGGATTGTAGTACATTGGGCATGGGATACCTAGTATGTAGAACAATTACAATGGTTTTTGTTGTATGTATGAGTATTAAAGGGTTTGTGAACTTGCTACAAAGACTTTTTTTTTTGTAGTAAGTCCACATCCAGTGGCAGCATGTCATGGCTTCCAGTCCATCATACATGTGAGCTAACATTGTCTAACAGAACTAACCTGAGATTAAGTGAGGGCATTGAGACCCTGAGACCTTGAGATTGAACCCACTGGAACACGAAACAATTTATTTACATATTTATAGCAAGTCCTTATGCATTCTGACCAGTTACCCACCACCCTTGCAATGTGATACTGAATGCCCATCAATACCAGCCCACTTGACCTTCCCAATTTTTGGTTCTTTACAAAGTAATATATGGCTTGTAATCTACACAATCATTGCCAATCTCCACAATCAAGTTAAGGTTTGTACAATATTTAGTTCTTTATATACCGCCATGAAGTCCACAACATCAGGAAAACATTTGAAATCTATGTAGGTCCATGTAGCCTATATAGGAACTATAGCTTTTTAGGTTGACCCCTGATATATAGGTCTCATAGGTCACTGAGTACCCTATGTAGGCTGGTGGTAGGTTGCCATAGGTACTGTATCTCAACTCCCTTCTACCAAAAATGTAATTCACCTCTTCCTGAGGTGCTCACCATGCCACATATTTACTTGTTCAAATTTCAGAAATTCAAGTTGTACTTAGGCTGGGAACTTACTAAATAAATATTGCATCTTACAGGAGTTGAACTCAAAGCCTCATGGAAAGGCTTACATTAGGGATTATTTTGTACACAACTTAACAGCTAGTCTACTAGAGCATTTGAAACAGACATCTGTTTATACCATACATACCATCAGTGTTGAAAGCAACCTTTTAGAAAAATCATTAACACCCACTGCACATTAACACCACAATGAGGATTATGTCTAAAATATTGGGGCCCAGGGCAGCTTGTATGATATATACTGCATTATGATCATAACTTTCTTCACATCTCTGTTTACTGTGATATCATGTCAGTATCATTCCAGATTCTTGATGAGGCAAGATTTATTTCATTAGTCTACTGTAGGCTCAAATTAGCTTTTGTACCTACCACAGTCTACAGAGGTAATGATAAACCTATGTTGACCTACAGAGTCTACAGAGGCTATGTAAATATGGCCAAACTACAGAAAAAAATCATTTTCCTGATGAAGGCAGGTGTTGAATTGTAATGATTATACCAGATTGCATTGATTATATACCCTTGCATAGCCTTATATTGCTCTCCCCAATTTGCTGATGTCCACAACAAGATCCTGTGGGGCAGCAGGAGGGGCGAAGTCGTGGGTAGCTTTATGTCCTATACCCCCACCGAGATACCTCATCACCACATCTCAATCAGCAAACCTAAAGGAATGTAAGCACAAAAAAGTGAAAAAGGAATTAAAGAAAACTTACATGCCGACATAATATCTGAGCCACTCCTCCTCATCTTTTTGGTTGTGAGCAATGGAACAGCCCAGGAGTTCTTGGGAACGGCCTTGTGAGAAAGCAGGCATGAGATGTGCAGCTCAAATGATATCGTTGGGGTCCAAGAATCCGAATGCGTGGTCCTCATTTCCATTGAAAAATCCGATGCAGGGCAAACGATGGGCTTTAAATCCGCTGCGATACTCAGCATTGTGACCAAACCAATGAACCCACAGGAAGTTCATTGTGTGAGTGTTGCCTGGTGATGTTGACTTGGGGTCAACATGAAAGACATTGGCATGGAAGATACCGATGATACGAGCATACCAGTACGGATGTGATTCTGAAGTCCCAGGTTCTTTGTTCGCGAGGACCATGATGTCGCAGTGCTCAGAATAAGGGTTCAGAGTATCCTGGAGTCGCTGCATGTCGTAGCTGGTGTAATTTATGCATAAGGTCCTGTGTTTGTAGAGTCTGCTGTGTTCAAATTGGATTGTTGATAGATCTTGATCTGTGAAGGTGTTTTCATTGTTCTTGGTACCAAGAATTTGTGCCAGAAGATGTTCTTTGAGCAAAGGCATAAAATTCTATCATGTCTTCAGCATATAAAAGTGAGATACAGACCAGGAATAAGTAACTTACATGAAGTGCAGGGTTACCTGCATTTTCTGACAGAAACTTCGGAATACACTCAAATGATTTTGCCAAGTCGAAAATTTGATAGTGATCTTTTGGCGTAATATTTGGGAGAGGGTCGTCAACAATGTTCAGAATTGAGTGGGCGCTACTTTGGCGGTAATGCTTGGGGTCTGATGTGCCGTCTGCTGAATGTTCCGAAGCTTCACATTGCTGCTTTTCTTTCAAACTTGCATTGTGCAGAAAATGTTCGTGACGTTCCTGTTTGGTAATTTGCCTCTTGAAACCAAACATTTTGTTTGTGTGTGCATAGAAACGTTTGACCTGCTGATGCTCAAGTTCACCCTAAGTAGAAGTTAGTTGGAGAACTCAAGTAAGGTTGTCGACATACCACTTGTGTTGAAAAATTATCTGTTGTACCATAATGCAATATTGCAAGAACGTAGTCACTGAGAGCATGGAGCTTATAAGTGAGGAGGTTGAAGCATTTTTGGAATGACTTCTTCTTTCCTTTGTCTTGTGTCGGAGGGGCTGGATTTCGTTTTTTTGCCTTTCTTGGTTGCTGAACGACAGGCATGGGCAGAGTGCTCTTGTGGTAACTCTGTTGTTGTAAAGGCTGTGCAGGTAAAGTTGGCAAAATGTCAGAGCAATTGACCAAGTGATTTTGTTGCTGTTTGGAGATGAGTCAGGGTTGTGGACATGTGGAGGCATAACTTGGCAAGGCCATGCCAAGTACATAGTAGGAAAAGGAGATCTTGTATGTGTTTGTCATGGGGGGCTGGAAAAAGACCATCAAACACAGGAAGGGAGCACTGTTGAAAGAATCAAGACTTGTTACAATGGAAATTTGGAATAACTTGCCTGAAGTATGCCTTCAAAATCTCGGGCTGCTAGTTTTCTCATCTCTGATGTATTATTTGCAAATCGACGTTTGGTGTCCCTTCCAAAAGTGGGTATTTGGCGGTATCTGGGATGCATCAACAGGGTGAGAAGAGCTAGGGAGCAGTTACTTACTGGTGATTCAGAGTTTGTACCAGATCTGATGATATGGCTTGTAAAACGTGAATTAAATGTGTAAATACGGCTTTCCAGACACCAAGCTCAAATTCATGGAGGAGGTCAGGGACAAGCATTGTGTGGAAGTTGAAACCAAATTTTGTGAGGTGGCGTGAGAAGGCATTCTGAACCCAAGGTTAATGCTGGTTAATGATTTGACTTGCAAAACTGGAAACAACTCACGTGCATAGGGACTATTGATGTCATCCCAAGGAGCATATTAAAAACTTTGCTTGCAACTGCACAGCCCTTTTGAAAAATTCCCTTGCAGGCGGTTTCAACCTTTTCTTGATGTTCTTAATTGTCAGTGCAGATGTTCTCATGGCGCTTTGTGTCATTCACAGTTCCCAAGTCACCAATCTGATCCTTGCGTACAAAACAGCAAGGGCAAGGACATCGACCAAGTGATCTGATTGTTGCAATTAGGACTCTAATCAGGAATGATGATGAGAGTTCTGTTCAAGGCCAGGGGAAAGACTTACTTTTCAGGATAATCGGCACCATAGGTAAAGAATTGGGGGAAGATGCATCTGAGAATTCCATCAGCACACTCTATAATGATTCCATGGTCATAAGCATGCATGAACTCTTCATCCAGCAATAGCTCCTGGATGGCATGGATGAGTTCTCACTTGAGGTGTGTCAAAATTGATGCTGATGGTGCCTTTCTGAAAACTTGTTTGTATGCATCTCCAATTGAGTCTGGTACCTGATTGTGTGTGAACTATAAGTGAGGTGAATTTAATTTAGAATAGGAACAGACCAAAGGCATGTATGCCAGGTGGTGAGCTGCGAAGGAAGTTGGCATCCTGCGAATGTATTTGGAGAGGTTTCCGAAGTAAATGTAGATTGGCCATAGGGATGCTGTGCCAAAATTTGCAAGATGCGTGGAGTCAGAATACACGAGGATTGCGGCAATGGCTGTTTCAAGGTTACACCCAGGTTCCCGTGGTTGGGATTTGAGCTTTTCGTGTTCCTCCAAAACTGCATCTGAATTATACACCTCTGTGATGACGCACTCAGGAGGAGAGTCTGGGGATGCATGCCAGAACATTTTAAATGGGAAAAAATGGAATTTCTTCACAAGCAGCTCTTGAAACGCAGACACGATGACCTGGGTTAAGTGCCGATAGTGAATTCTGCTGATTTCAAATTGAGGTGCCTTTTCCTCAGTCTTGAATTTCTTTCTTGTTGCCGGAAGCTGTATTTTCACAAAGCCTTCAAGCCATCCATCATGAGCAGAGAGGGGAGGGTCATCCATGTGCTTGTCAAGTCGGTCCAGTTCTTGCATTGCATCAAACCTTTCTAGATGTCCATAATCAAAATCTGGGGCTAGAAGTATGTGAACAATGAGATCATTTAGATCTTGAATAGACTTTGTTATGTTCCCGTTATAGAACCAGCCAAAGAGCTGATAGACAGTTGGATTTAAGAATGGAGTAAAAAAAGTCTCCTTGATCCGAGTGCCAATACAAGAGCTTAGAGTTGAAGATGCTGGAGTGGTAAATGTTGGCGCATTGCACATGTCATAAACACAGGCTTCATCTGCAGGGTCGACCTTTGGGCGATCTGTGTAGATGCAGTAGAGGCCAAAACTATCTGGTTCCGTCTCAATCAAATTAGGAATTGGTGGTGTGGGTGTGAGATTGACAGGTGGTACAGATTGATCCTGATCAAGTGGTTTTGGTTGAGCCGCCTCTGGAATGGTGGAAGGAAGTGGAGCTGCTAATGAGAGCTTAAAATTGCGGAAGTGTTTTGGGAAACGACGAATGTGCCCTGTTTGTGTTGGCAAAATCAGGTGATCACCTGGAGATGGAGATCGAGGGGGCAAAGGCTGTGACACAGATTGCCCTTGGAAAGGACTGGCATCTGTTTCGGGCATGATAGAGGTGTGATCTGCCTGTGAATATGAAAAGATTAGTTTTTTCTTGTAACGATCAGTATGAAATCTCACTTTGTCAATGTCTTTGGATGAATTTTTACTGTTCCTTCTGATTAGAGCATTATTTGCAGCTTCTAATCGTGCCCTTTGCCTCTTGAATGCAGCACTGACACCAAGTTGGGCTTGGTTGCAGTCTTTTTTTTCATGTTGTTTGGCAACTGCTGAGTTTGTGAAGGATTTGCCACAAAATGAACAGGCAGCCATGAAAATTATTGTTAAAAGCAGCAGCCTCATGATGAGACGCTGCATAAGAAAGATTTTGTTGAGGCCAGAGATTATCTTTGTAGCAAAGTCAAGCTCATCACACATGGTCACACAGTAAACAGAGTCAGAAGGGTGCATCAAAAATCCCTTCTTTCCAACTTCTTTCATCCCCACTATCATCGTCCCTCTGTCCTATCATTCTTTGTACTTCTCCCTCTATGCCAGAACACAGGCACAGCAGGGAGGGGTCAGCTCATGAACAACTCGAGCCTGCATTGAGAAACAAACGGCAACAAGGCTCTGCAACAGAAATTCAACAAAAACGATGGAAAACAACAAAGTGCATACCTTTTATTCATTGCATTTGGAGTGCTCATGCTGCAAGTGTCTCCAGGAAGGCGAAAATGACGAGGGCTGAGAAGGTCAAGCCATTATGCAACTTCGCAAAATGGATTGGCCTATCCGAAAACCCATTCATTTCGTTTGGGTCCATTCTACAAGTTGGGCTCGACTTGCTACCATCAGATGAAGACAACGATGAAGAGGCTGCACCTATGTAAGTTTTCTGTCAACCTCAAAGCCTGCATATATTGACTACCCACTCTCTACGAAGGTCACTCACAGACTGCAACAAATGTATTCAGATTTTCAAACTAATCGAAAAGCACCCAGGATGGAAGAAGCTTCTGGTGAAGATTGATGGGGGTAATGAGAAGTGGTTGAACATTCTAGTGGATGAGATCCATACATTCACTTAAGTTTGTATATGCGCACTTATCTTATTCTAGATGGATGCTGGGTTGGGAGCTGGTGGAGCCAAAGAGTCAAGACAGGAACAGCCTCAAGTATGACGGGCTTCGTTATGCTCAACCCAACGGTTTCGATCCACCCATCCCATTTCATGACGACAAGAGCACATATCATGGTTTCAATCATATTCAAATAGCTGAATTATTATGCCTAGTATACCATATGCCCAAATTCACTGAAGATACCCATAGGTATGTCATGACATCAGATAGTGCTTACACATTGGAATACTTATGAATGCTTCCAGCTTTCAGCAAAAACTCCAGAATGGAGAAATAACTGTATCTGGCAATGATCTCCCCTACTTTCTATACAACAAGAACAAGGGCTTTAGGCCTTCAAATCTGTTCTACAACCTTTTGTGATCACTGATACTCATTCAGGTGAGTCCCAATTTGATTTTGCAAGTGTGTGTTTTTTTCCATGTGGGACGATAGACATGGCAACATATATTTACAGGCCCAAGCACTGCCATGAAGGAAACAGCAGGGTATGCTGCAACGAAAGACTGCCAAGCAAAACTTCATGGCATGACAAAGGCAACGCCGCGATCTATTGCCTATGCAGCAGTTCATGTGAGTTTTGGCCATGTTTGACTGTCATTCAACTCATCTACATAATCTTCTAAAGGTCCACTGGTTTCTCAGCAACTACTGTGATTGGAGAATCAATGATGGCGTCTTCTTATTGTCAGATTTCTTCTGGACAGTCACCAACTTGTTTGAGGATGACCCAACGTCTGAGTGGGCCATTGAAACCCTTGAGTGGTTCAATAAGTATGCCTTCTCGTATATTAATTATGTTGTCTCACATGTTTTGCAGACAGGTCTTCAATGAAACTGTGGCCAAGAAGAGGACAGCTAGAGAAATGCTGTTGCCAACTCTGAGCTCCACAAGAGTCGAAGTAGACCAGTCTCCCCCAGTGACAAATGTGAAGGTAGTAGTATAGTCATAACTTATCTCTGACCACACTGGTCCATGTGCGAACTACCCTCATCCAGACCAAAGGGTCCCCTCACCAACCATGTCAAATTCCGAGACAGAATCAGACTCCCAGTATGACAAGGCCACCAATCATGCACAAGCCAGCCCTTGTTTAACCTCACCACACCTCAATCACATTGGCCGTGATGGTGTTTGAGGCAATGTCCAACAAAATACCCACAGTCCTCAAAATGCCCACTCTCGCTCAACCACACCATGCCTCAATCACACAGGTCATGATGAAAACAACTGCACACCTCAAAAGGTGAACTGTTTGTCCTCATCTTTGGGAAGCCTTAGCCCCATCACGCCATTGCCCAAGGGAAAGGCCAAGAAACCTCAACAATGCAAGACTTTGGCCACAGAGACCGCCCCACATACACTGTGGAGTTGCAACACCCAATTGGCAGTCACTTAGTGCTCATCATTGACTTTTTTCTTTTCTTTGAAACCCGAAAACCCATTGGACTGGATTACTCATGTACACGCTTGCCACTTTCACTCGGTTACTTCTCGCAATGTTCAATGTCCTTGTCACCTGCTTGTTCCCTTTCAGTTACTTTTCTGTTGTACTGTTTTCATCTTCATGTTTTCTAGGACGTGTAATAAAATTGCTTCGTGTAATTTCCCTCAGTTCAAAACTTGTAAATTTGAATCACTCAGAGTATCACAATGCATTGTGACAACAACCTTGGATTACCTTGGAAGGTGCACCATACTTGCAAGACTTTACATAGTGACCAATTATTTACCCTCCTTCCATGGTGAACAATGTAATGGATAGTCTACATACTTTTTTTCAGCTTTCATTCTTAGCTTAAACTTACAGTTGTACCTCAATCTCGCATACTTCATGCAATCATTGTTTCACCTTTCAAATTTGTTGACACCAGTGTATAATATGTAAGGTCGGCTTAGAATTCTACTACATTAGTGCTGATTGGTCACATTGTAGCACCTTACATTGTGATGTAAGGTTTATGCGGTTTTGCTGATGAACCTCCTGGCAGCCCTGCTTGTGATCTGTCTGGCTCCATATCTGCTGGATGCTGATAAGAAGCCCTTGGAGGTGTAGTGTTTATCTGGATATAATACCTACCCCAGTCAACATGTTAGGATACACAAGGCAGACTGAATCAAGAGGGCGAACTAGTTATTCCTCCTAGTGAAGGAATATTAGAATGTATGTGATAGAAAAAAGGTGTTGGGTACATACAATGCATCATAGTGTTTGGTCCAACCATTGGGAAGGGGTCAGCAGTCAGGATTTTGCATTGGCAGTTCTTGTGGGAGAAAAGAGTAACTTTACAGTAAACGAAAATGCACACACCCTATGCAAGTCAAATGCAATTTGTGAACAGCTGCATATTACAGAACGAACTCCAAGATGGTGTTTATTCACCTACCTATCTCCAGGTGACATGTGACACTCAGGAACAGGGGGCCATCATTGGAGAAATCTGTGAAATCAACTGGTACAGTCGGGTCATGGGAGGGAGCATGTGCATTCCAAATGGAACGTCCCACTCAGTCCTTGGCCCAGGAAACACGATAACAAATCACGGCAAGGCTTTTATGAAAGCGCCAAGATGTGGTTGGAAGGATAAGAATGCTAGCAAATAATATTTGGGTGGTGCAGGTAAGAGGAGGGGTGAAATGCGAGTTGTGTTCTCAGCCTGAGCACAAAATAGTAGGGAATTATTATCCACTTGAAAGAAAATGGTAGTATACTTTGACACATACCT
Organism: Laccaria trichodermophora; assembly: GCA_018417955.1. NCBI lineage: Eukaryota > Fungi > Basidiomycota > Agaricomycetes > Agaricales > Hydnangiaceae > Laccaria > Laccaria trichodermophora. Next base: position 2,055,556 of record JACTVC010000006.1, read on the forward strand.
AGTATATGAGACTGTGATGATTTGTCACTTCTTAAGTGTAGTGTTATTGCATTTAGAATCATGCCTATGGATTTGTGTGCACTGAGGGTGGTCAAAGTGATCACCTCCTGACACAGACCACATTCAACTTGGTGAATTCCGGTGTCTGTATCTATTTTTAGTTGTAGGATAAATGCCATCTTTCATTTGTATGGTAACTGAGTGGGTGATTTTAGGTAGTTGCACACTTGTTACACATGTCTCCAGAGCTCGTAGAATGGTAGATTTTATACTTAAGTAAAGGCTCCTTGATAGCTATATATCAGTCAGAGGATCTACTCTGGCACAGCTGAAAAAGAAATAATTATGTAGTAGTTTTGGATAAGTGGAAGCGCTATGCAGCACAGGAAAGCGTGGTGCAGGCGAGCGCAGGTGCTGTTTGGAATGCACATGCTTTCTCCCACAACCTGACTGTACCAGTTGATTTCACAGATTTCTCCGATGACAGCCCCCTGCTCAGGAAAGTCAGGTCAAGTCGGAAGAAGGTCATGTGAAGTGGTGTTGATACATGCGAAGTCATGTGGCGCTCACTTCTGTATGGAAACAGTCTTCTGCCAGCTTCACTTTTTGTAAGCTGATGGTCAATTTGTAAGCAGTGACCCCAGAAACCCTAAGCTTGCAAATCAATAGAGCCAAACTTGGACCCTTACACACCAAATGTGATTGGTCCAGAGACTCCTGCAGACAACACAGAGGGCATGGTTAGCTCTTTTACCTACATATGTACTCACATTGATAATCTTAGTTACAAATAATTCATACAATATGCAGACTACAGTCAATGTCACGCTTTTGTCATTCAATGTTGTCCCCAAAGCAACTTGCCCCATCAAGAGCAAAGCAAGAGTATTAAATTGGTAGGTAGTTTCCAGCATAAGCTACCTGCAAGATGGGGTAGTGTGAAACTGCATGGTTGTTCTTGACTCCTTGACAAAGGTGTAGATGAGTGATGGAGGTGGAGAAGATGTGGGGAATGTGTGAGAGAGCATGTGGAGCAGTCACGGACATCATGGCTGCACCTCTGTGGTCCAGTGACCCAGAACAGGGGACGCTGTCACCCAGTGCGGGGCTCTGGTATCCCAGAGGGGAGGCAGAAGGCTGCCTAGCCATATATGATGAGTGTGACCTGCTCCACATGTAAGTTTATGTGAAAGTTTGCAAGTAAGTCTATTAGTTTGCCTTGGTACAACAATATTAACAAGAAGACAAACAAGTGTCAATACAGTGATTCCATGTCATGCAAGATAGAGTAGTACTATGGTATCACAAAGCCCCCCTGTGAGATTGAAGCATCAGTCACTGTGGTAAGTCTTGTCAGCAACAGCGGTGCTTCTTCCTCTCTTCACATTCCTCGTCTCGTCGCCTATAGCTCTGAATTTTCTGCCTGCTCCAACATCCCCTCTTCATCTTTTTGTAGTTCGGTTCCATTTTGTCCTCGAGATCAATGGGATCTTCATCCATTGAGTCTTGCATAGGGCGCCAATCCTGTGGAGCTTCCAATGGAGCCGAATCTGGCTGTACTACACCTCCCCAAGACATGAGCCCACTCTGGATGTCAGGACTTCCCATAGGTGAATCCTCCAACATACAGTCCATGAGCACACATTGAGTGGAGTCTGAGAGCCTGGCAGCCTGGCAGCCAGGTTTGAAGGGGCAGCATCACTCAACCTGATGGATAGATCTTCTGTCATGCAAGACATAAGAGTCAGTTGCCTGGGGGAGGGGGTGGGGATCCAGTCAGTGCTTGTCTTGTGGTTGAGATTCTGGAGGCTAAGGGCTCTGCAACTTGCGCAGGGGTGAAAGAAGGCAGTGTGGTTATCAAAGGCAATGCCACAGCCACAGGCCATGGTAACAGGGTGCTAGGAGTCGACTCAGACAATGGCATGGGAAAGGGTAGTATAGTTGTGTTACCCTGCAGGAGGACGGGGCTGAAGGTGTTGCCAGAGGGTGACCACATGAAGGCAATGTTCATGCCAAAGGGCAGCAGGGCGCTGTGTGGTAACCCTACAAGACCAGGCCCACTAGGTAATACCAGTAATGGAGGGATCTGCATGGCTACACCTGTGCTTGCAATGGAAGCAGTTGCAATGTCAGGACTATTCTGGTTTTCTTGTGAACCCACTGGAATAGGATCTCGTGAAGGACGGAATGGTGGAGACCAAGATCGACAGTAAGGGGTACATTCCTGATAATGAGGAGAGGGAGACCACTGATAGCATCACCTGTAGTAATCAGGTCACACAGGTGATCGTCTTCATGGTAGAGGTGAGGATCTGCTACTGACATGGTATCAGTCCATAGAAGGAGACTGCAGGCAGGAGTCTTGAGACTTGTGTCGATCCCTAAGGTCCCTTCTTTGAGAGGAAGAACCAGCTGTGGGCTCAGGGATTGGGAAGGGCATCTGTTCTTCAGGGACTGCTGTGGAATCCAGCCATCTATGGGAAGAACGAGTGAGGGCTCTGACATAGTCTTCATAATCTGCATAGGCGACCTGCAACTTTCTGTTGTCTTCTCTCCTGTGATGCCTGTAAGTCCTCATCCGTCATGCTTGGTCCACCAAATCCATCTCAAACCAGAAACTCTGATTGCAGTCAGTGGAGACTCTGGGGATTTGTCTGGCTGTTAATTGAAGACATGAAGCAATAGAGGTTATCAGGTTCTGAATAGACAGGAATCCTTCTGAAGAGGGCAAGCCGTACAACATTAAGTATGAAGAAGCAAATTCGAAGGGATCCTCTGAGGGTGCCTCTGCCAACCTGATTTCCAAATCCACTGTGAAGGTGAGAGGAGGGATTTGAGGACCCATGGCCTCATGAATCAAATCTTCATCCCCAATTGAGACCTCGTCTTCATTCCATGTACTATTCACCACTTGAATTGGTAATGTAGGAGGAATTTGATTGGGTTCAATCAGTATGACCCCTGGACTAGTGTGGTCATGCCTAAGGCAGCAGGCTCAGTCTGGACAATAGCAGTGGCAGGGTTCATTTCGTCCATCCGATTCAGTAGAGGTGACTCTGTTACGATCCCCTGAGCAGTGGGCATGGTATTTGCACTCTTGGAGGAAGCACCTGAGGTCATGACATTACTCTGGACAGACATATTCAAGAAGTCCGTATCAGGGTAGTATCCATCATCACTGTCACTATTGTCATCAGGTGGGGGACAAGGAGTGCCATTCAGGTGAGGAAGGTCCTCAGGTTTGGGGATTGGAGCTACCTTCCCTACATCCTCTGGTTGCAGTTCCTGGGTCTTGTAAATCCAGTAGGGCTGAGGTCGCTGAATCTTGTTCATGTCCTTATAAATACCTTTCAGACAGGGCATACCAAAGATGTCCGGATTCGATATGCAGCCTTCTGGCACTTTAGGCGGATGAAGGAAGAAGAGGTGTTGGTGTCGTTCCCAATCATACATGGAATGAGAGCGATGATCAGGGGTGAACTTGGCTCCCACTTCGCAGAAGGTCCCTTCAGGCTGGTAGTTCTCCACCCACTTGATACATTTCTTCCATTCATGGGAAGGGGCACCTGGTCAACTAGGGGCCGCTCTTTTGACAGGCAGAGGTTTTATCCAGGGTACCACTAGTAGCTGCCATTTACATCATGTAAAACCTGGCATGTACCATAGAAGTTCCTGCTTAGCTACCATGAATGAAATGAAATGAATTTTCATTCATTCATGGCAACTGTTTCATTCCAAGTCATTTTCATTCATTGCTGTCAAGAATTAAATACTTTTTGTTTCATTTCATTTCATTTCAATTTTTTCTTCATTTCTACTGACAAGAATGAAATTTATTCTGTTTCATTCATTCCTGGTGACTGTTTCATTTTTTAATTTCATTCCACCATGGCAACTGTTTCATTTTTTGCTTTATTCTTCCATTTCATTCATTCCTGGCAACTGTTTCATTTTTTTATTTTCATTCATTGCCATGGAATTTTCATTTCATTCTTTCCAGGCAGTTATTTTATTTTTGTTTTATTCTTTCAGGCAACAATTTCGATGTTTTAATACACATCTAAATAAAGAAATAATATAGAATTATGCCTGATATGTGTTGTGCCCTACTGCAGTGGTGTGGGAGGCCATATGGGGGTACTTTTGCATTTGAGGCTAACCAGAGGTACCTTTTGGCTTACTGTTCAGTTAGCACATATTTCTTTTTTTTTCAGGTGCTGAAAATAGCCATCAAAACAAAAACCTCATCACAGCCCCAGCTTTCACCTGAATTAGTCCATACCATGTAATACAACTACATAATGTAAAAGAATACACAACTACATTTAGACCACAATATGTATTCAGAAAGAACCAGAAAATCACCCATGGTGCATTCTTTTTGCACTCCACTGTATGCTCCTTGGTATTCTTTTCCTTGCCCTGATTCTTGAGTCAAATGTTATGTTAAATCATCTATTGGCTACTAACAGTAAGCTTATCAATTATCCATAACTAAAAGGTCAACCTGATCATCACTTGCTATCCTGCAACTCATCCACACATAGAACCATATGATGTTCTGAATAAATGGCCAGGGCAGTGGAAAATAATTTCGATAATATTAGTATGTTATACTTCCTTCATTTCTGCATTGTGATTTCTTGCAACCATACTTTTCGAAATCCTCAAGGTACATATGTAAGGAGCAGTTTTACTTGGATATTTTGAGCACACCCATGGCAGACATATACAAGAATGAATTTGGAATATTGTGGGTGAGATTCACTATATGTCCTACTGACAGTTCAGATAAGAAATCATAATGTGAAGAATATTAGAACACTGTAATACCTTTCTCTTCAATATTTTGGAAATTTTGTTAGCAATTCTGGAAAGATGATGGGCTGAAATTATTAATAATTTAATTGATTGGACTCTACAGTAGATCAGGCTCACCCTTCTTCTTTGATTCAGTTCCTGATATATCTGTGTTGACTTGAGATCTGATTGATGCAGGTAATGCTACTGCCTTGACCATTTTTGGATGTTCTGCTTCAATTGGTTTGTTTTGCATATCCAGAACTTGTGTTTGGAGATTCTTTGCATCTGCATATTTTTCTAAACTCTGGTGTGTAACTGCAAGGCTACTCATGGCACTAATTGTATCTGGGTGCTCTTCCCCAAGTAGGCTGTTTCTTAGGTTTAGAACATCAATCCTAAGGTTTGCTGCATCTGCATATTTTCCCAGACTCTCATATGTATTGGCAAGATTACTCATGGCAGTAATTGTGTCTGTATGTTCTTCTCCAAGAAGTTTCTTTCTTATCTTCAGAACTTGTATTTCAAGCTTCTCTGCCTCTGCATATTTTCCTAGACTCTTATATGTAACTGCAAGGTTATTCATGGCAGTAATTGTACCTGGGTGGTCTTTTCCACGATGTCTGTCTCTCACATCCAGAAGCTGTGTTTGAAGCTTCTCTGCATCTGCATATTGTCCTGAACTCTGATATGTAAGTACAAGATTATTCATGGCAGTGATTGTATCTGGGTGCCCTTCTCCAAGAAGTCTGTTTCTCAGATTTAATACATCAATTTTGAGCTTCTCTGCATCTGCATATTTTCCCAGACTGTCATATGTATTGGCAAGATTGTTGATGGCACTGATTGTATCAGGATGTTCTTCTCCAAGAAGTTTGTTTCTCATATCCAGAACTTGCATTTTAAGCTTCCCTGCCTCTGCATATTTTTTTAATTTGTCATATGAGTGGGCAAGATTGCTCATGGCAGTAATTGTATCTAGATGTTCTTCTCCAAGAAGTCTGGTTCTCATATCCAGAACTTGTATTTTAAGCTTCTCTGCTTTTGCATATTTTTTTAGTTTGTCATATGTAATGGCAAGATTACTCATGGCAGTAATTGTATCTGGATGTTCTTCTCCACGAAGTCTAGTTCTCATATCCAGAACTTGTATTTTAAGCTTCTTTGCATCTGCATATTTTTTTAATTTGTCATATGTGATGGCAAGATTGCTTATGGCAGTAATTGTATCTGGATGTTCTTCTCCAAGAAGTCTGTTTCTTAGATTTAGAACATCTATTTTGAACCTCTCTGCATCTGCATATTTTCCTAGTGCATCATATGTAATGGAAAGATTACTCATGGCAGTGATTGTACCTGGATGTTCTTCACCAAGAAGTTTCTTTCTTATATCCAGAACTTGTATTTTAAGCTTCTCTGCATCTGCAAATCTTCCTAGTCTGTCATATGTAATTGCAAGATTACTCATGGCAGTAATTGTATCTGGATGTTCTTCTCCAAGAATTCTGTTTCTCATATCCAGAACTTGTATTTTAAGCTTCTCTGCATCTGCATATTTTCCTAGTCTGTCATATGTAATGGCAAGATTCCTCATGGCAGTAATTGTATCTGGATGTTCTTCTCCAAGAAGTCTGTTTCTTAGATCTAGAACAGCAATTTTAAGCTTCTCTACATCTGCATATTTTCCTAGTGTGTCATATGTAATGGCAAGATTACTCATGGCAGCAATTGTCTCAGGATGTTCTTCTCCAAAAAGTTTCCTTCTTATATCCAGAACTTGTATTTGAAGCTTCTCTGCATCTGCACATTTTCCTAGATTGTGGTATGTATTTGCAAGTTTGCTCCTAGCAGTAATTGTATCTGGATGTTCTCCTCCAAGAAGTTGGGTCCTCATATCCAGAACTTGTATTCTGAGTTTCTCTGCATCTGCAAACTTTCCTAAACTTTTGTAGGTACTTGCAAGGTCACCCATGGCACTGATTGTACCTAAATGCTCCTCTCCAAGATTTCTGCTTCGTTCATCCAGTACTTCAATTTGAATCTTCTCAGCTTCACTATCATACCCCTGTTCACTCAACATCCTTCCAAACTTTTCATGAGCATCATCAAAGTAGCTATTTTCCATCTCCTTTTGTAACTTTGCACTGTACATTATATTGGCTCTCAAATGAGTAACCAGAACCCTTCTGAACTGGTATGGCTGCTCATCAAAGTCTTCTGGCAGAGAGCAAGCTAACATCACATATGCCATCAAACAGTATTTCTGTCTCTCTTCTGAGGACATCCTGTCTCTTCCCCATGCATGAATAAGTGGATGCATGGTGTAGATACCTTTGGATGAAGTCTGTTTGATCAGACTGAAAGACAGTAATTCTCGAAGTCCTTCTTTGAAGATGAAGTTATGCCATTTTCCTGTGTCATGAAGCTGAAGCAGTGTGCAATCTATTATGGAGCTTGCAAGTGGTAAGGCAGAACTCTGTTCATTTTTTTCATGTGTTTGAGTAGCAGCATAAGAAAATATTTCCTCAGTAATACCATCAAAATGAAAGAAGGCAAATATTGCAAGCAGAAACATTGCACTTTTAGCTGCCTCAGCTCTTTCACAATCATCACTTTTAGCTCTTTGCTGAATTTCTTTGAATGATAACTCCCAAGTCCCATACACAGATCTGTTATATTTAGATGCCCCTTTGAAAGCTGGGTAAGATAATAATCTTTCTCTGTACTGAGAATAATCATCAAGATAGTCTCTGATGTTGGTGTCCCCATAAGCAATGAAAGCACCAGCCTGATCAATAGCCAGAGGAATGAAAAAGAGCTCATTCACAATCTTAGAAGCCTCAGATTGTAAATCTTCCTGGAACTCATCCAAGCCAGCAGATTTTAAGAGTAAAGAAATGGCATCATTTTCTTCCATTTCTTTCACCTCAAGAGAACTTTCATGTAAAGTCAGATGTCTTAAGCCAGCATTGCGACTAGTTATCAGAATATTCCCTCCTAGCCCAGATGGAAAATATTGCTCCAGTTCCTCAGGTGTGAGATTATCAGCATTATCAAAGACCATTGCATAGTTTTCTCTCAGACAGTTGATCCACAGCAAAGCAGACTGAGGTGAACCATCTAGCACAGAAGACTGAGCCTCAGGAAGGTTGCAGATGCCCCTCAGTCCCTGTGTGATTGTGCCAATCGAAGACGCATCAATCCAGAAAACGTGGGAAAAGCTGGGGAAAAATCAGTGATATGGAGCAGGTAGGATCAAGCACTCACAAGTCAGACATTTCCTCAATGAACCTCAAACATATCTGAGTCTTCCCGATACCCCCCATACCATACAACAAAAAGAATTTTCGACGGCGGAGTTTATCGTTGCTCTCGGCGGTAAAATGCTCTTTCAGTTTGGCAAGAACATCAGTCCGACCTGTGAACCGAATGCTTGAGTTTGTCGCTTTTACGGGAATCGCTGCATCGGATGTCGCCCTGTTGCCATCGGTAGTGTTGTAATTGATCTGTGTGATATCAGCATCGGATAAGTGGCATCGGAAAGCATCACGTACAACATCGGCAGCCATGAATGTGCCGCCTCTTATAACGAGGTTCTGAGACTCTGGGAAGACTTGATTTCCACTCATGTTGGTAGAGTAGCAGATGTGGGAGAAGGAAAGGAGCGAGAACTGTGTGGGCGCGAACATGTGGCGTTTTCGCGGTTTGCCGGTGCACAGGAATGGAAGGTGTTTAGGGTTCAAACGTGGGCGCTCGAAAGAAATTTTGGATTGGTCTATACGATTATGCAGTTACCTGGAAAAGTGTGGGAGCTTCGAGACGAACTCGACGAAAGCTTCGAACCAGAAACACAAGATAAAAAGTACGCCAAGACGGCTGAGGCGATTCCGAACTACAAGACACTGCAGAACACAACATTCAAGGACCACGTATCCAAACGCAGACGAACATGACAGTACATTTGTGCACCTTTTGAATAAAGATAAGCTGTAAGTAAGTATACTTAAGAGAATGAAGATTCTGAGGAGACTTATTCCACCACACACACGGCGCTGATCCTGTTACTTGTCAGAAGTACCCACCAACCCATCAGAAATCGCCAAAAAAAAGAGACAATCACAGCAACTCACAAGCGTAGCGAGCTCCCTTCGATCATCACTCTTCAGGAAATGAATAGCGACAACGGCAGCCGTCTTCTTGTTCACGAACTTTCCGAGACAAGCTTTCCCCCTTCACGCTGACATAGGGGACGCCCATCTTGCGGTATAGGGCCGGGAGGAAGATGACGAGCCCAATGGGGTCGACGTCGTGCGTGATGACGACGAGCGCAGCTTTCTTAGTCTTGATGAGGGCGACGATGTGGTTGAGGCCGTATTTGAAGAAGAGGGGTTTCTTTGATCGAAAGGGATGACGAAACGACTCATAGCAGACGCAGCAGCAGCAGTCAAATGGGCCCTTTCCTGCTTCGACTGGGGGCGGTACTTATTCAACAGCTTGAACAATCGCGCAGCAGTATTCTTATCCAGTGTGTGCGAGAAACGAGGCAATGGCGAATGGGACCTTGAGACGTTGGTGCAGAATGACCTTTTGCCTCTGGAGGCGGACGTATTCGGGCCATTTGAACTTTGACAAGAAACGGGTGAGGTCAGTTTGGGATCGCATGTCCTGGCCCGTGGTCCAAGCTGAGTTTCAGAATAAGTACCAATAGAGAGACAACAACACGACAACGCAACGATGCCAAAGTTTTTGACACTAGCCTCGAACAAAGGCTTCTTCGCCTTGCTGGTACCAAAGGGGCCGCGAGGGTTCCTTGCCAGTTCCGGATTTGGCTTTGAACTGGTTATCGTACCCGTAGAGTAGGAGTAGGCACCCCAGAAAAGTAGAGTAGGTCCAGGTCTGGGTGATTCAAATCCACGTACAGAAGATCACGTCGTTACAGTGGGAACGACAATTAGGGCCATGACGATTTCCTTCACCTAAGCTTGCTTTCGATGGCAGGCCAATGGTTTTCATCGACTAAACAACCGCATCGGAGCCCGGCTACGCGCATGCTGAGCGGAAGAAGTGGGCTGACTTTCGGCCCCGGAAAGACGTTGATGAAGACACTGCACTTGTAATAAAAACCTGTGGCAACAAATGAATCTTGAAATTGACAGCGACGAGATAACACTTGCATACTAATTTGCACCTTGTTTTCCGGAAGACACTTTGTTCCTATGTGCGATATCTTGTATGATATATGGTTTTCGCTCAAAATTCAACTCCAAAAGTCGCAGCGGCCGCCGTGTTCAAATAGGGGTATTCGGGCTACGTCCACGTATAAACTCTTGGAAGTTCTGGGCGATGACTTGAGGACTGCGTCCGCTGCAGAGACTTCGCAAGCATGTTTCTGTGACGTGACGCGTGTGACTCCTATAAAGATCCCTGAACTCCAACTCTGAACTCAAGTCCAAATTCACAGCATCCCATTGTGGTCACCTTATCCCCACCTTTTCGCTGTCCATGTCGATAGCGGACTCGAAGGGAAAGTGTCCTCAAGATTTAGGTGAGTCGGTCTTGGGACTCTTGTGCCATAGCACTCAATTTACGTCCAGTTGCGATATTTCATGCTTCATTTCATCCAACACAGGGAAACGTTATTGACTGGTCGTTGAAAGCTAGCGACGGTGCGTTCTCAGCTTGACCTCTTCCTCTCCAAAACTTACATATGGGATGTAGATTTAAACCTCGACCACCTTGAATTTAGTGCGTTGCCCAGTGGGTTACATCTCGTTGGACAGGACGTCGTGTGCGTACCGTTCGTGTCGCCTATTCTCGTCAATTTACAATATACTTTCTCAGATATTTTACAAAAGACGGCCAGCATGGTGTTTGTGTCTTCAGAAGAAGAAAAACTACAGAACAAGGGCACAGGGGTTTTCGTTTATCCTCACTCGGTATACTTCTTGCCAAATCACAGCGACCACGACCATGGAGACATGTACAAGCATTGAAAGATCTTACGACAATCATCTATTCACGATTAGAAGAATCAGGCATACTGGACCCGACAGAGAGCGACTGGGAACCTGCACGGACCTTTTTCGAGGAACGGAAGCTTAGACGTGCAGACCTTGGAGGCGCTGGAGACTGGAACGGCTGGAGCGATGAATTGGACGGGGTATGTGTTCGGCTGCCTCTTCGACTCAATTGCCGTCTGATGCACATCAGAGCTCCGACCCACCCGATGCGAATCCCACCCTACATCTCCCGCATCTCCTTCGAATCCTCGGGCCTTCGTCGCTGACATTATATAAGCATATACTGGGACGACGAAGGGTGATGATATATACTCTACCGCCAGTGGAACCTGCGTGCATCCTATGTCATGTTGCTGCAAACATGTGCTTTGAGTACCAAGCAGCCGAAGGCTCCACGTCCACGACACGGCTGAAGGGTCGGAATAAGGAACCAGTGAACGTACTTGGGATGGTGACGTTGGCTGACCTTGACAAACTTCGCGTTGAAAGCGAGACAGGACGTGGCTGGGTTGCCTGTGAGTGCGGATGATTCTCAATGATCCATTGCTTATGCCACAGCAGGCACGACGGATGCGATATTTATCGAGAAACCTTCTTATTACGACCTACTGATTGATCTTACGACATTGACACCCCATAAAGCGACACGACCCACTTTTTACGCTTCCAAGCCAGTTTCATCCCAGCCTGGTAGCTCGAAAAGCCCAACTCACCGGCTGTCCACAGTCCGTTTCGCGTGGAGTGATATAAAGCTTGTACGCTTCTTTTTTTTGCCGTCTGGTTGCTAGAGCAAACTAACGTACTTTGTAGTGGAATGAGATTGAGCGAATCCTCAAACTCGACTCAGACCAAGCCTCACACCATGCATGCTGTGGACCCTCCGCCTCTCCAGACGCACCCCTGAAATCAAAGTCAATCACCGCATGGACAGACGCATGGCAAGTCTACGAAGACGTGTGTATCATTTGCGCTGGGCTGTGGATAGGCTCATGGCGGGGTAACTCTACCATGTCTTATTCAACCGCCGATGGACCGGAGAACTGGGGCTCCGTGCGGCTTGAAGGCGATGATGACCTTTCCTTGCACTCGACGTATGTCAGGAGTTTAGGGATGGGGATCGAGGGTCGGCCGGTGCCAGCGTCAGGGAGCAGCACCCTCTCGCCCCCTACATCGACGAGTAAAGCTGCAAAGAGGTCGAGTGGGATAAGCGGGAAGGCCGCTTCCACCGTTTCTGGTGGAAGTGGGAAGGCACGGCAGGTGTCTTCCTCCTTTGGTGCGGGGGACGATTTTGCTTTGGAGGGCAACGGCAACCAAGACAGAAGGGACGGCCAGCTGTTGACGACACTCGCGTTGTTGCAGACGTTCCATGCCCATACGGCTTTCCAGGTGTCGGTTTTGGAAATGCTCCTGCCGAAGGGACTGGGCTCTGACGCTGATGAGTCAACGGTATACATCAGCCCGAAAGACATTCTCCTGTTTGAGCTTGGTCCGTTGAGCGGATTGGATGCACGGTATTTGGAGTGGCTTGCAGCGGAATATGCGGGCGGTGTCAAGGTTGTTATCAAAAGGGGCTGGAAGGATTTGTTGGCCATAATACTTGGCTATGGTTAGGATTCGGGGAGGGGTTGTGATAATTTGTAAATTTCTATCGGTCCTTTATTCAATTTTGTATTCCCCTTTGCTGTATACCCAACTCTTTTCTGTAATATAGATGCCTTACGGTAGTCGTGAGCGCGTTTGGCTGTTTTATAGCTGCTGAGCAGTCTAGAAGCACCTAAAATTTAAAAGGCGAACTAATATTCGCGTCTTGTCACGATGTCACACCGCGTTTCCTCGCCCACTCATTAGCACCCTTGAGCAATGCCACGCGCTGCTACTCGATCTCAACATCCAGCTGCTTCCCAGCCGCAGCCGAGCCAGCGGGCGCAACAGGCTCGCGGAGGGAAGGCCAGGCAAGTCGAGGAGGACCCAGAGGAAGATGAAGACGACGGAGGGGATGAGGACGAGGATGGAGCTGGTGGTGGACGAATGGATATCGATGGGGAGGAAAATGGAGATACTGTATGGACTATCTTTGGCCAACCAAAGTCGTTTACCGACCCTTTTTTTTTTACCAACAGGACCTTGTGCGCAAAGCCAATGACCTTGTTAGACTGGCTCTCTTTTGCGAGCATAAACGGATTCCACTGCGTAGGGACGATATTACCAAGAAAGGTCCTTTCTCCTTGTTTCAAAAAGTGCCTTGCAGTAACTGATGAACAATCTATTGGATAGTTCTTGGTCCAAACGCTTCCCGAGCATATAACGGTGTCTTCCATGCTGCTCAGGAAAGACTCCGAAAAGTATTCGGCATGGAGCTCATCGAGATCCCCTCACGCGCCGGGTTGGAACAAGACAACAATACCAATGGTAACGAGGAAGAGCTCGCTGAGGCCCGCCGAGCCACGGGTGTAAAGAAGAAATGTAGCCACTCCGACTCACTCTCTGTCTTCTGCATATATACTCACCCTTTCTTCCTCTTAGCGGTAGCACTCGGCTCAAAAACCTACATGCTTCGCTCATGTCTGCATCCCTCCATCATCGAGCGAGCAGCACTCACAGACGAACAAATTCTCGAGCAGGAACTTGCGGACACGCCCTTCGACGACTCCGATGACGAGGACGAGAACGGAGCTGACGACGATGAGCGGCGTCCACGTTCATATGGGAGCCTCATCTCATGGAGCACAACGGATCAGCTGGGCCCATTAGGCATTCTCTACATAATCCTCGCTCTGATCCTCGTTAGTGGAAGAGTTATGACCGATGGTATGTCCATTGTTTTTTTACGCCTACCAAAGTTAACAATTCACCAAAACAGTCGACCTCCGTACCCAACTAAAACGCCTCCGCCTCCCCTCAACAGCAGGCCGCTCTCCAGTCCACTTCACCACCTCCTCAACGCATCGTTCCATGTCCCTAGACGCATACCTGACTCACCTCCAACAGAAAGGTTTCCTCGACCGCCAACAGGTTGGTGACAATGCAGCCAAGAAGAAAGGCGCAGGGAAACGTATACGAGCTACTCAAGCAGAGGACGCGGAAGAAGGTCGCACGTGGGAATGGCGCTGGGGACCGAGAGCGTCGTGTGAGGTTGGTGAAGAAGGCATCGCAAAGTTTGTGGCGGAGTTTATGATTGGGAACGCAGATGTGGACGAGGACGAGGACGCGGAGGAGGGCAATGCCACTGGTGGAGCTAGGAGGAGGAGGGCTGGTGGGGCGGCTGCGGCGAATGGAAGGGAGGACAAGCTGAAGCGGATGTTGGCTGGGGTGGAGAAGGCGGCTGGCGGGAAATTGGCCGAGTCCCGTTGATTAGGACCCTGGTATATGCTATAGAATGTCCGATCCTTATGCGGACGGAAATGGGACCTAAAATCGTCTCACCTTCGATCCTTATGCGTACGGAAAGCCCGAATTTTGACCGGAGGTTTGATCCATTTTGCGTCTGTAAATGGCCAGTCGGTACGGAGGTCCGATCCAATTTTCGTACGTTTGTAGCTGTCGGCTTGAGTTGGGTTTGAGCAAGTTTGAGCTCAAAAAATTTCACAACCCCTCCCACATCTTCTATTTTCCCCAAGCCCTCTGAGCGACGCACCGCATCATCGTTCTCAATGATGATAATCCATTTGGGAATAGCGCGACTCAGCATCAGCCATTAATTACCACAGCGCTCCTTTCATCCCATTGTAATCTATTGCAATCAACGATGTCGGGATTTTGGAATATATTGGAAGGTCAGTTGCTCAACTCATTTTGTTTGCTAAATGGATTTTTGAAGCTCATGCCTTCAGCAGGCAGTTTATTGTCGTCATTCATCCTGGCCCGGAACACAAACTTTCAGAGGACTTTGTAACTTAGATCTTGGCAATTCCGTGGCTGATGCAGCCTGCATTGCAATATGGAAACATTGTGAGGTTAGAAGGGATACTCTGACCTGATTACAACCTTTTTAAAAAGCTTTATGCAGACATTTTGACCTAAATTCCATCTCTCATCCTCTATGTGCACGGATCTCGAGCATTTACATGTCCGATAGGTATTGCGGACGGAAATGGTCCAAAATGATAAGTAGGATCCGAGTTGCGGACGGAAACACTGAAAAATCGTCCGTACGTAAGTGCCAAAATTTGGCCGTTTTGGATCGGACATTTGACAGCATATACCAGGGTCCTCGTTGATTGTTCCCATTTTGATATATAGGTTCACCCCCATTTGACTCCAACTACACTAAACCATGCATGCAGATGCCTTATGCTTGTCCAAATGTAAGCCTTACAGAGTACTATTCCAGCTAATTGCGAAGCGATAGAGCAGCTCGGCTCCTGTTCCAGCCCAGCCATTTCTTTGTTTGTTGATCAGCAGCTTGCCAAAATATGAGCACGTGGTTCAACTTTTCCGATCTTATTCACATACCCTCGCCTCTCCCTTTCCTCGAATAATAATGGCGCGGGCTTCTCATCAAAGACACATCCCAGAACTTGTCAAGGAAATCCTTGTTACCAAATGCCCTCAAAAGACATTTCGATCCGGTTTATTTGGCTTCGGTGTACGCCACAAACAAACACCGTTCAAGCTTTACACTCTATCGTTTCGCAATTACCTGTCACGGAAGGGCACGTTCCCAGCTGAAGGTTGCAAAGATTCGATGAACGGTGATGGCCGTGACATGGAAAAGCTTTTGCACAGGTTGGACACCTTGCTTTAGTCCCAGCTATCGAGAAACCTCGACTCGAATTTTTTCCTCATCCTCATCATGGGCTCAAACGAAAGATTATTGATTGGATACACATACGATCGACAGGCCGATTGGATGGCATTAGGATTTGACGCAGAGGATTGCGTAGACTTCTATAATGACAAAACCATCGATGCGATCGCAGAGGCGCTAACAGCGCTGGGCTATCGCGTCGACCGTGTTGGCAATGCTCGCGCCCTAATCAGTCGTCTGGCCTCATACGACAGGGAAGACAGTTTTCACTGCCCATGGGATATCGTCTTCAACATCTGCGCAGGTCGCAGTGGTGTCGCTGGTCGGGAAGGGCACGTTCCATCCATTTTAGAGTGTTACAACATTCCATTCGTCCTGAGCGACTCATCCACATTCTCACTGTGCCTAGACAAGGCTAAAACCAAAATGGTATTGGAATTTTCGGGAATTGCGACTGCTCCATTTGCAGTGGTTCACCCTGGACAAACCGCCGAGGATGCCATACAAAAATCCCGACATCGACCTCTGTTGTACCGACAGCTTCCTTTGTTTGTCAAACCATGTACAGAGTCGACCGGCAAAGGTATCTGGAAGATGTCTAAAATCACCAATTGGAGCCAATTGGACCAAGTTGTTCAATCACTGCAGTACAAATTTCCTGGTCATGATATGTTGATCGAGAAGTTCTTGAACGGCCGCGAGTTCACGGTGGGCATCGTTGGGACAGGCGAGAATGCGCGTGTTATTTTTGTCATGGAAATCAAGTATCGTTTACACCAAACCAAGGCCGACCATGACGCAGCGCAGCCAATCGCATCTGAAGATGATGCTGATTTCTATTCATTTGCAATCAAGAGTTGCGTCCACTGGAATGAAATCGTCGATCTATGCAATGGCTCTGATCAATTGGCCACACGTGCTGGAGAGCTGGCCTTACGAGCATACCGGTGCATGGGGTGTCGTGATGTAGGCAGGATCGATGTGCGCTGCGACGTCCTTGATCCCGACCTGGCGCAGCCACATATCATGGAGTTGAATCCACTCCCGGGTATCCAGCCTGGCTATTCAGATCTGGTGAAGGGGGCCGAGTTTGTGGGCATATCCTATGAGGCACTTGTTGGACAGATTATGGATAGTGCATTGAATCGATTGAATTTAGTACGTAACATGTAATTCCAGAGTTTGCAAATTTGTTTCGATCCACTTTAAAAGTCTTCTGTGATAATTGTAGTCGATTCACTCCGTTTGTGCATGCAAGAGCAACAAAAGTGGGAATAAGGGTGTTCCCTTTGCGATAGTGCGTGTTATTATTACTGGTTGATAAAAATAAGCATAGATTCTCAATGCCTTTTTCTTCTTGATATGTTTTGCCACCCGCCCGCCTAATGGTAACAATCTCCGAAATTCATACATAGCGCAGGAGTACTACTACTACTAGTTTACAATGGGTAAACGCGCATCCGTAATATTACACAAGGCCCCAAAGATAATACATAGTACTGCAAAACAAGCAAGGACAGGAAAGCGAGGAGGGTGCATAAAGTATGGCATTTAAACGTCCACGTTCATGTATAAAGGTACCCAGCAAATGCTATTGACCAGCAAGGGGGCGCACTTGAAATGCAGGAACTGGGGTTCCTGGTGGACCAGTAATATTGTTAGTTTCCGTATCTTGATTGTTAGTAGGAGTTGTAGCAAGGCGGACATTTTCGAGCTCTGTTTGGTTCTTCCCTTCCTGGAAGTCGACGTCGACCTCGGGTGTGGCAGTTGACGGAGCAGTCGCAGTCTTCGGCCCGCTCTCTTTAGGCGATTGGAGCTCGAAGTCAACGGTGACATGGAAGGACAATTGATCCTCGTTTGCTTCGTTCTGGGCCGTATTTTTGTAGAACCAATCCGAGGTAGTCATAGACGAGAGCGTCCTGGGGAGGGAGAGCGTACGGATGTTACACCAAGCTGAGAACAAGGGAATAGAGAGGCCGTCTGTGGCAGTTAGTGGTCGCAGCATATACAGGTGAGAATGATGAGATAGGACGCACGAACGACAATGGAATTCAACACCACAAACGACACGATTGGGTGCAAGGCCGTTGCGAGCATGT
The DNA here is from genome assembly GCA_018417955.1 of Laccaria trichodermophora. Taxonomy (NCBI): domain Eukaryota; kingdom Fungi; phylum Basidiomycota; class Agaricomycetes; order Agaricales; family Hydnangiaceae; genus Laccaria; species Laccaria trichodermophora. The sequence goes on from JACTVC010000006.1 coordinate 2,073,222, forward strand.
CTTCTTGGGTTATAGGAGGTTTTTGCGGCGTAGTTAGTTTTTGAATTGCTAGCGTGGAGGTGTAGACGGCCCCTACTCCCATCTGCAGACACAACTGAGATGTGGCTGAAGAAATATAACTCGGTGACTAACGGGTCCTATCAACAAAGAAAATCATCAAAGAATTCCAACATAGATAGCCCTTACAACATACCGAAATGTCCAGAGAAGAGGGCCTGCCTCCAGGAAGTAATTTCCGGGATCCATTTATAAAGCATCAACATTGCTGGAATGCGTCTCAAGAACAGCACCCCCATGGTCAGCAACAACAATCGCCCTGGAGTGATATCCAAGGCTGGAATTGTAAATGATCCAAAGCGAAGCCATGCGCCAATATACATGAAGCCGACACAGTTGAGGACAAAGTCTATCACTGAAGAAAACAGTTGGCCTTCAGTCTGCACGGTGAATTCGCCGTCCCATGATATAGCACATCCTGTCAACATAAACCATGTTAAACCTAAATAGATAGCACGGAGGTTGGAAGGCGACCTGCAGCGAATACGGCCAAGAGATCGTCGCTCCCCAAAGTACTGACAATTCCAGAAACGAAAATGGCTAATGAGAGGTATTGCGTGACATAGGACTGTCGGTCGATGAGTCCGTGCCGAAGAGAGAACCCCATCAGGGAAGAAAACGCCAGTCCTGGCTTGAAAGCGTCACTACTTGTTTGGGTCGCAAGCTCACGGCTATACTTACCGAGCAAAGCACCGATGAAAACTCCAAGAACCACTTGATCTGTAGTCATCATCTGTAGCCTGTTGTAACGTCAGATGGCTAGGAGACATACATAAGCATCCGACGAGAACCCAATGTCCAATAGCTTCACGATTGGTAGCGTCGACAGTCAAGTAGATAGCGATCGTCAAGAAGGGGTACGCTAGGCCATCATTGGCTGCCGATTCGGCCGAGAGCAAATGTCGTAATCGCATGGGAACGTTCTTGAGCGCAAAATTTCCACCTGAAGATATGAGATTAAGCGGAGGTAACTGGACGTTCAACCAATACTCGGACCGACGATGGCTGCACATATGATAGGATCGGTGGGTGTCAGGCAAGCTGCAATAGCAAGACAAGAAACAAAGTTGAATCGCGGAAACAACAGATGTATGAGTTCTAAGGTGTCTTCGGTTAGTCTTTTTCAGCAAAAAATAAAACTATACATACCAGCGACAATGAACCAACCAATCGCCATCGTTGGAATGATCATCACGAGCAAACTCTTCGCATGTTTTGCCATGTACGCTTTTGGGAGTTCAACTCCAATGGCAAATAAGCCTATCGCAAGAATCACGCGCATCACCTCCAGCGTGATTGCATTGCTGTGAGAACCCCAGGAACGGGGATTGAACACACCAGCAAAGTGAGGTCCCATTAAAATGCCGAAGGCAGTGCCGAGAACGACCTCATTGATATAAAGCTGAACTGTGGTAAGGAGCCAAAAGATGTCGAACACATGAGCACACCTTGTCCCGAGCGAGTAGGGAAAACATTGAAAACTAAGAAATACTTTCAATCACTTTATCATTAACAACAAATGATCACTCACGGCAACGACAAAACCGCCCAGACACATGTAGGCGACACCTACGTCTGTAACCTTAAATACAGGTAAGTGGGTGAATGCGAGGCAGATGTTTTACACCCACTTGTAACAGCTCGATCATCGGCAATGAGTTCTAGGCAGTGGGTGATTCTAACGCTTGGCAAGACAGGGAGAGTCGCGCATTTTGTAGACTCTTGGATACTACGAAGCGCTCTGCTCTATCACGTAGTTCCCACCTACTCTAAACGGTGTGCCTTCAATGAACATCATTTAGAGTTCGGTTTCCGCTCTATCTTCGGGTCCTTTAGAAAGGGAGACGTTTCAGGTCAACTTCTCGTGTTTGAAGGCTTGAGCTAACTTTCACCCAATGTTTTGTATTCAAGTTTGAGTTGCTAGGTGAAGCATAGACACGAAGGGAGCGTCGAGTTTTTAAGCCACCAATTTGAGCTGGTTGGCAAGAAAAAAGCAATCAGAGAGCGCATGATAGGTTTGTTGCCAGTGGCATACAGGCGACAGTGGTCGACACTCGAGCAGAATTTGTCCTGACACCCGAAGCCAAGGGGATACGATCAAACAAGCATGTCTTCAACTCCTGCCTGCAGGTCGTGCAATATGAACAGGAGGAAGTTGACCCGTATATATTGGCAGTTGAAGATCGAAAACGACCAATGTTATAAGCACAACTTCTCTGCGAATCGAGAATGAGAAAAAAATCTTGATCGAATAAACATGGAGACGTACCCATACCCAATTCAACGAACTACTAGTACCACCAAGGCCCATCGACGTTTGTCGATGCGAGTCAAGTCGAACTTGGACACCCCAAACACAACATGGTTGAAAGCACAAAGCATCTTTTAACCTTCGTTCCCGAACCGTTGATCGTCCATGATGCATGAAGTCGCAACATGCGGGGCTGGCCGATTGTAACTTGTTGATCATGAATGACATGAGGTACTACATAATTCAACCTTGTCGAGCCCACGATGCGGCCTTTAGTTTGCAATTGCATGAACGAAACTTCTAGTGATCCCTCCATCGTTTACTTGGGAATGCCCCACCCAGGAGTCAGGAGGCAGTCGGTTGTACGCATGAGAAATTGGCTGCGAAGTGATGGGTCATTGCAAGTCTGCCGCGACAGAATATGTGCATGTCCCAATTACATATTATCCAAACTCTATCAAGTATTTCAATCTCTAGGTATACACGTCTCACTACATCAAAAGCAAAGCAAGGAAGAAAAACAAGATACGTATCGACGTCCATAAAACAGAAAAAAAAAGTAGGTACCCCCCTACTGTCAATAGAAAACCCACAAACGAGTTTTCCAAGAGTAGCCGAGTAGGACCTAAAAATTCCCCGAAGGGACCCAGCCAATGTTATTGAGCCGAAGGGAACCTGACAACTTTAAGAACCGGGTCAGCCACCACATTCTGCTGCATTTCTCCCAGTGTGGATGGTGTAGTCATTGCAGACGGGACTTGTGCAGTCGGACTGGTAGTAGACGTCGCCGTGGAAGGGAGGGGTTCAGCCGTCTTGGGGAGACCTCGTGCTGCCGTAGTAGTGGGCATTACAGCATCTTCGCCCACCAGCACATGCACCCTAGTCGCCGGAATCTGAACGAGGCTCGGAACAGGGGCCGACGTCGAAGCCGCAGGGACCACTTCATCCCCTTGCTTTCCCCTCTCCGAGTCCTTCTCCCGCTCCAAAAAGCTAACTTCCCTCTTCGGCGTAACATTTCCACTCGTCTTCTTATCCTCGCTCACCGACCGCGAATGCAAGTGCGCGTGAGGGTTAACATCAACTACAACATGCTCCCCCGGCCCCACCCCAACCCCAATAGCCATCATCTGATCATCCGCCTCCTCATCTCTCTGAATTGTCGTCGCATTAGCCGAATTAGACACCCAATTGACGTTCAAGAGCCAATCGGGTACGGGGACCCTCGCTCCGTAGGTCAGTGTACGAGAGAGGGAGACGTTCCGCGAGAAGTTCCGGCCTGCGCTGAAGAATGGGATGGACAGGCCGTCTATAAAAATTAATGGGGATTTAGCGAATTGGGTTGAAGAGGAGAAGGGACGTACGGATGATGATGGAGCTTAAGACGACGAACGATACGATGGGATGTAAAGCCGTAGCGAGTTTATCAGCTTGTGTTTCCGGTGGGTTTTGTGGTGTTGCTAGTTTGTGAATGGCTAGTGTTGAGATGTACACAGCTCCGACTCCCATCTGTAGTCAAAATCAAATCAGATATGAACTCCAAAACTTTCACAAACGAAGCAAAAACTCACGGGCCCTTATCAAAAGAAAAGCAAAATCGTCAACTTCAAATCCCCAAGAAAAAGTTGAAAACATTACCAAAATGTCCCGAAAACAACGCCTCCCGCCAACTCGTAATCTCCGGTATCCACTTATAAAGCACCAACATTGCCGGAATCCTTCTCAAAAACAATACCCCCACCGTCAACAACAGCAATCTCCACGTGGTGATCCCCAATATCGGGATATTGAACGCTTCAAAGGGGAGCCAGGCCCCAATGTATATGAAGCATGCGCAGTTGAGGACGAGGTCGATGACGGAGGCGAAGAGCTCGCCTTCGGTGTGGACGTTGAAATCGCCGTCCCAGGATATCGCGCTTCCTGTGAACAAAGAGAGTATGGTTATTAGGATGTGTAGATGAGTTGTTAAAAAAAGGCCAACCTGCGGCAAAGGCGGCTAGGAGCTCGTCGCTGCCTAGGGTACTAACAATTCCGGTGATAAAGATGGCTAGGGAAAGGTATTGTGCAACGTAGGATTCTCTATCTATGAATCCGTGCCGATGCGAGAATTTCATGAGGTGGGAGAATGCCAGGCCTTTGTAATGATCCGATGTTATTGATCAAATACACCTAGAACATGGAAGAAACTAACCAAGTAAAGCACCGATAAATACCCCCAAGAAAACCTGGTCTTTGGAAAGGGATGAAAAGTTATTCCCCGAACAAATATGGAAGAAAAACGGGAAAAAGACATACATAACCACCCAACGAGGAACCAGTGTCCAATCGCCTCACGACTAGTAGCGTCCACAGTAAGGTAAATGGCAATGGTCAAAAAGGGGTACGCAAGCCCGTCGTTGGCTGCTGATTCTGCAGAGAGAAGTTGGCGTAGGTTGATGGGGACGTGTTTTCTCGCAAAGTTTCCCCCTAGCCATAGAATTGAGCTGGGATGAAAGGGAAGAGCGAAGTCGAGAAGAACGAACCGACGATGGCAGCACAAATGATAGGGTCAGTTGGCGTCAAGCAAGCAGCGATAGCAAGGCAAGATATAAAGTCCAACTTGGGAAACAGCGCACGCAAAAGCCCTATAATCATTTTTATGTATGTGAAATAAGAAACGAACGAGGATACACACCAGCAACGATAACCCACCCAATCGCCATCGTCGGAATAACCATCGCCAACAAACTCTTTGCATGTTTCGCCATGTACGACTTGGGTAGTTCCACACCGATAGCGAATAATCCCGTTGCGAGGACCACACGCATGACTTCGAGGGTGATGGCATTGCTGTGGGCACCCCATGACCGCGGGTCGAATATACCTGCAAAGTGAGGGCCCATGAAGATGCCAAAGGCGGTCCCTAGGACGACTTCGTTGACGTATAACTGGAGGTTTATTATATCTCCATGAGCAGATGCGGGACTCGAGATGAACGTACTTTTTCTCGTGCCAGGAGTGAGAACATCGAGAACTAGATATCGGTAATCAGCACTCGGTCGATAAGGAGAGAAAGAGGGTACTAACAGCGACTACGAACCCGCCCAAACATATATATGCGATACCTGCATCGGTGACCTTGAATACGGGCAAGTGGGTGAATGTAGGATGCAAGGCAATTATCCACGAACTTCTATCAACTCGATCATATTGGATTGGAAATTCAGCGTGTGTTTTCGGAAGCAATACGAAAATCACTCTTTTATAGGCCTAGATTCTTACGTCAGCATCTGACCTCACTGGAATTACTTGGTTGTGGCATAGTGACTCCAGATGTTTACCAACCCTAGTCGTTCCCAACAGGTCGTCGGACCAGTGGAGCTGTCGACATCGTTCAAAGCCGGCCTGTGAGTATGTACCTTCATCTGCACGGAGGAACAAACAACTTTACATCCTTTCTGGCGCCCGATGTTCACGCGCCCAAGATAGTCCTGGAATATCGTGCTCAACCAACTCTTTGGGCGAATTGAGCGATTGCCGAACCCAAGCGCCTTCTTACCAATCCGCGGTGTAAAATTTTCATGCCTTTCGGTCGTTCTGTTTCGGGCCTCGGGCAGGTGCGTCGAGGCTAGCCCAAGACGCTTTCGGAGTTTCGCATACAAAAGAAAATGTTTGAGCAAGAATGCGAGCTGTGAGTTGTGATTTAAGCTGTAGAAACGGAATGGACAAACTTATGTTCTTCCTTTTTGTAGGCAGCGGCATGATGCATGACGCCTGGCATTCACTGATTGAAAAGACTTTCAGAGCTTCGTGTTGATGCCGGTTCAAGGCAAGCCGCTACAAGTTTTGTTCTTTGGTTGTATAACGGAACGGACCTTCACATTTTCTTCTGCAGATCGCGACATCAGGCAAGCCGCCCAATAGACAACGGCCCAGGACGGTGTTGGAGTTTCTTGTCCATTGGAAGGCGGAGCTGTTGTTGTCGACTGAAGAAGGGCTGCACTTGGGAGCATTTCACGTCTATTTTGCAGATTGAAAATGACGTACCTTTATCTTATGGTAGGTGCGTAACGGCAGAGACCACGATCTTAGCACGAGCCATCTCACATCCTTCCTGCAGATTACGCCTGAAATTTACTGGCAGGACTCAATATCGAGGCGTGCAATTCGTCTGAGCACTCGAAATTTTACTCAACTTGCCGAGGACATCAAATCCCCGAATGCCCTCTGAACAACATCCCTCTGCTGCTGCGGTTTTCCTTCCATTTTCCGTCCAACGAGTTCAAAATATGTCAGTCTCGAAGTCCGGATGCGATGGTCGGTTTATTTGCAGTCTCTGGATCACCTTGCTTTGCCTGCAACAGCCAACATATCGAAGACTACCATGCTCATGTACTCCAAGTTATTCAATACACAGAAAAAATGATATAAATTCCTTGAAGCACGCGAGCTCCAAAAATCCCTCCCTCACTGCACCTTCTCCACCCTAACCCTCATAACCAAACTCGCCCCCTCACTCTTCCCCTTCCCATCCATCATCCTCACAACCACCCACTTGCCCTGCACAACCCTATCCAACCTCGCACAAAACACACCAATCAACGCGTCCTTCCCTTCTCGTCCTCATACACCCCCAAGCGCAAGAACGCAAGTTCATCAGATGCGTATTCCCACTCGAAACGCCTTGAATCGGGCGGCAAGATGAAATCGGCGCCTTGTGAGGTCGTCTTGACGGACTGGGAGCGCCATTGGAGTTGTGAGGAGTTAGAGGAGTGGAGGAGGGTTGCGAGGATGTATGCTGAGAATGACTTGGTGTTTGGTGATGGTACTACACCCAACAAAAACGATTCAGCGCAGCTCTGAAACAAGGAAGACGAATGAAAAACACACAAGAGCTAACGCCCACAAGCTCAACAACCATCTTCTCCCTCCCTTGTCCTCCCTCCCCTTCCCCCCTTATTCCTTCCCTCCTCATCCCGCGCGGCTTCTCAACCCACCCCATAGTCCCCACAAACATCGCCTCATTAACCTGCATACCCACATCATACCTCTGCCAATTCAACGACGCAACCTGCGTTCCACACCTCCAATACACCTCCGGAGTGAAGTTGCTCGACTGGATACGCGTGCCGCGGGGATAGACTCTTCGGAGGTGTTGGGATGCGTGTTTGATTAAGGGGGGGAGGGAGGTGGTGAGGAGGGAGGAGAGGGAGGTTTCGGATATGTTTATTAGGATGTGGGGTTGTGGTGGGAGTGCTAAAGGGAGGCGTTAGGAAGAGGGAGGCAGGGAGAGGGAAAGGGAGGGAGAGGGACGTACGTTGGTCAAGCCATCCTTTGCGGGGTTTCATGCTGCGCGCGTAGTAGCCTAGTTCGGCGAGCTCGTCGGATATCTTCACCTTTGGTTGCGTCGTCTTTGGCTTTCTCTTCCATGGCCAAAGTCCGCTGCCTTTGTCTTCTCCCGACTGCTGATTTCGTTCATTGGGACATTCGTTCCCATCCTCTTCTTCTCCTTCCTCTTCATACAGCGATTCCTCATCATCATCATCTTCCAACAGCTCCTCTCCCCCCGGCTGCCCCTCCCCACTCCCCGTCACCACCGGCGGGTAATACTCCACCATAACCACAATCCGTCCCCTAAGTAGCGCCGGCGTAACCATCCCATCCTGCACACCCTCAATCCTACCCACCACCAACTTGTCGCCCCACGTCTCCTTCATAACGCGCACCAACTCCCCCTGGCCCTGCATGGCCACATGACACTCCAAGCTGACGAAGAGGGGCCAGTCGGTGGGGGCTATGGAGGCGTTGATGGCGAGGCAGACGGAGGAGAAGGGGACGCCGTGGCTTAGTGTGTAGCCGTGTGTTACGATGAGGCCTTTGGAGGATGACCAAACGTCGATTTCTGTTTGAACAATTTCGTGGTAATGGCAAGGTAATGGAAGGATTTTAAGGAAGGGAAAGGAAAGACGAACCGACGCAGCGGGCGTTGCGGGATAAGACGTGGGTGTAGGCTTCGGCTGAGGATCGGCCTAGGAGTTGGCGGGAGAGGAGGTAGGTGTTGTGGGATGAGCTAGTTGAAGGGGGTTCGTTTGGTTTGAATACTAGGGAGATCGGAGGTGAGGAAGCACTTACGAGATGAAATAGTCGGTTATGGGGAGGGTATCGTCTACTTGTATTGCCTTGATGACAGGTCTTGCTAGCAGGTCATTCACGGTCTGTAATACGCGTTCAAGACGTTCGCGAGGATAATAAGATGTAGACATGTACTTACGATATCTTGATCCTCAGCCCACTGCACGATCTCAGGACTAAGACGAAGTTCGGTCCAAGCGGAAGTGTCGAGGTTGCGGTTCGTGTGCGCCTCATAGTAGTCCGTGAGCTGTTCTTGGATTTGGGTATCGAAATCGTAGGTATTATTATCCGCGTCCATCATTGGGTATAACGTGGGTATAAAAAGAGATGATGTGTCTATTTTTAACAACCACAAACTATGGCCAACTTTGAGTTTGAACTCCCAATCCACGCTTATGCAGACCTCTCCAAATGCGGCATTCGACGTCGTCGAGCGACGCATCCAGACGCTTACTTCCATTCTCCAGAACATGAATAGACGACATCTCCCTGCCCCGAGCGATCAGAGTCAGATCCCAGCTTTTCTGCGTCACTTGGCTACTCTCCTTGCCTGTGATGATGCAGACGCTGTCGCTCTTACTGGTAGCTTGACCAATGAAGAGTTACGGATCTTGGTCGCGACCCAAAACCGTTTTGGCTCCACCGAATTTGGAGTGAAACAGATTACAAAGTCAAATGGGACATTCGAGGAGGTGGTGAATGGGCACGTCTGTTGACCATCTCCGACTCTGTGTAATTCTGATCGTTCAAAGGGACAAGAACTCTAAGCTCCCGCAGCACATAGCCGACGTTTGGGCCGCTATAGACTCGTATGATCCAAATGTTCGGGGCCAATTCCATTCGTTCTGCCTCTTCATCGTCACGCGCTGTTTCCAAAAGCTGTCCAAACGCGTATTTCAAGACAAGGAATGTTGGAATGTAAGCGTGAGCCAAAAGATTTTCGACTGGACTCCTCGTACTCAAGAACTCGATGACGTTCGGTGGATCGAACGTCCACAATGGGTACTTGTAGACCTTCCCCCCGATATACTTGACGGAATGAGGGAAAGAACGATAGAGGTACTACATGGGCGACGTGTCACTCAATGGGAGTTCTCATCTGCCACTTTGCGAAGCTGGGCTTGGCTTCTTGCGACTATGCTTCAGCAGTTGGAATTCACAACAAGGTGGACGAAGTTAGCGCGAGAAAATAAGGAGACCGATAAAGAGACTCGGGGGCTCAAAGATATCATAATTGGTGTTATTGTCTGCATGCGTACGTGCATTGGAGGGAGGGTGTCGTAAAGACACTTTTAACCAAGACGTCATTAGCACATGCGTTCAGCCTCCGTGACGATGTATTGAATATGGGCGCTGGTGAGTTTGGTTACATTGATTCTCTGAAAATAAAGTAAACTGAAAAGACCGCTTCCAAAAGATGAACTTGCCGATATGCGGAGAGAGTACGACGAAAGTGATGGACAACAAGTCTTTCGCTACCTAAAGGCCATGGTCGCGTGGCATGCCGCCGCCCAAAGTGTATTGAATGAAAAATATCGACGCGTTGCCCCAACTACTATGCGTGTTAGCCTAGTAGAGGTTGCTCCGAACCAGTCCTCAGATCTAATGACCGATGAAGAGGTCATTGACGAATTCTTCCGTAGACGACCTGCTTCATCGTCCGAATTCCGCATCTCTATCGAGAATATTATCAGGGAAAACCACATAAAGAAGACGTTCACTGGTGCCACACACGCAGAAGCGACCCTTATGGGGCTTCTTACATATATCTCCCCTGGCTCACCTTCCGTCAATCATGGGGATCAGACTGACGACGCCACTCTTCGTCTTCTCAAAGCATTCATTGAACCGGTATGTTTTTGTTCTTCCTCTGCACACATCTAATAAAATCCTTGGACGGATCTAGGCACTATTCGAAAAAGCCATCGCTGTGAATAATAAAAAGTGCTGTTGGTGCTGCGACAGGCTCAATCCTTCTTGATATCAATATCAAGTTGCCCAGCTCACATGGTGTTATATTCTCTTGGACTCCTCCTCGAGTGGGCGTTGGTCTCTCTGTTCTCCAAAAACTTGAGAACAAACTATGGGAAGAAATGAGCACGGCTGTAATGGATGAGACTCTTTATGGTCAAGGCTCTCGGTCTAGTACCCCTTTTGAGGAAGATCCTAGAGTTTTGGAAGGTTGGAGGAAACCTGCTGCTGTGGGTCGGCCGCCTGACACAAATGGTTGAAACTTGAGATGCCTATATCGTGTTCATATATACTTACGGTATCTTGATCCATGACCACTGCATGATCTTAGATCAAGTGGAAGTGTCGAGTTTGTGGCTCATCGCGCCTCGTAATAGGCTGTGAGCTGTTCTTGGATCTGGGTATCGTTTCGTAGGTATTATTATCCAAGAATCGGAGAAGTGTCTATTTTTAACAACTACAAACTTCTGAGCATACTCTCATGCAGACACTTCCAAATGCCTGCCATTCTTACGCAGACCTCTCCAAATGCCCTATTCGACGTCGTCGAGCGACGCATCCAGACGCTTACATCCATTCTCCAGACTATGAATACCCAACATCTCCCAAGTACCCCGAGCGATCGGAGTCAGATCCCAGCTTTTCTGCGTCACTTGGCTACTCTCCTTGCTTGTGATGATGCAAACGCTATCGCTCTTACTGGTAGCCTGACCCATGAAGAGTTACGGATCTTGGTCGTGTCCCAAAATCCTGGCAACGTTTCCCAATTTGGAGTGAGAGAGATTATCAAGTCAAGTGGAACATTTGAGGAGGTGGTGAATGGGCACGTCTGTTGACCATCTCCGACTCTGTGTGTAAATCTGACCGTTCAAAGGGACAAGAACGCAAAGCTCCCCCAGCACATAGCCGATGTTTGGGCCGCTGTAGACTCGTATGATCCAAATGTTCGGGCCAATTCTATTCGTTCTGCCGCTTCATCGTCACACGCTGTTTCCGGAAGTTGTCCAAACGCGTATTTCAAGACAAGGAATGTTGGGATGTAAGCGTGAGCCAGAAGATTTTCGACTGGACTCCTCGCACTCAAGAAATCGATGATGTTCGTTGGGTAGAAAGCCCGCACTGGGCAAAAGTTCTAGACCTCCCACCCGATGGACTTGACGGAATGAAGGAGAGAACGATAGAGGTACATGGGCGATATGTCGTTCAATGGGAGTTCTCATCTGCCACTTTGCGAAGCTGGGCTTGGCTTCTCGCGTTTATGCTACAACAGCTGGAATTAGCAACAAGTGCAACGAGGTCAGCGCGAAAGAACAAAGAGACTGATAAAGAGAATCAGGGGCTAAGAAAAATTCATGCTTGGTGTTTCTGTCTGCATGTGTACGTGCATTGGAGGGAGGGTGTCGTAAAGACCCTTTTAACCGAGACCTCACTGGCGCATGCGTTCGGGCTCCCCGCTACATTGAATAAGCGCAGTACGTAAAGTTATCGTCATTCCGTCCCTCATCTCATTGTTTACCCACAAAAATGCAGGTGATGACGAACCAGGTGAGTTTGGTTACATTTATTCTCTGAAATAAACTGAAAGGGCCGCTTTTGAGATGACCTCGCCGATATGCGGAGAGAGCCCTACGAGCGTGATGGGGAACAAGTCTTTCGCCACCTGCGAGCCATCGTCGCATGGCACGTCGCCGCAACAAACGTATTGGATGAAAGATATCGACGCGTCGCCCCAACTATGTGTGTCAGCTTAGTGGAGGTTGCTCCGAGCCAGGAGTGCGATCTGATGACCGATGAAGAGGTCATTGAGGAATTCTTCTGTAGACGACCCACTTCATCGTCCGAAGCCCGCATCTCTATCGAGAATATTATCAGGGAAAACAACACTAAGACGTTCACTGGTACCACTCATCCAGAAGCGACCCTTATGGGGCTTCTTACATATTTCTCGCCTGGCTCACCTTCCGTCAATTATGAGGATCAGACTGATGAAGCCACTCTTCGTCTTCTTGAGAAATTCATTGAACCGGTATGTTGTCCTTTCTTGTTCTGCACACGTCTAATAAAATCCTTGGATACAGGTGATATTCGAGAGAGCCATTGCTGTCGATAAAAAGTGCTGTTGGTGCTGCGACAGGCTCAATAGCCTTCTTGATATCAATATCAAATTGCCCGGCTCACATGGGGTTTTATTCTCTTGGACTCCTCCCCGAGTGGGCGTTGATGTCACTGTTCTCCAAAAACTTGAGAACGATTTATGGGACGAATTGAGCTCGACTGTAACGGATATGATTTCCTGTGGGCATTCTCGCTCTAGCACCCCTGTTGACGAAAATCCCAAAAGGACGGAAGCTTTATTCAAATATAAGCCCTTAACCCTCCGTGTTTGAAATGCCCATATTGTGTCACAAATACATATGTCGGAATTTGTGATTATATATATCGCAAAGTACGCGTTCGAGGTCCTCAGTATTTTTAAGGTGGCAGTCGAGGTGTACCTTCATCCCGAGTTGTTGCGCCCCAGTGCACAAGTATTCATACGTCACATCATAGTTCAATGGTACTCCACATGGTCAATTGTACCTATGTACCATAGAGCTACCCCAATGGGGCCAATTCTATCTAAACATTATTGAATAAAGGTGGGCCCAATGCATGCTTTTACCTTAAGATGAGATGGGGTGGCCCAATTGTGAAATACCCCGAAACATTGGGCCCAATTGCTGTTTAACACGTGATCATAAGCTGGACCGACGAAAAGTTAGGCCGAAAGATACATAGGAAGACGGGGGGAGGTCACTACTACGACGCCGATTTCTCTGCCTTCTCAATGCTTGCTTCGATCCGAAGCTCCTCTTCCTTCAGCATGATCATAGTGTCCAATTGCCTCAACTGATCCTCCACGTGTGCCATTGCCTCCAAAAGAGCATCTCAAGCTCTCAAACCCTCCTCGTATTCCCGATGCAACACTCTGTGGGCTATTCGGGCGTATTCCAGTGGGTTTGTAAGTCTTCCGGCATCAGGCAACACTACGTCAAAAAATGAGGCCATCTTCGGCTCCAATTGAAAACCGGCAGTTAACTTGAAACATTGCAACTTACAGATTGTTTATTCCACGAGGAGTGAGATTTCTCCCCCGCATTTGACGATGAAGAGTCTACTGGAAGAGAAGAATGAGATGTTAAATAGCGTCAATAGACGAGGCGGTACCTTTGTTGTTGAAACCCTCGGCTGGAGTATGTCGTAGATCGGCTCGATCTGCGAGCTGTTTGAGCAAATCGTCTGTAATGAAAAACTATCAGTAACTGTAAATTGGGAGTTTCGGCGACTTACCTGAACTCGGGGGGAAAGACATCGGCTGGCTAAGTAGAATGGACAATTGAAAGATGCGGTGTTCCGAAAGAAATGTGATGAATCCGAAATAGGCAATGTTGATTTTCGTTACTCCCACGGTGATTCCTTTATCTTCAACCAACATCCAAGTCGCGTTCCTCTCATATTTACCTACCTCCACCATGCCTGCTCACCTAACTCAATTCCAATTTCCCAAAGGATACGGTGAAGCCATGATGACAGTTTACCAAGCGGAAGGCATCATTGCCTCAATCCCAGAAGTCACCGGCAAGATCGTCAAGTGGTTCAAAGGTGAATACCGCGAGGCGAACTCTTCCGATAGGCTCAAGAAGGAGGTAATGATGCGGCAAATGATGGTAAGTGGCTTAGCAGTTATCAATTGCACCAACACTAAACCCCGGTAGCAATATTACGTTAGTGCTTTGAAAACGACGGGGAAGGACAAAACCGCCGACCTTGACCCCCTCGTGGTTCGAATTCTTCAAGAGGTCCTCCGAACTCAAGAGGGCTCTTTTAACTGGGCCGTCATCACCGAACCCCTTGCTAAACCGATCTACGAAGATTTCCTCGCCGCATGGGATGCCACCGGCGACGACGTGCCCGAAGTCATCGCCAAACCATCTAATCAGGAGAATGCGAAGGGGAAGGGCCGTGAGACTGGTACAAACTTGGATGAAACTCCGAAGCCCACCACCAGAGGAGCCAAACGTAAATTGGAGGAGGAGGAGGAGGAGGAGGAGGATGCAGAGGAGGATGCAGAGGGGGAAGAAGAAGAAGACGGGGAGGAGAGAGGGGGGGGGGAGACCAGAAGCGGGATGAGGGGACAAAGAAAAGGCCGACGAGAGTGACAAAGAAAGTGAGGATCAAGTCCGCGGCGGAGGTGGATTCCGGGGATGAGGGAGGGGATGGGGGCAATCATTCTACCCCGAAGCGGCCTCACCCACAGGGGGTTTGCCAGTCGTGTAGGAATGCGGGGCAACCTTGCCTCCTCACCGCAGCAGGCCGAACTGCTTGTGACCGATGCAATGGGCGGAAGGAAAGGTGTAGTCTGACCAAGGGTAGAGGGGGTGAGAAAGGAGAATCGACAACCAAGGGTAGCGGCGAGAAGGGGGAATCTGCGAAGAAGGTTGAGCCGAAGAAATCGGGCAAGAAGCCCAACACCGCCGCGAAGCCCTCTCCTTCGGGATCGAAGCCGTCAGGATTCAAGTCTACTGGCACCCATCTTCTCGGGGAGAAGATGACGGTATACAGCAATCCCAAATTCGAGGGGATTTCGCCAATTCCACCGAAATCGATTGGTGAGCTAGCAGGGAACAGGGGACAGTCTGAGCCGGCTGTCAGGGTGATGAGGCGGAGAAGTGAATCCATTCGAGAGGGAAGCATACGGCCTGGACATGACCAGGAAATTCCAAGTAAGTTGAATTTTTATTTATTTATCGCAAGTGGCTTATATTTTCAACAGGAGATGCACTCTTGTCAGGCCTCAATGATGGGTCTAGCACCCCACCCCAAATATCGGATCCCTTCACCGATCGGCTGGACAACATTTCGCTCCATCAAAGGCATCAGACGACCGAGCTTGAAAGACTCAAGGAGAAGCTCCGGGACGCCAACTCCCGCATCGACGCATTTTCGGCAACGAGCCTTCGGCAAAAGGACACGAACATAGCTGAGTTGGAGGAACAAGTGAAGATCCACAAGGCGACAATTTCGGACCTCCAGCAAAAGCAAGACCTTACGACCAAAGTCCTGGCCGCGTTGTCGGCACACATTGAACAGCTGGAGGATGCTGGAGACGCGGTAGATGGGGGGGATACGACCATCGCCGTCGAGCGAGGGCTGAACGCGATCAGAGGAGAGATGATCGATATGGAGCAGAGGATTGCGTCGGAGTACCAGGGGAGAAAGGCAGTCGACTTGGCCTCCAATATGGAGGTCATTATCAACGGCTTCATCGACGATGTCAACAAAGACCTTCAGGAAGGTCATCGTCGCACTACCAACATCTCCAATCGCCTTTCCGAACTTGAGCGCTGCAAGCTGGATGAGAGGATCGGCCGAGTGGAGGCACTCAGCTTTGAGTTTCTCACCGCTGCGTTTGCCCAGGCAAAGGGTAACAGGGGCGACTACGAGGAGAAGATGGAACGACGTCGGCAGGAAATGGACAGATTGGCGTCAGCTCCACTAATCCCCACCGCCGGTCCATCCAACACGAATCCTACCGCTGGCACATCGCGATCGGCTCCCAACACCATGACGGATCCTTCAACAATGCCTGCCCAACCCGAGGACGTCAACGCCGAGGACAAGTCGACTCGTCGCATTGCTCCCCTTCCCCGACGACGAAAGGAGCCTCAATCATCGGCTGGCGTGACCAGTGGGTTATCAGCACCACTCCCTTCAATGTCCGAAATGGAATCTACACTGAAGGTAGTGGTTGATATTCTGACGGCTACTGGGGATGACAGGTACTCCGCTCAGTTCCAGAAGGCGCCGACGAATGAGACGCCGACGCCGACAAGGCAAGAAGGGTCGGCCAACGATGTCGGCCCATCGTTGGAGCCCATCGCTGAAGCGGTCACTCCGAAGCCTCCCAGTTCCGATGCCATCAACTTGGAACAGGATGAGGCCCAAGAGGACCAAGCTGATTCAAAGGAGCCGGGGGCGGAGGAGGTCGAGCAGGCCGAGGGGGCTTGATCTTTTGCCGGCGGGCATGCCCCTTTATATATCATACATCATTTTGGGACAACCATGTTATTATTTTTTTGATGAAATTTATTGTCTTTTTTTGGGATGCCTTGGATGGGAAATGAGTCAAGGCAAATGGCGCCAATGAAACAAGTGGGTATCCGACGAAGCCTAACCATATTCTAACCTTAGCCGATGAAGAAGGAAGCCTGACAAACGATTGTTTCAGATGAAGCCCTAATGGCCGACGAAACCTTGAGTCCGACGGAATAGTAACTAATCTACAATGACTAAGTCGCCTTTTTTCTCGGCCTTCCTCAGCCACGCTTCGGTGGATTCACAGATCCCCCGGATGTCTTTCTAGCTTTCGTCGGCTTCGTTTCACTGGTCTTTGCCACCTCGACTGGAAGCTTGCTTGGTGGCTTGGTAACCCTTTTTGATGAGCCAGGGGCCTCCTGTTCTGCCTTTCGTTTTCTTGTCTGCATTCCATCAACAGGCAAGGAGGTATTGGCTGGGCGCTTCGCCGGGCGATGAGTGTTAGGGGCTTCGTCGGATGACATGTTCAATGCAGCCGATGGCAAACATCGCCGGCGACCCAGTAAACTCCGCAGGCCGAAGTAAGTATGGGGCTGACTCTGGGGCATGCTGAATTACATCAGTCATTCTGGGGATATCTGGACCGGACATTGTCATTGCCCGATGGTCCTCTAGCGGCAAGCTGCCGAAACGAATTGAAAAGATCTTTGAGACGGGGTGTAGAATATTTGGACATTGGTCCGACGGAACTATCGATATTCTTTTCCGGTAATGTGTAGACGTTTTTTGTCGGATTTATCTGGATGACTCCATCCATAGGTACTGCAGAACAAGTATCGGCGTCGGCCATTGATGAACCGACAGCACCGACAGACGAGGAACAAGGCAAGGTTGTTACGGAAAGATTGCTAGCCAGGCTCCTGGCAAAGGTGTCTTCCTTACTTGAGACGACAGCTTTTTGGATGTTATCTGCTCTTTCGTCGGAGGGAGAGGAAGTAGCATTGAACTGATTCGGAGCCGACGCTTGGTTGTAGCTGATGCTCGTCATCGTCGGTTGGGGCTATGTCCCTGGAAGCCAGAAGTGTATCGCCGATGCTGAGTCCGAGCTCATTGGCAGTCGCTCCTCCGATGGTACTGCCTCCAACATGTTCGGCACTACTGCCGCCGACGGTACCACCGTTTGCTTGGAATAGTCCTGAGGATTCTGCCCAGCCCCGAAACACTTGGAACTCAGTCTGGATCCGGTCCGGCGACCAGGATTTGTATTCCGTAGCTTGTCAGTAAAGGTATTCCAGAGGGAATGGGGCTCCTCGGAGATTCCACTGGTGTTGTTTCCCTTGACTGGCTATCACCGAACTGATTGATCTGCTCATCATCCGAAAAGGCAAAAAGGTCAACATCGTGAAAGTGAAAGTCTTCCCCACTGTCCATGTCAGGGTCCTCAACAACCTTCGGCTTTTAATTGGTCGAGGCTTGATCTTTTCCTTCTGTATCGGTGGAGGGAGATCATCATCGGCAGCAATAAAGTGCACCGACGCCTTCGATTTCTTCTTCGGCCGACCTTTCGCAGTTGGTTGTTTCCCTGTTTTGCCAGTCGCAGGGGCAGCTATTGTCTTGCCTTTCTTCGGAGGCTCGGCCTTGACGATTTCACCAGCAAACATCACCGACTTCCACCAAAATGCTACGAGGCCCGACGATTGCCTTGCCAACCAAAATCGTAAAAGCTTTCGAACCTTAACAACAGTGAGATGTGAGGCTCCTTATCCATACACTCGTAATTGGGTAAATATTCGGCGGAAATGAAATCTTCAGGTGCCTTTATAACATGGCCCATGGAACCGATGAGTTCCATCCTTGGTTG